>OW052222.1:63730275-63913237 GCA_932526605.1 Nephrotoma flavescens | reverse complement strand
TATATAATATATATATATATATATATCCCTTTTCTTGCCAAACAAATTTTTTATTTTTTTTTTTGTTTTAATTTGAGTCGAGCCTACACAAATGTGTGTGTAAAAAATTACAGGTTGTATTGTCTTTCGGATTTTAACGGATCTTAGTTAAATCGGAATTATTTTTGAAAAAACATTATAATTTGATAATACATATATAAATTATATAACATACTAATTATTTGTTTTTGATAACATATTAATTATTTTACTATTATGGTTTTAGTGTTATTTTTCGGGCGAAAACGATTTCAGTGGAATGCACAAATGTGTGTGTTGGCCCAGAATGCATTCCAAAAATAAGTTTTTGACATGATTCTTTTGCCTTACCCACACAATTGTAATGGCAGGCAGGAAAGGGGATGTGGATAATATGTATATGTAGATATAATTGACTGTTTTTATTTATAATTATTTTAATAATTTAATAATTAGTTTAATATATTATGTTATTGGGTAAAATATTTCCGATGTGCATATCCATATTGCGGTTGATTGAGTCCGGCAGCTTCTTCGTTTCTTTGTACTTTACCTATACAATTATAAGTTTTATGGGTGGGGTGATCGGGGAGACGGGCAGGGGTTGCCGCGGTGTGGACGTACACGATGTTATATTGGGTGAACTAAGCGAAGACATTTTAAAGTGATTTTTTCCGACAATTTTTTACACATGCATAGAAATTTATCGATGAGCTGGGACTCATGTGACGTGTGTGCGCGTGAATGTTTTTTTTTGAGGTTAGAAACCGGTCTCAACTCAAATGAGTCCTCGTCTGATTTCCCCAATGTAATTTAAATTCATGTATGTATTGTAATAATAATATGTTCATACATTGATATGTGTTATTATTATTTATTTTTTTACAGTCTATTTAACTGGTTTATAATTTATTTAATTAAATTATTTTTCTCTATAATTATTAATAATGCGCGGTAAAAATTTGTATTTGGAAAAGTTTTAAAAATTTGTATCGCCGTGTTATGGACGGGTGACACAACTGAAAAAAATGAACTTTTTCCGTTAATTCACTAGAAAGATGCGCAATATCAGTATCCATATCACGCAATAAAAACAGTTTTATTTTTCCTTCATCGAAAATGATAGAGTACAAAGTACCATTCTTCGTTTTATGATTTTGGAAACGTAATTAGCATTTTTTTGTTTTTGCTCTCCTGCAAAATTTTAATTTTTGAGTTGTGTCTCTTTTTCATGTAATGAGCGATATGTGTTATGGCGTGGCAAAGGGAAAATTGTTTTTAATTTTTATTTTCGTTGTAACGACAAGTAAATCTTTGATGTGCCTCGGGCTATTAATGTTGGTTATTTTTTTAGATTGCGTACTGCTGGCACTGTTTTCTATGAAAGAATTTATCCGACTCAACAATATTTCTCGAAACAGGTTCGCAATTGCATGGGAACGTCAGGCACAAGTATTGATGAGTTCTAAATTCTATTCCATGACTTGCTCATGCACCAATTATGTAAGAAGCATTCCGCGTGGTTTTATTTTCCGTTCGTGCCATCACCTCACGTAAACCTTGATCTTTTTTGAATGACTGAGATGTGCGAAATTGTCTCAGTTATCTGTTTCTAGACAGTATACTGCAGAAGATGCATAAATTAATTTTTGGGTATGAATTGGGCTGGATTGGAATTCTAGCAAATTTTAGTTTTGGGAAGCTGGATTTGACTGGTTCATCTCTTAGCGGGTTAAGCGAAGTTTGTTTCAGCTATGGTAAATAAACGAACTTAATAGTTTTTGGCCCATTGCTTGCGGATTTGTTTTGTGGAAAGATCCAGAACTTCATCCGAGATTAATGTTGGAGTCGCAATTTAGCTCAACATACCAGATTCGAACATGATTGATTAATAAACTGCTTAGGACGGTCGAATTTCAAAACTTCGCAAAATACCATTTTTAAATCCCCACCCAATTCTGAATACCTGATTTAACAATATATATATTTTTTAATATGATTCCCAAGTTCCATTCAGAATGGTCGAATTGTAGAACTTCATCAAAAAGACACGTTAAAATCCCAATTTAAGCTCACCTTTCTTATTAGAATCCTAGCCCAGCACTGCAAAATAAATTTTAAAGTTGTAGGTTAGGAGGCGGCCTGGTTTAATTCGTTATATCCGAATCCCAAAATTTAGTCAAATTCAGCTTTGCACACTGAATTTGACCATCATTTGTTGAGAAATGGCCTAGTTCCATTGAGCATAATGTTATAGTGCCAATCCAATTCTGCGTACCATATTTGACAGAAATTGGTTGAGGAACGATACAGCTCCATTGCCATGCTCGGCATAATATGTCCTGTGCAGTATAAATTACTTGGTAATTAATCGAATATGTACCATTGCCTTTGCGATGCCTCACATATTTTTTATTAAATACTTATGGATTTTAGAGTAATTTTTAATATAATTTAAACAATTATGGTTTCAGGAAATTCTACTTTAAGTTTTGGAATTGCATTAGGATTAAATTAATAAATGTTTATATTATTTAGGAAGCCGGAAAATATTAATTTAGAATTAAATTTCAGGAAATCTACAGATATAGGTAAAATAATATTCCTTTGAAATATTAATTGGATGGTTCACAAGCCAAACCGATTAACTCCATTTTTTGAATATTTGTAAATTTTAATATCAACGTACTTGATTGGCTCTATACATTGAAAATAAATTACAGTAATAATAAGTATTAACACAATTAAATGACAAAACTAAAAGTAACTAAAGTTGCAATTTATAACGAATTTTAAAACCATTTTTGTATTTTCTCAGTTTTTATCAACTTCTTGTTTTACGGAGTTAATCGTTTTGGCAAATGAACCATCCAATTGTAGATTGTGTAGATTAGAATTGCCTTGTTAATGTGTTACTAACTATCGACTTTATCTAGGTGTCTGTAACCGGGCTGATTCAATCAATCAACTTGTTTAGGACGCCGAAAAGCATTAATTTAGAATTAAATTCCAGGAAATTTCCAGATGTACGTGAAATATAAAATTTTTTCCTCAGGTTGCTGATTTAAAGAAGCAATTGTTGAAGACCAATACCATCGTTATCCATTAAACCTATTAAGCCTTTATCCTCCCTCTAGTAGTTAGAAGTAGATTAGAATTGTGTTGTGCCGTACGATCGCTAGGTGTCTGAAACCGGGTCGTTCCGTCCCAAAAAAAAAAAATAATACCTTTCCTATCCCTCCTATTGTTATGTGTAAACAGGCTGTAGGAATAGGCCCGGCGTTATCCGGGACCACCTGTCAAGTACTTGGTTCTACAGTCCACTCAATCAATCTCGCTCCTATCGATTTTTAAATTCCTATAAACTGAAATAATTTCTCCTTCACCCGATTGATGTAACCCGACCCTAAATTCTCCTAAATTTGAGTTCATGACTGATTTTTGCTGTATTCAAGACACTATCTGCATTATCTTTCGGCTAGAAACTTTCGGCTAACTTTAGCGTTATCACCGATATTAATTTAATAGTTTCATGTGCATTCAATATGTATGAAACGTATATGGGGAAATTTCAAAAGTTTATAAAAACTTAACGTTTAAAGTGTATGTCTGGAAATGGTCTCGTTTGAATCGGTTCGTCGATGGTTGTCGCTGGAAAATTTTACAGGTCAAGCTTCTTGTTGAGAGTCCGGACGAACCGATTCAAACGAGACCATTTCCTAACATAACATTTTAAACGATACCCCATATACGTTTCATACATATTGTATGCACATGAAACTATTAAATTAATATTGGTGATAACGCTAAAGTTAGCCGAAAGTTTCTAGCCGAAAGATAATGCAGATAGTGTCTTGAATACAGCAAAAATCAGTCATGAACTCGAATTTAGGAGAATTTAGGGTCGGGTTACATCATTCGGGCGAAGGAGAAATTATTTCAGTTTATAGGAATTTAAAAATCGATAGGAGCGAGAGTATAAAGAGAGTTTAAAAATAGTCAAGACACTATCTGCATTATCTTTCGGCTGGCAACTTTCGGCTAACTTTAACAAGGTATATCGATGATTAAATTTTATTTGTTTTTTCTTATGATACATTTGTTTTCGGCTGATTTTGTATGTTAGTTACTTTCGGCTGAGATATTTCATTATAATACATATATTTTTTTATCTTTCGGCTGGTGTAGTCGAGACACTATCTGCATTATCGATTTTTTCACTTTCGGCTAACTTTAACAATATCACAGCAAGTCACTTTTTTGTGCGACTTATACCTAAAAGCGAGAAAAAGCGATTATGCACTAGGTACTAGGTACCTACTCGCTCTCGCTTTTATTTCCGACCATGTATTTATATTTTCATACTAAACGTCAAAAAGTAAAAAGTTTGTTTGAATTGGATGTCGGTAAGGTCATTTTTATATTTTTCAGTATTTACATTCATATCTTCTTTAAACACAGTTACATATCTTCTTTTCGGTATTGCGGTATGATACGTACGGGTTATAATATACCACGATACTATTAATTAAATTAATTAATAAACCTTTCGGAAGTTGATATAGTTCTTGGAATCTTTAGATTAGGTATTACGTTAATTAAATGTATAAATAAAGTGTACAAGATAAATAAAGTGTATAAAGGATTTGACAAGTAAGAAAATGTTAAAACTTCTAAGGAGATCTAAGCCGACAGATTAATATATGGGCATTTTTGTCTGGTGGCAGCTGATTTTCGGAAAGAAATGACGAAATAGTGACATCTATGGCAATAAAATGTAATTTCTCTGGTTAGTGATAAAAAGTTATTCATTTGTTCTTTAATTCTACGTAATTTAGAGTTTAGTAATCACATAAACAGTTGGCATTGCGAATAAAAAATTTGGGAATTCGTGAATATATTTATAATATCTTGAATTATAATATTAACTTCCAAAATTTTGGAAACACCAATTTGAATTGGAAAACTATAAGGTGGCAACCATGTATTGAAAAAACAATGAGATAAACTACAGAAAATCAAAATAATATTCTATCTTTTGTACGAATGGTCTCATAGTATGCTAGTTATCGACAATGTCTCTGCAAAGCTTGATTGTTTACACGATTTTCGACGCCAACAAGTAGTTAATTCCGAAATACATATAGACGCACAACATTGTGTTGGATGTGTTCGTGATTTTGGTAGAAAATTTGTACCAATATGAAATTCTGTGCTACGTCATTCTGTGCTACGAGTATTCAAAGTGATAAGACAAATTATAAAGTAAAAAATAATAAAGTTTACTGGCTTAAATTAAAGTGTTGTTTTTTTGTTTTTTCCATTCGCAAGTCACTACCATAGGGAAGAACCGAAAGGCCGCTTCCTCGGCCCCACAAAAGCTATGTTTGAAAATCTTCGTTTGTTTGGCCACCAAAGCTGCCCACATTGGATTAGTCGCAGAGTGGACGACAGACTCTTACATTGCCGCACTTCATAGATTTAGCATATGGTCCGCAGAGGAGTATGAAAAGAAATTCACTGCGACAACGGAATTCGTTGTCGCTGTGAATTTCTTCACAATTCTAATAATTTCTCTAAATATCTATTAACGGATCAAACACCATACAAATTTATTACAACAATCCTTCCACTTTCCAGTGGCCTGTAGGAAACCGCTGTCAAAACTATGAAGTACCGCTTAAGAAAAGTAACCGACCGGCACATATTGAGTATATATAGCAGAAATATAATAAGTAGAAATATAATCCACTGGAGATGAACAAGATACGCGCGAGAAGAGCGCCGCGTTAGTATGGCCCAACTTCGTGCTTTACAAACATAAGAAAAAAGAGAGGAAATCACGGCGACGTATATGGTGGCACGACCTCACTGCGCATATGTCTTCAAACGATTCCTGCCGCTTGAACACATTCTTATTTAGTTAGTCAAAAGAATTCGAACAGACCAAATAGATGACATCATATGTGCCAAGATTCCTGATCCCGAAACCAATCCAGACCTGCATGATATTGTAATTACGAACATCATTCACGGCCCGTGTGGCGTTATCAACCGCACTAATCACTGTGCACGCTCGACGGCAAATGTGCTAATCGTTATCCACTGTATCAGCGTCGATCACCCCATGATAGCGGTAGAGTTCGTGGTCGACAACACTTGGATTGTTCTGTATACGTCACTTCGTTCCAAAACTTTCAAGGCGCATTACAACGTGGAGTATCGCAATTTAGTGAAGTCCATCAAACACATCTGCAAATAGGCCACGTAACACAGCAATGTGGCGGTTTTTTGCGTTCAAACTTCCAATACCAATGATGAAGTCACGCAATATCAAGTTGGTCGATATGTGAGCTGTAATAAGGCGATTTGGCGTATATTCTCATTCAACAAGTCAACGAGTTTATTTCAACGCATCGAATGTTGCTCAACGTGCTGAAACACCTCCAGCGACAACGTTGACCAGTTTCTTTTCGATTTATCAAAGTAATCCGTTTGCTCGAACATTGCTCTATTCTGAGATACAACGTTATTATACTTGGAACGCTTCATCGAAGAAATGTCAGCCTCGGAAGCAAGGCGATGCGGTTCCTGATCATCCGGATGTACGGCCGACATCATTTGAATCACTTCAAACTATTGATGGTGTGTCCAACATTTCGAGCTACATATTAACAGCTCTGAAACAAGTTCTCTGGAACAAGTGCAAGGATGACATGTCAGAAGCCTTTTTACATTGAATTCTTGTCAGTTCAGGGAATCCCAATCCCGAGGTGAATGTTGAGATAGATAATCCATTTTTGGTCGAAGACATGTGTTACCTAAGGTGCGGCAGTTTCTTAGTCAAGTTAGGAATGCCAACGCCATATCGAGATCCATTGTAGTATGATCGAGATGCATTGAACCAATCAGTTTGAACGTGTTGGACCACTTTTGGAACCCCCAACAGAAGAAAGTGTACAATATGTTAATGAAGGCAATTAAGGATGGAAATAGTGCCTTATATTTCCTCGATGCGCAATGTGGAACTGGGTAGACACTCCTCATATCATTAATTTTGGCCATTGTTGTTGCAGTTAAACATTCAAACAACTGAAAAAATGGCATGCAACAACGACGCGCACTGGAAGCACTCAATCGAACTATGAAAGATCTGCGCAATGATTCAAGATTTTTAGAGGCTCAATGATTCTACTGTATGCGGCGATTTCCATCAGACACTACCAATCATTCCAAGATCGAACGATGTCGATGAAATAAATGATTGTCTCAAATCATCGACTCTGTGGCGCTATGTAAAGAAACTTCAGCTGATCCAACTGACGAAGATTTCTCCAAGCAATTCATGACCATCGGTAATGGCCGTGTTCCTGTCGCCGAATCGAACGGATTGATTTCGTTTTCGCCGAATTTTTGCAATTTCGTCTCAACAAAAGAAGAGCTTATCAACAAAGTGTTTCCGGACAGTCAACACAACATTTATTGGTTCTGAGGCAGTACGAAGTTCCCCGGGTCCGTTAGTTTAAAAATAAAATATTCCTCGCGAAAATGTTTAGAGCTTATAAAAATAAAATATCCCTTCGAAAACCACATAAGATTCTTATACTTTGTTTCAAACCTCATATTCGATTGATTATCTTGGAAAATAATCCGGTGTGTGTTCACATTTTGAAACCATCTCAAAATTTAATAGATCATTATTTTGAAGGATTAATTTTATAGGAACCCACTAAAATCCAAAGTCATTGATTATATTTTGATAATCTGACAATTTCGTCGTTTGTTTTTGTTTTGTCAACAAAAACAACATTTTACGATCGAAATTGTGTGTGTGTTCAAAAGTGTGTAAAGGCTTTTATAGTGTCTTAGAGATTTTATGCGAAAATTTTAGTATTTTGACGCTCTATTTTGATAGAGTACTAAAATTACATTAAATTTATTACGTTACCGACTTAAATGTTTGAATTGAACTTTTAAGTACGAGTGTATACATAAACTTCTATGTGTACATACAAGAAAATACACATTGTTTACTTTGTGGTACATGCAGATATGAAATGAAATGATATAGAGTGTGAGCTGTATAAAATTTTCGTTCGTTTTATTGAGCTGTAAAATAAATTTTAGGAATTTCATTTTCTATATATAAAACGACACACATACCCCCCCCCCCCCCTCGCCTACACGCAGAATACTAAAAAAGTAATGTTATTGATCGCAGTTTATTGAAAAATTTGCATTATTGGAAAAATTTGAATGATTATTTTTTCTATAGCACAGTGATATCTCAACTCTAGATAGCCGTACAGCATCCCATTATATATGATTCTCATATGTATTCAAGCTTTGTAGATTTAACCTCGCGGTATTTTTTGTATTTAAATTAACAAGAGCTTTTGTACTGTGTTTAGTGTATGTAAACATAAATCTAGGGTTTTTTTGGCTGTTTAGCTTCAAAATGTAAAAAGCTCGAAGCTAATCTACTTTATTTATTTATATCCATATCCAAATATGTGTTTTGTAAGATGTATTTATGAAAGCGCTTTTTAATCCTGAATTGTATGTGTACAACCGCTTCTTCATTAATGCTTATGACACAGGCAAAATCATATATATGTTATGTAGGAATAACGACCTTTATGTAAATGAAAACTCTTTTTCGTAATACTGTGTAGAATTTTGTTTAATTAAAATTCACTTATTTAATATTTGGTGGATGATACAAACCCGTAAAAGGGTTCATAAAGTAAAGGAACACAGTATGGTTTATTTAATATTTGTTTGTAAGATACGCATGTAGTTATAAACTTATACATATTCTGATGTATTATAATTTATGATTTAGTTAAAACGGCCATCCACAAAGTGGAAGTTGATTTTGTACACTAAACTTGGACCGGAATTGCGACCTGATTCTTTTTCGTTCGTGAGCCAATACCAGTGGATAAAAAATTTGTCATAACATTTTATAAACTACCAATAAATATTATTGGTATTATTGCTGGCAAACAGATTCCTGTTCCTCCACTAGAAGAAGAGTACAGAGATTTTATTAACAGGTAGAGTCTATAGTTATAACAAAGTTTCAGGTTTATTGATATCTCTGTAGAAGTGTGTGAAGTTATTCCAGTTTTTCATCCCAGGAAAAATAAAAATGTTCATCAGGTAACACTAATACCATCCAATCCCAGGATTTTTAAAATCATCCCATCCCAGTAAAAGGTCGCGAAAATTTTAGCTTGCCACTATGCTACATATAAATATGAGCATAAACGGCCACATATGAAATTTAAAGAAAATACTCAATAAAAAAATCAATAATTTTCTCAAATCTATAGCCTTAAGATTTGACTTTTGATTCGGCATGATGTTCACTAACTCTAATAAAAAAAATTATATTTTGGCCGATACCCAAATTTTTATTATAGTTAACGAACATCATGACGAGTCAAAATCAAAAATTAAATCTTAAGGCACTTGAAACAAATCTTAAGGCACAAAAACGATGTTGACATTCCAACGATGGAACAGTTAATAAAGTTCTTAATCGATCGTTGTGATGATTTTGAATCCAGTGTGCATCAGTAAAAATAACCACGCCTCTTTGCCAGGATTTTAGTTTCAATTCACATAGCGCTATATTGGACAGAACTAGGTGCTCAATCAACAGTGAAGATAAATCAAAGTCCACAATTTCCGTCTTGCAAGAATAAAACTCATTCCACATTCGGTAAATAATCTTAATCTCGAATTATCCACCAGTCCGTCCTGTAGCACTATTCTCGCTCTCCCTGGGAATATGGAATTAGAAAAATATTTTCACAGCATTTTTGTCTCAATTATATTTTTCTTGCCTACTGCAGGTCGATTCTGGTTTTCAATAGGAAAAGGGATTAGGAAAAAAAAATTTGCATAGTGTTTTTAGCTGCGTTGCTTTCGCAAATCCCGCTTAACTATCCCGCTTAGGTAGAGGCCAATTTTGGTTTCAGCAATATTCGTTTATAAATTTCCAGCAACGAAAATAATTATTCATCGTAGTTGGCGAATTTATCAGTAGTAATTAAAGTAGAGTTGGCTTTAAATAAAACTTAAAAAAAAAATTTTCATAAAAACGATTCAGATTACAATTACTACTGACATAAAAGCCAACTATGCTTGAACAATTATTTTCCGTTACTGGAAATTCAAAACAAATATTGCTGAAGGCAAAACTGGCCTCTAACGTTAAAGCTACAAGCGGGTTTGTGAAAGCAAAACAGCTTTTGTCAAAAATATCATTTTGTGGCCTACTGAGAAATGTTTGATCTAAATTTTTATAATTTAGGAAATCGAAATTGGATAGGAAAATTATTTCCAATTTAATTTTGTTTTTGAAAAAAATTACACCAACTATTTAACATAGTATGCCAGAAAAAAATTTTTTTAACAAAATTACTATGAAAACATTTTTTTGCTGGTGACTGGTGGGGTTTGGCTGGCTTAGTTTGGTGTAAATATTTTTGAAATAAAGTTAAATGGGAAAACATTTTTCCCTAAAATAATTTTGTGGAACGAAAGAAAAGTTTCCCAATTAACTTTGTTTTGAAAATTTTTGTACTAAACTTATTCCATCAGTAGGCCAAAAAAGTCCAATTTGCACAAAAATGCTATGAAAATATCCCAATTCCCTATTCCCAGGGAAACCCAGAATAAGGCCACCGGTAATTAAATCTTATAAAAACTTTACTGTCAATTTTATAAGACAATGTTGCCGATTCAAATGAACGGTCCCTACAGTAAGAGCCTTACTCGATTTGAATTTCCAATCAACATTCGTACCCGAAAGATTCGTGCAAAGAGTCGGGAATGCTGGATTTACAAAAGGTGCTGTTTATCTCGTACTACATTCAGAGTATGATAAAACTATATATGTTGTCAGAAATGCTTTCATACTTTCACAATTAACATCACAATTACCAGCACAAAACATTGACATTTCACATTGGTCAAAATTGGAAGATTATTTTCGAAATTATATTGACATAACGAACTAATCTCGAAGAACGTCTATTTGCTCTGCGTACCATGCTCGGCTGAGTATTGGGAGAAAAACTGCAAGATACGACATAATAACGAGGAACTATACTTCAACAGTTTTGCGAGTTGCCGGAATTAAAATATGATAGCAAAACTCATCCCTGGAAGAAAAAGGTAAAAATTATTACATGCGCAAAACACTCAACCAGACCAAAGTGGACGATATATTGCTCGTCTTACTTTTAAGGAGACCATTCGAAACAGCGTATTAAGAAGATCAATGAAGACGGCAGTGAAAAGACAACTCACAATGGAAAAACGATTTCATAAATGCGATAAATTCCGAGAAGATTACATCAACTTCATGGCAGAATACAACCACATGACGCATGACGTTTTCTCTTTAAATGACGTTCTAATCGTTGGACCAACAATCTAGAAAGAGTTATTGGCATTACGAGTTCCGTTGATAAAGAAAAAATGCATCGTGAGGTGATGGAGCACCCTGCGATGATTCAACGCATTTGTTTGGTGAAATAAGTACGCTGCATCAACAGACCAAGGATTACGAGTCCAACTATACTTAACAGCATCTTCCATTTTCAAAAATGATTTTCATGTAGAAGATATGCTTCCTGTGGCCCTATTCTGACTTTCCCAGGGAATAGGGAATTGGGAAAATATTTTGCTGTAATTACAAATTGCAATAATTCCCAAATATTTATTCCCCGTTCCCAACTGTATATTCTGGTAGACTGGGAATAATTTTTGGGGGAAAAACTTTTTATTTTGTTTTTTATAAACTAAAACGCATGTTGCGACCTTATTACAAGTTTAATTTATTTTTAAATATGTATTTATTACCAAAAAATAATGTTTAAAAATTCGGAAAAGTACGAATTACAATTCCCTAAAAAAATAATTGGGAAAAATTAACGTCAAAACTGCTATAAAATAGAATTATCTTTTCCCAATGAAAAAAATTCCCAAGCGCCAGAATACACTTTGGGGAATAAATAATTCCCAACTGCTAGAAATACGTCACTATTCCCAATTCCCTATTCCCGGGGAAAACCAGAATAGGGCCACTGGTGTGGAAAATACTCATGAAGCCATCGAAATTTATAGAAAAATGTCTGAACTGCTAGCTAAAGGGGGATATGTTTTAATTTCAAGTAAATCTACCAAATATGGAAAAACTCACAAAAAGTGTGTTATTGCCCCAAGCAAGTAAAATTTTTGATCCACTGGGTTGGCTTTCACTTCTTGAAGTACCTCAAAACATATCTGAAAAATGGAACAAAATGAAAGGAAGTCTGAAGCAAATTGAACAAATTGAGATTCCCGCTACCTGAAAATAACTAAAACATCGAACGCAATTCGTTAACGTGCATTTTCAGACGTATCTGAATTGACTTGTGGTGCTGTGGTTTACTCAAACTTAAAAAATGAAAACGGCGATACTAAATGACCTCTGTTAGCAGCAAAAACAAAGGTGGTTCATCGGTATGCCGATATAGCACGTAATGTAACGGTTGAGATTACGATAATTCATGCGTACTGACTCATCAACATAAAGTTTTAGCAAGATTGAATGACCATCCACAAGGAGATGGAAAAATTGAACCAAAGGAACATCAGAAATTTTGGAACAAATTCCTAAGAAACATTGGTCACATGTCCCGTCAAACAAAATCCTACAAATTTAGCATCTAATGGTTTCTTCTCAATTATGAACTGGATGGGACCTGACTGGCTGTTAAACAAGTACGAATAATTTCCAAGTGAGAAGAGTGAAGTATGATCCTGAATGCGACTTAGATGTAGTATCAATATTATTCACTAAGTTTTCTTCGCTCAAGCCGATATACAAAATCGTAGCAAATGTTAGTAGATTTGTAACCAATTCTAGGATGGAATCTAACAGGAAGGCAGAAATCCAGTATAAAATAAATAAAAAGACGATATATCGTCTTTTTATTTATTTACATGGGGGTATACCATCCCCCACAATTCACAAATTGTATCAAGCCGAAATTATTTGCATCAGATTAGCTCAGACACAGGGTTTCTCAATCTAGATAAGACTAATTGCCACTAACGAAAACAATTCAAAACTCAGTCAACTATTATCGCTAATGCCATTCTTAGACAACAACGGAATTCTGAGAGTTTGAGGGAGAATAGAAAATTTGAGCTGTGCATTCGTCACTAAGCATCATATCATACACTACTTCCAAAGGGCAATACACCAAGCAAGTTAGTTATTGACGCCTGCCATAAGCAAAACCTACGCCTGGGAGAAACTTTATTAACCAGCTTACTACACCAAAGATTTTGGATTATTGGATGCAGAAACATGGCCAGACATCATTTAACTGAATGTCTGATCTGCTTTAAGCAAAAAATTATAAGCAGTAAGCCATTGATGGGTAACTTGCCTAAATTCAGAGGCGGATTCTAGTTATCCGTTTGTATATTCTGGCGTCGATTAAAACCGAAAAAATATCGCTGCACTTTTAACGCAGTAGAAGCTATACTGGATGCAAGGCCTTTGCGTAGCACCTCTGAGGACTTAGCATTGCACGATTATCTACTTCCTGTTGCTTCTGATTGGGAGACCGATGAGAGTAATACCAGAACCAGGCCTAAGTCACATAAACGTATCGCGGTTATCTATGTGATAAAACATCCAAAATAGAATCCAAAAGGGATTTTAGAAAGTCTGGCACATAGATTACGTAACTAATCTTAATCAACGAACAAAATGAAAAAAGAAAAACAAACATTTAGTACTAGTTCAGTTGGTCAGATGACGATATACCTATAATTACATTTTCAGTTTTCGCAACGAAACAGCCATATTTTCATGGCCGAGTCTGAAATTATGTATATATTCCGATTCTGTATAAAAAAGATTTTGACTTTCAATTTAAAATTCCATTTATTGGCATTGACGTGCCGATTTACATTTTAATCCAATTTTGCGGGATTTTGGTATAACGATGATAAGGGAAAACTGTATTATTCGGAAAATATTCTGAAGGGAAATTTTAGAAAATGTATATGTAAACCAAAATAAATAAACAAGCATAATGTGGTTAAATAAAACTGTAATTGAGTTTTATCCTATATATACATAAAATATGTTTTTTTCCAATTTTTACATTAAATAGTTAGAATGTATGCTCTAAAAAATAACCGACCGCATAAAAACCACCCACCGCACAACGAAAAATACATCCTCTTTTAGAATTTGGATATTGGGTCGGCGTGAGCTTTTATATGTAAAAAAGGAAACCAAACCATGTTTATCATGCTTGGGATATTAAAATCGTTTACCTGAATATACATAGGTTGGTTTAGAGGTAATGCATGATGCTACATAAACTCAAGATAATTTTTTAATTTACAATATCTATTAGATTTTTACTTGGAGATAGCTTTATTTATGGAAGCTGCATATTTAACCAATATTTTTATAAAATTTTCAGTGACCTGAATAAACTTAAAAAATATATGTTTAGTTTATATTATAAAATCATGTTCACCTGCTAATATGACTTGGGCAATATAGTTCAACTGATCAACATTTTCGCAGTGGTGAGAGGCATTTATGGAAGTCGGAAATCTATCATTAAAAATATAATGACGTGGTATGTTGGTATCATCACCGATAGTATTGATAAGATTTTTTTTTGCAAAACTATATTTGATTATTATTTAATTCTCATATTGAATTTAATGTAAATGACAGAATTTATCTCGTTATGCGTCTAATGCATATAAAAGTACAGTGAAGCAGAAAAATATTCGAATAAGATTCATGTTCTTATGAAAAAAACAAAAAAAAAGTGCTAGGAGCTGAAAACTCCTTCATGAGGTTATCTGAACTTCGGTCTGAAAATTAACCAATCCGAAAAAATCACTTGAATTGGGAATCACCGCAAATTTCCAGAAAAAACATTTAGTTCAAAAATAATTAAGAAAATATGCTTTTGAAAAGTAGATTAGTATTTTTTCAATAATCACATTCTCTAATTGCACAACAACAGAAATTTTAAAACGTTTACGATACATAAATGTCAAAACTAATCACACTCGTAAGATTTGAGGTCCATTATAGCAAGTTACAGTACAGCATCTAAATAGCATCTATTCACAAACAATAGTTATATTAAGGGTTGTGGTATGGGAATTTAAACAGTAAAATTAAATGTTAGGTATGTATGGTAAAAACGTGTACAATATAAGTCTTAAGTACCCGGCGTTGCGTGGGAGAAATTAGAATTACATTGAACTATGGATATTTTGCAGGTAATTTCTCGATGTCACTGTAGTTGCAATCGTATGTAATAGGAACTTATCAGAATTCAGTATCGGAAGCATCACCAGAAACATCAAAAATTGAAATTTTAGAACAAAAAAATACCGCGGCCGATAATTTTTTTGAATTTGCTTTCTTTGATTGGTTTGGTCGATTTAACCACATCACCAAACGTTATATTGCGAAGACTTTGTTATGTCTGGTTTGTTGTTTTTCCGTAGCTTTGTTGTACTTCTTTTGAGGGGTTTATATGGGGATTTTTGTTCTGAATACTTTTGTACCAATATTCTTTTGCTTTCGATCTTACAGTTTATTTTTTTTTATATTGATTTTATTTTTACACTTGTTTGTCTTTCGATTGTGTTATATACACTGCTTCGTTTTGTTATATTCCACTTGAAGTTAGTTTGCTTTTGTAATTTATTTTTTGTTTGTTTTATTTTTTTTTTTTTTTTTTGTTTTTTTATTTTTTTTCTATTTTATATTTTGATATCCTCTTCATTTAGGAAATTGTAGATCTCCCTGTAGTCTTCCGACCTTTCTTCCCCAAGGCTCTTATGTCATCGTATTTTGCACAATTCTCTATTATGTGTTGTCCTCTGTTGTTCACACACATCACATCTTTGATCGTCTATTTTCTTTATTAATTTCAGATATTTAGTGTCGAACGTTTGGTTTGTTCTCAGCCTTGTCAAAGTCTTAGTTACTCCCGCATTTAGCCCTCTTTTATGAAACCAGGGTTTGTCTTTTACAATTCCGTTGGTGTTCTCTTTGTGTTGTCTACCTTTTAATGTCGTTTCTTCTAGGAATCTAATCCTCCATTCTTTTTATGATGGAGGATTAGATTCCTAGAAGAAACGACAATCTTTGAATAATCTTATAGTTTGAGGAATATTGACGAGTAGTGTATGTCCTGTTAGATTGGACGCCCATTCCCTTCATTGCTAGGTATACCCGTGTGGTTTGGAATACTTATGATCCTCGTCTTTATATTATACCTTGTACTGGCATTGCAGATTTTGGTTTCGTAGTATTTCATTTGGGATGTGTAATTCAGTAGTGCTTTACAGGTGCGTGGTGAATCTGTTAGAATAGTTATTTCTGACACTTCGTTCTTAGATGCTATTTTAATTCCTGCATATATGGCTTCTAGGACTTTGATTGGTATCTCCTCTGTTAACCTATAATTTGTGGTCTCCTCCGAATATTCGTTCTAAATACCAATTCCTCTTTGTTCGTTTATGATGGAGCCATCTGTGTAAGCTTTGTTCGCCATTTTATATTTGTTCATGCATTCCTTTATAATGGCTTCCCGTTGTTTGCTGTTAAAATTAGCTTTGTTTTTAAAGGTATCGTGTAGTTGTATGTCAATTTTTATATATTCGTTTATGTCTTCAGGTTGGGTTATATCGATTTTCCTCCATTTCGGTAAGTTGTTCAGCATAGATCGCCGTTCTTCGAATGTCCCAATCAGTGTTTTAGACTTCTTCTTTAGGATATTTTTCCCAGCTTCCTTATTCTGGTAGATTTTTTTTTTTGCTATGTAGTTAAATTTGTATGTGTCCAGCTTTAGGTCGATGGGCATATCCCCTGCCTCGGCGATGACTGCTCTAACCGGCGTACTACTCGTCAGTCCCAGACAGATTCTCGGGCTTCTGTTAATTAACTTTTGTAGTTGTTTCCCGTTTTGTTTGCCTTTTGCTACTGTCGCGCTGTATCTCAGCCTACCTTTGAACTTTTATTATATTTGTGGCTGTCATGCATTCTAAGTTTAGAGCGTTGATATGTTTGTTAAAATTTGGGTTTTATGTCGATTAGAAATCCGAGGATTTTCATCTCATTCGTCTCGTTTATTTCGGAATTGTTTAAGGTTATCCTGCTATTTGTGAGTTTTCTGTTGCTACTAATTGTCATAATTTTTTTTTTTTTTCATTTGTTTTTAAATTTAGGACATCTAGTTCCCTTTGTAGGTCCAATCCTTTATTAATTCTTGTGGCTTCAATGATGTTGTTTCCTCTGGTTGTCATGATGAAATCGCCTGCGTATTCTAGTAATTCTAATTCTCCTGTCGCGATACCGTGCAGCTCGCTCGTAAGTATGTTGAATAGGTCCGGGCTGAGAGGTTCCCCCTGCGGTAATCCCTGGCTTGTGGTGCTCTCAAATATTCTATCACCAAGTTGTATTGCTATTCTCCTGTTGATTATGTATGTTTTTTCCAATATTTAAACCAATTTTGTCGTGTTTATGTTGTCAAATGTTTTTTCGATATCTAATGATACCAATACTTGTTATTTTTTTCTCTTCTTTGTTTTTTTCTATCATAGGGATTAGTTTATTGATCAGGTCACCAGTGGGTCTGTTTCCACCGAAGGAATTATCCGGAATTAGTTTTGTATTGTCTGCCAACGTCATCATCATGATGATTTTGGTGATCGTTTGGTAGAGATGAATACCTCTATAGTTTTCAATTAGTTTGCTATGTTTGTTGGCCTTGGAGATTGCCACTATTTTTTTTCCAGCTGACTGGGTATGTTTGTTCTTTCCATGTTCTGTTTAAGATTTCTACTATTTGAGCTTTTAGTAATTTATAAGTTATCTTATTTATGCCCGGAGCGGAATTTTTGCTGAGTCGGATTATTTCTTTAACTTCTTTTAAATTGAATTCGTTATCCGGTAATGATGTTCTTGGCCAGTGTAGCTTATTTTAGACATTTGTGTTGGAGTCTATGACGTTTAGGTCCATTAATTTTTCTATATGTTGTACCCGTTGTTAAGCACGTTTATCCTTTCTTTCTGATTCTTTTTAAGCTGTTTATCTTGCTCCATATCCCCTTTAATGACATGTTAAGGTTGATGTTTTCGATAAGGTTTTTCAGCCTTTTCTCTTATCATGTCTTATTTCTCTTTTAAGTTTTCCAGTGGCCTTTTTCAGTTCTAATTCAATAAATTTGTTATCCCTGTGTTGGTTATAAATTTTTAACTTTGACTTCTTTATCTTCCACAAGTTCTCTATTTTTTCATTTCTCCAGATTTTGTAGGTGTGTTTGGTTTGAGGTGAACATGATACCGAGTTCTCCTCTATAGTGTTAAGTAGCGCATTTCCGTATTATTCAACAATGTTACGTAAATCTAGATGCCAGCAAGATTTCTATTTTTGTTAAAATTTGACAAGTCTAAAAATAAGAAAAAAAATTATAGTAGATTAATGACACTAACCATGAACAAATTTCGTAAAAAATGTCAAAGTAAATTAATTTAGTTAAAATGTTCAAAGTTAGAGGTCTCTATAACGTTAATAGTAAAATTTAGTAATTAAAAATTTGTTAATAAAAAAAGTTATATTCTTAACTTATCGTCGAAGCAACAAGGTCTTAAGCCAAATATTGTAACAAATAAAAATTTTATTGTAATTGGACGGTAAAACCCATTTTTTATTGAACGAGATTTAATTGTGAAGCAAGCTATCAGAATCGATAGATAAACATAACGTACTGTCTCGTACAATAGTTTTTGTGATTTTCACCAATATTCGGGAACCCTGTCGTGATCAATTCTTCTTTAGAAGTTGTGAATTGACAAAAATTAGATGGAAATGTTTAATAATTGCATGGAAAACACGTCCGCCGACTCGCCATTTTATAACGCGACTCGCATATTCGTTGTTAACTTGAGAGGTTTTCCTTGTTAACTTGAGAGTTGGATATATCCTAACATATCCAACTCTCAAGTTCGACGCCAACTCGGTCATTTCTTAACCGATTATGATGGGATTTGGTACGTTAGGTGCAAATGATTTCTTAACCGATTATTGAGTACGTTGGATGAAAATGTTGGTACAATTCTGGTGCCATTATTCCGCAGGCGTCCTTATATGTATTAGTAAACCGCGCTAAAATTATTCTATGTGATTATGACGTGTTATTTCGCAATGCAATGCGAAATCGACATCTGTATTATATCTTCCTCCAAGATGACAAGATGTCAAATGTTATCGTAGATTTTTCATGGAAATTTTGTTGTTTTTGTAATAAAACACTGTATCCAGCTTCTGTTTTAAAAAAGAAGCTGGATACAGTGTTTTATTACAAAAACAACAAAATTTCCAAGTATTAATCGTGACCAGCATTTTCACAACATAAAATTACGTAGATTTTTCACTAGGTGAAATCGGCAACCATTAACGTTGGTTTCTGGAAATACTGTACAGGCATGAGGAATTGCGAGCTCGCAATCCACACTAATACCTTCTGGATTTAGTAGAGACCAAATCTCGCGTAACATGTGGAATAATTTTGTATATGTTTCAGCTATTTTATCCGACAACAAATGAAACAGTACATGTAAAACCGTAATTCTATGCCATGACGAGAATTTGAGAAACCAGGTGAGAGCAAGAAAGATCCATCCATATATAACTTCTTCCACCATATATAACTCCACGTTGAGTGATATACCCTGCCAAATATCAGAATATGTTGCAGGTTTGGTTGATCTCTACCTGAATCCCCTAGTAAATAATGCTTAAAATTGATCGGGCTATACTCGTAACGTGTATATTCATCAGGTATATTAATAATTTTCGAGATTCTGGAGTAGCTATCGCTCTTAAATTATTAACTCTACTTTAGACATTTCTGCGCATAGTACTGCCATTTGGAAAAACGGCTTCATTTATTTTTTGAAGAACGGTATTTGCTGCTTTTCCCACAGTACAACATGGATGGTCCGGCCCATTCTTATTGAATAGTATTTTGATATCAAGCTGGGAAATTCGTCGATGAAGATAGAACCTATATCTGTTGATGATGCAGTGGACTGTATGATGGTATAATGTAAGCAAGTGCGATTAAGTATATTTTGTTTTTTTAGGAATGAAAAAATTATAATCTAGGTATAAATAATTAAATAAAAAAGAATGTGGAAAATCGCGAAATTTTGCTAAAATACACCCCTGTATCCCCTTCAGAATCTCTCCACAATTAGGCTGAAATTGACCAACATGGTGGTCTATCAAATGACCATAGTGATATCAATGACACGGAATGTTAACCTAGAACGACAGGCCATTAAATGCATTTTCGATAAATTGAATTAGCGAAATTTTGCTAAAATACACCCCTGTATCACCTTCAGAAGTTCTCCACAATTATTGATGTGTTGTTGAAATAAATTTTTCGGCTGATGACTTTCGGCTGAAGAATGTTGATCAACAATGACGTATTTATACACTTTCAGCTGCTAAAGCGAAGACACTATCTGCATTATCGATTTTTTTTATGTTTCGGCTGGAAACTTTTGGCTAACTTTAATAGTATATCAGTTTGAACAAAAATATATTTAGCTTTCTCTTTTACGCTTGTGCAAAAAAAACAGTACCTGTCTCTATCGAATTACCATTTTTTCCACATAAAAAATTACTTTAAATATATATTTAGTATAGTTCTTAATTATACATCTTGCATGTCCCAAAAGATTTATCTTGTTAATAATGCACAAATGTTCTAGAAGGGTAATAGGTAGAAAGTTGATATTTGGCGTACTTTAAGAGTTCGGTGAGAAAAGTTCATAACCTTTGGAATTACACCTGTGGTTCTTCAGCTGTGGCGGATCAAAGTCTCAGAAACTTGGAAAATACATGGGATTCAAAAATTTGTATTTTTAAATTTTGCAACATAAAACTTCTACTTATTACAATGTTTAAAGGTATATTAATTTCTTTATTTCCCATATTTTTTTTTTTTAATTTTTATTTTAATTTATATTTTATTTCTAACGACCCATCGCTATCTATTAATTTAAATTGTATATTTATCTTTTAAGCATTAATAAAAAAAAATAATTTTTATATGACAAAAGAAAGTTTTTATCGAATAAAAGCTTATTCGCTAAAATTTACAAACTGATACGTGGTCAAAATTACTAGGCTTTGCCCGGGTTAAAATTGAACTGCTGAACTTCAACAGGTGTGTTTTATTTTATTCTATAACTAATTAGAAATACTTAAGTGAATTAAATAAAATCAACACAAAAAAAACTTGTTGGGTTTACCGCATAATGCTTGCTTGTAAACCTCATTTTCACGCCTGCAAACACTGCCCGAGTGTTCGTGTTGTTGATGGTTATGGAAAATAAAAGTCTAACTAGGAATTGAACTCGTTTGAAGCTGAAAGGCAGATCAGTTGATATCAAGGGTATACGTGTTATGAATACGTCCTATACGATGACATTTGCCAAAGATTTTTGACACAGCCATGTTCCATTGCATAGAAATCCAAATTACACAGAAGCATTACTAATGACTCCTTCTTCAATTACAAGATATGAGAAGGCATTCCAACTTGTAATAATTACGGTCGATATACAACAAATATTGATACTTATAAAATATTTGTTAAAACCCCCACGGTTTTTCTCGGCTGCCAAAATGTATTCGTGCTAAATTTGTAAGCACTCGCTATAGTGGATCAAAAGTTTGCATATGCTGTAAATTCCTTTTTATAGGTGAGCAGGGAGAAGGGGTAACATTTTTTGATCACTAACCCCCTTATGTTTTTTCTCGGCTACTAAAACGTATTCGTTCAAAATTTCGGAACAATCGCCCGAGTGGATCAAAAATTTTTTTCTATCTCAATTTTTTATCTACTCCACAAAGCACTATTGTTAATTAAACGCTGACGAACTAAACATACACACCTTGAAGATTTATTTGTACCATATTTTATTTACACTTTGTGGCGACAAAAAAGAGACGAAACATTTAATTATTTATATATTTGGGTGGAAATTACTGTTGTGTTTATTGGAGTTATTTTTTCAATCACTTTTATAACAAATTTGAATTTGATTTTCAAAAATTCGAAATTAAAGAGAAGTATGAGAAGAAGTATATATTTTTCTTTCTCTGTCACATAGTGAATATCATTATTTATTTGCTCCAAAATTTTTCTATATAAAACGAATGTGCAGAGGAACTCGGCCTATCAGGAGATCTTGCTTAGTACTTGGTTGTCCACTCCCGTTCAGTCAATCAATTATTTATTCCATACGAAAAAATTTGACTTTGTGCGAATACTTTTGTGAATCACTATATTTGCGCTCTATTTAATATATGTACTCGTATATGCAACCGTAATTTTCCTTTTTGCATATAGATATGTATAGAATGAAATTTCCATTCGAAAAATACTTTTGCAATGCTTTTTGCAAACAACTGAAACTAATGATATCATTATTCGATGTACCTAAATTTATTACAAATGAGATATATAACAAAGCAAATTAAGCACTGTGGCACAACCGGGATCAATTTTTCTCGACAAACGAGTTAGTATTAATATTCATACTCCTTCATAAAACCAAATTTATCGATTTAACATTGCAGCACATGGTATAACATTGAAAAAAATATTTATCTATCTACATATTCAAGCTATTAACATCTCATATTTATCAGGCAGCATCGAATTAAAAATATGCGAGCGTGAAAACAGCATTTTTCTCGTAAAAGCGTGCGGCACATGTACCCAAGTATTTAGACAACCCCTCGAAATGAAAATCCGTAAATTGTATTCATTCACTTTTATTAAAATGTTTATACTTTTATACGGGCGTATTGAAGCTTACGTTTATAGTTTATTTTACAATTGTAATTAATTGATAAGGAAAAATTTTACATCGAGTTTTGTGCGACGTCTTAATTACAAGAAATTAAATAAAATACAAGGAGGGATAAAAATAAGGTAGAGACGTACGATGTTCATATACAAAAAAAAATAAAACGTTAATGGTTACTTAAAGTATAGTGTAAGATTTTTTTTAAAACTTCTTTCGATACAGATAAGAAAAACATAAAAGTTAAATTTAAAATACAAAAACAAAATTCTTTTGTTGGTTTAAAATTAAGAGCTCAACCATTACGATTTATCTCGGGAAGTCAATGTTAAAATTCAACGGATTTGATAACTTTTTAATTATTAAGATAATTAGCCAACATTATATTGGACAGAGGGAGATCTTCATTTAGATTAAATAGTTATAATCAAATCGAAAATTGTGTTTAGTCCGACGGATTTTAGAATTACAAAACATATTTAAAATTAATCTGTTTAGCGAAACTTAATAAAACATCAGGCAATATGAAAAATAATAGAAGTGATTTTGAAAGTATGTATGGAATTATGCTAATTGTTTTTGTTAAAGATAACTTTTTGATTAAGAAATGTGAAATCTGGCCGGGAGTCTTTAGTTCAAGGTTTTCAACGCGTCGCTCGCATGGATGAGTCGATGTGCGTTCAAATAGTCCACTATAGTTCGAAAGTCGTAGTGTTTATAGGCAGACAAAACCTAAACCATTTGTAAGCCAATGCGACCTTAAATAAATTGCTTGATTTATAATAAATTGTAAGCAAGGGCCGGATAATTATGAGTTCAAAGAGATAGCAAAGGAAAAACTAGTTGATAAACATGAAATGTAGGGACAGTTCCCGGGCGACCTTCGATAAGGCGCGGCGCATAATGGCAGCTATGGGTCGAAAGAAAATAAAAGATCAAATCAACATATGGTTCATAAATTTGATCAACTAAACTAAAACCATGGAGAAATGAAACTAAAAATCAAAATAAGCATCGAAAAATTCCAGAAAAAAAGGACGAGAAGTTTCTTGAGGTTGGTCGAAGTGGAAAAAGTACAAAAAGAAGTTCAACAGATGCGGTTGAATGCTAAGGACGTTGAACAGACGTTGCAAAGCTAAATAGTTTAACAGATACAAAAAAAGAAAAAGAATTAAATGATTTAAATAAATTAAAGGGTTAAATTAAGCAAGAAATTATTTTTGATTATAAAGGGTGTTTCATTTCGAATAGAGCATTCAAATCCGAATAATCGAGTATTCGAATATCCGATTAATTTGGGGTTAATTTAAGTATTCGTTATTTGAATATTTATAAGCAAATCTGCGAATACTTTTTTTATTTCGAAATTCTTCGAAATTTCAATATTTCATGGACAGCCCTGCAATTTATAACTTGTGCACCTACTGTGTGTTGACTTTTATTTGACAGCGAATCAGAATATAGTGAAATCAAAGATGGTTTCCCTAACGGAGATCATTGACACCGAGTTAATTTATTGTGATACAAACTTTTCATTCGAGAATAATAATGATAAATTTCTTTGGTCTACGGAAGAATCGTGTCTACTGGAGCTCAACGTGGATATTTATTTCTATGGTAAATATAAAAAAATTAAGTCTCCAACCTAAAATATTAAACGGGGAATAATAGGAAAATAAATAACTTGGCCTTCTCATAGACGTGAAAGCAAGATGGGATTCGATAGCTGCGACGATGCCACGATTTTTTGCCTTAAAGATTGCGTTAATTATGCACTAGTTGATCTAGGTTATGAAACCGTCACTGAAAGAGAAACTATTTATTAACAAAAATTGCTTGACGTATTGTCTTCGCTTGAAATTAGAGTCAAAGAACTTAGCAAAGAAGATTCAACAATTGTGACAGCCGAGGGCGCTTAAACATTTATATTAACTCTCTAACGGAAATCAACAATGATTTAAGTAAAAGCTTACTCATCGGAATTAAGAAAATACTCGATCAGAGAAGAGACAAAACCTTAACCAGCTTATTAGTATATCTTGAAACTGGAACTATACCACGATTGAGCGAATTTTTTGAATACGCAACGAAAACAGCGGCGCAAACTTTAGCGAAGATCTCGCTAAAAGACTCTTCATCTCCTCAACCATTGAGCGTTTTCACCTGACCAATAACACATATTCTGTTTGTTGACGAAGCCGTTTAGCCAAAAATGCGCTTCATCACTGAAGATAATCTTGCGATGAAATTGGTCATCTTCGTCCAACATTTCCAGAGCCCAACCCGAGAACGTACGTCACTTCATATGATCGAGTGGCTTTAGTTCTTGTATAAACTTGATCTTATTAGGATGCAAGCCAAGATCATTTTGCAAAACTCGCCAAAATGTGGTCTGTCGAGCGATGCCCAATTCTTGAGCAAGCCTGTGAATCGACTGTTTTGGCACGTTCGTGATGGACGGGGAAGATCCAGCAGCGAATTTTTGGACTCAAATTTTGTCACTAGACTCGAATTGCTTGTCTACGATGGTTACTACGATATAGTAAATTTTAATTATTTGTAAATGTTGTTCGTTCGTGTGACGTGTACCATGATGAAAATGTTGTCTTTACTGAATGTGGTGACACTGACAGTTTGGTTATTTGTTTAAGGATGCGTTCACAGTGACAGTTCAAAGTTGTCAAGTCCCAAATGCAAAACCCGGTATAATTTGTTAAACGAACCCTGTATGTTTTCTTGTTTTACGGCCGATTATTCATGGTTCTTAGTTCTTCTTTTATTAATCGAATATTAACCGAATATTCGGTTATTTAAAAAGCGTTATTAAAAAGTTATTTGATATTCAGATAACTCAAAATGTCGAATAACCGAATGCCATAATTTTGAGGCGTAGAAATTTGAATTTAAATAAAACACAGAAAAATAACTTTATTTGAAAGATAATTGTAGGCCATTAATGTTTGCATATAAATTCGGTCATGTGGCCACCGCGGCTGGCGTCTACATGGCGTAATTTTGAAATTCAATTTTCAATCACTCTTCGCAGCATTTCTGGTCGTATGTCGGCAATAATTCATCGAATGTTGGCTTCCAAGTGTTCAATAGTCTATATGGTTTTGTAACCGTGTCGACCGCATAACTGATAATTGGGGTAACGTCTATCCAGATGGGCGGGTCCCGTTAACCACATCCAAGCAGCCGTCATTACGTAATTTATTACGATAGGTGTGCCACGATCTAAGGAAAAAATTCCGAATGTTTATGGAAGGCCTGAATTACATATCCCTACTGAATCATCTACCAAACAAAATGTAAACTGCTTAGTTTGTCTTCGGTTAAGTTCAAAGTTTATCGTTTTTTTGAAACGCACAAATCAATTTTTTCAATATTTTACTTCTGAACAGCGAAAAAAAAATTTGCATCATAAGGTGTTAAGAAACATAAACTCGAGGGATTAATACATGATTTTCAAGATTAATCTTGAAATGACGTAGAAAATGAAAAAACTATTTTAAAAATGATAAAAATTTCGATTTTTATCGATCGAAAAATTTCGTCAAACGATAAGTTTATTTGTTTTACGCCGCAATGCCGATTATTAAATATTTGTTGTCGCTAGATGGCAAATCACGAAATGAAAATTGTGTCCAAGATAAGTGGCTCTTAATTTTATTATTACCCAGTATGCAATTATTCCACTGTGTGGAAAAAACTGCTCAAATGTCGTACAAAACTCCGTACTACAAAATATCAAAGACACAAAAATATTGATTTTCGAGAAAAATAATTGTTTTTCTCTTTCTATTTCGCGGTAATATTATTTTCGTTTTATAAGTTTCGATTGTATCGTCGACGTGCACGGTTGCACTACATAATTAGTTTTTTTTACTTTAAAGTGTTGTGTTTCATTATAATGTTTTTCGATTTGTTAAAGTAAATAATTTTAAATTTAAATATATAATAATAATTATTAACTTATTTAGTGATCGCGATGTGCAAATTTGGACTAAAAAGGTAATAGAGATCTGTCTCACAATGGCGTCGTCGCGAAATACATTTACGTAGTAAATTTTCAATGATTTTTTTTTCAAGATCTCAATATGCTGGCGGATGCAATACAACGTGGCAGGTGCAATACAATTTGGCGGATGCAATACAACGTGGCGGATGCAATTCAAAACTAAATTTATGAAGTTTAAATATGTGTACACAAATAAAAAATAATGTGAATAAAATATTAATATTTATTTTATTATAAATGGAAAATTTTGTTTTATTTCGGATAAGAATTATTATTTATTCCAATTGGAAAATATATACAAACACGTGCCTTTTGTTTCTGTGGTTTTTTTCTCTTTTTAGTTGGGATTCACACCGACACCGGAATTTTTGCGACAGTTTTCTTTGGCGGGGAGTACGAATTTCCGCATGATACACATGGTTCTTTCCATAGAAGCAGTGTGGTTTTAGAACGCGAATGTAAATGGAATTCCGTCGGCATTGCATATTGGGGTGTTTGTATATATTTTCCAATTGGAATAAATAATAATTCTTATCCGAAATAAAACAAAATTTTCCATTTATAATAAAATAAATATTAATATTTTATTCACATTATTTTTTATTTGTGTACACATATTTAAATTTCATAAATTGAGTTTTGTATTGCATCCGCCAGCCACGTTGTATTGCATCCGCCACGTTGTATTGCATCCGCCAGCATATTGAGATCTTGAAAAAAAAATCATTGAAAATTTACTACGTAAATGTATTTCGCGACGACGCCATTGTGAGACAGATCTCTATTACCTTTTTAGTCCAAATTTGCACATCGCGATCACTAAATAAGTTAATAATTATTATTATATATTTAAATTTAAAATTATTTACTTTAACAAATCGAAAAACATTATAATGAAACACAACACTTTAAAGTAAAAAAAAACTAATTATGTAGTGCAACCGTACACGTCGACTTGTCAGAAGAAACTGAAAATAAAAGATACAATCGAAACTTATAAAACGAAAATAATATTACCGCGAAATAGAAAGAACAATTATTTTTCTCCAAAATCAATATTTTTGTGTCTTTGATATTTTGTAGTACGGAATTTACTGCGAATTTGAGCAGTTTTTTCCATACAGTGGAAAAATTGCATACTGGGTATCAACAATATAAGTAAAGTTTAATAAACGAATTATTTAAAATTTTGGTATTCATATTTATTAAAGAAACAAACCAGTTTAGATACATTTAAATATTGATACTGAAAAAGAAATTTGTTTTTTCAGTATCATACAACGATCAATGTTTAGCGAAATAAATGACATTTGTGTGCGCATGGAAATTAGATAATGGTTTATGAAAAGTATGCTCCATCGGTATAGCTGTGTACAATCATTGAACACACAGGTTTAACACTGGTTGTTTAGCGAGTGGGGTACAATTTCCCAGTTATGCTCATCTAAGTAACTC
Source organism: Nephrotoma flavescens (assembly GCA_932526605.1). Classification (NCBI taxonomy): domain Eukaryota; kingdom Metazoa; phylum Arthropoda; class Insecta; order Diptera; family Tipulidae; genus Nephrotoma; species Nephrotoma flavescens. Next base: position 63,884,789 of record OW052222.1, on the reverse strand, counting down.
TTCAAAAGAATCGCAACATGTGGCATATTTAGGATTATGGCATGTTGCAAAATAATCGTATCGTACCTGTTGTCCCATTCCAGTAGTTTTGAAGCAAGACACACTGGTACAGTAATGTGTTGCAAACTATTTCATAACCATATTAGCTATTTGGTGTTGGCAACATCCTTGATTTGGCGTTCCATTCTTCCAATTCACGTGGCAGCCAATTTTTCGGCTTTTGAACCAATCTCTTTGCAATTATTACCGCCAGAATATCATTGGCATATCCTAGTCTAGTATTTTAGTATTTTGATATTTTAGGTAGCTAAACACCATTCGAAGTGAGTATAGTCAGGGGCTTGAAAGTTCCTGATTAAGCTCTTCGAACTTTAAACTCAATGTGACAATATAACCCTTACCCTCAACATTCCGGTCTTTCTATTATAAAGCAACAAAATGTGGCTCAGGTATTTAATATACAACAAGCTTTAGTTTGTCATACTCGGTACTTCCGCGGATCGAATTTTAAGAATGAGGGTAACATTTAATAATAACTCCATAGATCGTCTTATATTTATTAATTTCATAACATTCACCAACATTTACCTGAATTTATGTTGCGTTCCTTAGTATTAAAAATCTGTCCAACGAAATCGGAAGATAAGATAAAAGTTTTAAAAGAAATAAATTTATTTATTTATTTTTATCCGTATGAAAGCGAATAGCTGCTCATTCATATCTCTTAAATTTTAATTTAATTCATTTTTATATAAAATTTATGTTCGCTCATTGCAACTGGTTTTGAATTACTTACTATATCGCAAGCAGTCATATATAGTGCTGCTGCTGTTGCTACTTCTGCTTATGTACAGGAAATATGATATAAATTAATTTTATTCAATGAATAATTTAGCAGTTATGTTATCTGCCTGCACTAATCTTTTCCAGTCGAAATGAAATACATTTAGTGGTGTTATAGTGTTTCGATTGTATGTATCCACAAATCCCAACAAAAGTATATTCAGCGATAATCCCAGCATTTAAAATATTCATCCGCACCACAATACAAAAAAAATGTGGCGGAAAAATGTTAACATCTACGCATATTTTTCGATTAAATCGTTTAAATTTTTAAGAGTTTCCATTACTTGGGTTGTATCCGTAGTAAGGGATATAACCCTAAAAAAATTTAGCACTCCATAATTTTGGAACGGGGAACGGGGTAAATTATAATACCGCCGCATATAGAAAAGAGAGGAGCTACGTTTTAATTATATCGCTAAATATCGTTAGATAAAATTTAAATTTATTTAACGATTGCTGATTCCCGCGCGATTTTATTTTACCCTCATCCACAACAGAATAATACAAAAGAGTTTTACGCTCATATGCCTTTAATTTTATAAAAAAGTTATAGAAAATATGCAATTATAAATAAAGATGATTCTATGGTTTATGGATATGAGTACTTGAGATTTTTTAATTATGTTGGAGTTCTATTTTCATATTATTGTAGGTTAACGAGTAAAGATCACATTATATTGAATTTATGAATTAGCTAGGTGTTTCATGTAAAGGTGGTCTTACCGTGAAGCTGTCTAGCGGAATCAAGTTGGTACGTGTATCAGGTCCGTATGCTGCAGCTTAAGCAAAAACTCTGCGCGAACCGGGCAGAGTTAAGGCGTAAATCGAACCCTGCTGATAACCATCCAGGCTGGGGCCCAATATAAATATGTAAGTCTCGGTTAAGATCTGCACGAACGGACATTTCTTTCGAATCTGCACGAATGGACATTTGTACCGACCAACGGTCATTGACCCTATACAAAATGGCTGTAGACAGGTTAGATCTCACCTGATGGTTGCTATTATTATATTAAACAGACTGTTGCTGGCAGACTGTTGCTAGCGAGAACAAAATGTTTAATTTGCTTTAATTTCAGCGCAGTGACGTTCAAGATTTATCAGGAAGATGAGGGTGACATCTTGAGAGCGCTGATTCCGATAGAGAGCAGTCAAAATGTCAGTCTCTTCTTTCAGTCCAGACGGTTTCCCTGATTGTGGTGAAACTTCATACTTAAGGTTTTTCATAAATTGGGAGATCTCGATGGTTTTTGGCCAATGTCGCTACACCGGAAGTAGTAGCTTCCATAGGAGCTTCCGTTTTCGTTTTTCTAATTATTTTGAAAAGAATAGCATTTACGAGAAAAATGATTATGAACCAAATCATTTTCCAAAAAGTTAAGCGGAAATGACTTTTTTGATTAAAAACTGTTTTATAATAAACATATACGGCCCTGTACATGGCCCCCTGTCGGAAGATCTAGTCACGTTCTGCGAAAAGAAGAAAATGTAAAGCTTTTTTCATTAGTAATATAGCAATTTGAATTATTCACACGTAATTTTAAATTCCACTGTGGAATTTAAAATTACGTGTTCCACTGTGAAACCAAAATTTGTTATGGTCAATTTAAATCTATTCGATTGCCAATGAAAACAAAATTTTATTCTCCTATTTTCACGGAACACGACTTGATCCCCAGCTCAAGCAGACTGGGATGAAACTTCATACTTAAGCTTTCTTCATAAATTGAAAGATTTTGTTAAAGGAAAGAAAAAGTATGGGGTGGATGGGAAGTTGATTGTGTCTAAGTAAGTATGAATCATCATAGTCGTTGTCACATAGATTTGACGCCAAATGGAAGAATTTCCTACGATTGTGTATTTAATTCGAGATATACTGAAATAGACCAATGTACGGAACAATCACAACAAAACCATTACAATAAAAAACAACAACAACATAAAAAATAGTTCAGATCATTTTTTAAATTTTATACCGGTTTGACAAAAAAATTGTATTTCATCAAAATTCGGCATCTCTCTGGACTGATTATTTGAAATAAAACTCCAACTTTTTCCATTAATTTTGAAATCATTGTGAAATTTATATACCGGAAGTGGCCGCGTAACTGTTGAAAAGTTTACCATTTACAAAAAACCGTAAAGAAATAGTAGATTTAAATTTTAACACGGTTTGAATCTGTTGCTTTTCTGAAATTTACACGGAGATCACGTTTTGTGATTGTTCAAAATAGTTTTACCAAAAGACCAATAAGTTTAACTTTTTGATTTAGAAACCTCGAATTGTGTATTTGAAATCTATGGGTACATTCCTGGTAAAAGAAAACAAAAAATTTGATCAAACTCAATCCATTAGTTGTTGCATGATGCAGTCACATTGACGAACTCGCTATCATTTTATTTATATAGATTAAAATTAACCTGCCTACATGGTTTTAATAACCATTTCCTCATTTAATTATATTAAGTAAATCGCGTAATAATGAAATTAATCGCACCTTCCAATACTCTTTAAGCAGAAAATCTTAAATTTTCCTAATTTAAAAATAAAACCGTAAAGTACAGAAATTTGCGTCTAACAAGTCAACAAAGCTGATCTAAAAGCAACATGAATTATGTTCATATATACAGTTCAAAAATTACACACACACACACTCTAACACCATATACCATTCTATGTCTATATATAACAAATAATATTATCATTTTATAAGATTTTGTTCAAAATGAAAGAAAAGTTTATTCACTGTTTGTTGTTGTTTTTGTTAAAATTTGCATAATGTACAAGCAGAATAATTTAGAAAGATTTAGAATAAGAAATAAAATTAAATTAAACAAAACAAAACAAAAACAAAAATACAAAAAATTGTACAGCAAGTAAATAATTCTTTTGCTTTTCTTCAAATTTATTCGTTCTCGAGTAAAAGGTAAAAATCTTAACTTTGCATACATCTTCTTCCTAAACTAAATATGTAGACAGAGACGGGAAATTTATTAAAAATTTTATAATTTTTTAATAAAATAACAACAAAACAAGGAAAGTAAAGTTAAATAAAATAAATTTATTAACGTAAATTGTTTTTCGTCTAATTTTACTGTTATGAATTTTCCCTTTTAGGTGTACGGTATCGTCTAATCTGCGGTGGATAGTATTAAGGGTTTTAAGGGTTTTGCGGGAATTCGGTTTTTGTTTAATGCCAAATTTTTTGGTATTTGCTTTGAACCTCCAACTTTCAAGTTCCTCCTTTTAATCTACCAAGTCTAGTTATGAAATTGTAAATCCCACCTTCGATATGATACGATATGTTACACTGGTAAATCTTGCCAAAGAATATTAGGACAAACATTTGCACAACGACGACGACCCTTACTGTGATACTATTCTGCCTTTCGCTGGGAAAAGAGGATTGGACAAAATATTTTCTTTTCATTTTTATCAAAACTCTATTTTCCTGGCTTACTGGTGGAATTAGTTTGTTGCAAATACTTATGGCACAAAGTTGGTTGAATTTTGTTTCTAAAAATTTGTATAGGGAAAAGTAATTCCCCATTTAAATTTATTTCGAAAATGTTTTCACCAAACTAATTCGATCAGCAGGCCAGAAAAATACAGCTTTGGCATAATTGCTTAAAAAAAATTTTTCCCCGCTATTACCAGGGGAAACCAGAATAGTGCCACTTATCGAGCGGTTAACGTGTCATCATAAATGTTTTGATTCAAAGTTTGAAAGGATCGCAAACTCCAGTCTAAACGATGTGTAATTTCAGTGGTTAAATCAAAATATACGTCGAAATGTCTGAATTAGGTTATTTATTTGTAGTTGCGATTGAATAATCAAATCGTATAATACCCTTAGAATATAGAAAAATTGTGATTCTAGAATGATTTACTGTCAGTTTAATTATTTACCGCAGAACAATTTATCGTAAAACAAAATAAATATTTTTGATTGGATGTATCCTATCATTCAAACATGTTCTGTATATCCGTTTTCCGGGCTGAGATCACAATTATGTACGTTACGAAAGAGAAACATGAAAAAAACAAAAACCATTACAAACTATGGTTATTTACATACACGAATTAGGTAGGTTGGATGGAAATTTGATGCAAAAATGTTTTTTGGAAGAAGTTCTGGAATATGGCCAACTACGGTGGAACTCGGCCATTTCATACCCGTTCATCATGAGATTGGGTATTTTTGATGAAAATAAGATTCTAAAACGATTTTTGGTAGAAGTTATGAAATATGGCTAACTAGGATGGAATTTGGTATGTTGGGTGGACACGATATTCTAAAAATAATTTTGGAAGAATTTCTTGAATATTTCCAAACTCACTTTCAATAACAAACAAAAAGTGGAATATGTGTATAATACCAAAGCAAAACTTAACATGAGAGTTAAAATACAGCCATTGAAAAAAAATAACGGTGTAATACCGCAGTGCAAAAAATTGTAAGGTTTTCATCATACGCCCAAGCATCAAGCCCAAATATGCCTAGTTAATAAAAATATTGTTGCAAAAGGTATTAATTGCAAGAAGCCACATCCCGCAAACTATAGCTGATATGAAATAGCTAACGAGCTAAACAAAGTCCAGGAATACCGGAAAAAAATTAATCATACTATCACGAATTAGTTACAATTTAACGGTATCACTTCATTTTAAAAAAATTTTTTAATCAATAATTTAAGTAAAAAAACCGTTAAAAACCGTTAAATATCTCGATTTAAAAAAAGTGACTTATACCACATAGTATTATGTGTACAACTAGAAACTCTGCTTTTTTGGTCAAATTCAACTTTATTGAAAATATAATTGATACAAAGATTAATTACCGAAATATTCGCCTATTCTAACTATGGTTTTTGCCATTTATTAGGTAGATGACGAATGCCTTTGCAATCGAAACTTGGTGGTTTAGAAGCAAAATAGTCATCGAGCCATTTTCAAATATGTGTTTCAAATATGATGACATCGATCTAGATAAGTGGTAATCAGAGGGAGCCATGTCGAGCATTGTCATGCAGCAATATCACATTCCGCCTTCCTTGGGCCGTAAAGAGAAATTTTTTCCTCAGGAGCATCACTTAATTTGATCAATTGGGCCTGGTAACGTAAAGCTGTAACAGTTTCACCAGATTCCAGAATCTCGTAGTAAATAACGCCTGTTCAATTCCACCAGATACACATTAATGTTTTCTTGGCACGAATGTTGCCTGGATCAACCAATGATTTTCTGCGTTTAGGATTATCGTAAAAAATCCACTTTTCATCACTCGTAATGATTTTGTGCAAAAAAGTATTTCTTTTTTTACTGAGAAAGTAAATTCATGTTCCTTCCTTCTGTATTTTTCCAATTGCATGCAATCGTAGGATATTACTTGGTGAGTAACTCCTACCTGTTGTGCAAGCTCTTTTTGAATTTGACACGGATTTTCATCCAGTAAAACTTTAAGTTCTTCGTTTTCAAAATGTTTTACTGCACCTGGACGTGGATAAACTAAATTATATTACTAAAATTACCATCACGAAAGATGAGCAGCATTTCTTTCATTTGAAAACAGAATTGAACGCAACGACGTAAATATTGCTTATCGAGATCTATCTCTTAATATTGATGTAATACCGATAGTTGAATTACAGAACAATTAAAAGCAAGACAAACTAGCCAAGTTAGTTTAAAAACAAAATTAAAACGATCAGGTATTAGCATACCTCAACCAAAAAGTTGTAACGGCGGAACCAGTTCAACGACCAGAGGTGTGAGAAAACCTGAATAACTTTGACCTATTTAAGATCCCTGACCCCATAAAACATATTCCACAATTTGGCGGAAATATGAAACAATTGTCAGCACGGTTGACAACAGCAGAGGATACTTTAAGAGTATTCGAGCCATTAGTCACTCAACAATAGTTCACACAGAGAAAAATGTAGTGAAATTCAACAAAAATTGCATTGAAATTCATTTCAAATGATATGAATTTTCAACCCATTACACGTACAATAAACGTTATTGGTTTTGTAGTAAAATTTTGTAGTATAGAACTAATTAAAAATGAAGCATATTTTATTACAACGTAGTAAAACTTTTATAAAATCCGTTATGAAATACATTACAAGCGTAATTCAATCTATTAGCTCCGTAGTAACATGTTGATCTGAAGCTGATTACAAGCGAAGTGAAATTTAACGCAGCGTAGTAAAAATATGGCCAATCTCAATAATAAAATATATGTCATTCACAATGAAATTTACTTTCCGGTGAGTTCCTCATAGTAGTAAATTATACTACCTATGTAATAAAAGTTAATTCAATAAAATATTGAAATGTTTAAAAATTAAAAAGGCAAATTTTGTTTGTTTGTTTAACATTTATTTCAGTAAAGAATTTCTTTGGGAACTATAATAACTTATAGTCTACATAATAAATCGAACACTCTTAAAACGAAGCGCTAATCTTCCATCAGCTAATTTGTGATGTAAGCTGGGATAGTACTCAAATTCGCATATATCATTTAGGCTTATGTTTTCTGAACTGTTTTTTAAAATAAATGCATTTAAATTCTGATCGTAATCAAAACACATTTTGTTAGAAATTATTATAACAGTATTAGTACATACGATCATTTCATTTATCTTATATATAACATTATCATTTTGCTTGTATAAAAAAAAATCTGATTTATAGGGTGTACCCATAAAAATTAAATCATTTGCAAATATCTGAACACCATTAAGTCCAAATTCTTCAAGCTCTTTGAAATAAGGTTTCTTATAGAGAAGCACAATTTAATGCTTTTATCAATGTGAATGATGGGATCTACAATGTCACAATAGAAAAAATGTGCTAGTTTAAATGACAATTTCACCCTTATTGCGAATGTCGTCTCAATCGACAATCGACTCTCATTTTAGCTGTCGTGATTGTTTAATTTTTGTATTGTCTAACTTTATCGAAACGACTACTTAGTATTGCCGTAGATGATTAAAATAAAACAATGGTATTGTGAATAAATTTTATAACTTAACCATTGCGATTTATTCGTTTCATATTTATATGTCAAAACAAAAATCTAGCCTCATATAAATTTGGTGAAAACTAATTCAAACTTAGAAAACAAAAATTGTAGTATACATCTAACGTTTGACACAAGATAACTTTTATCCATCCAACTACATCTCGTGTTGTTGGCCCCAAACTGTTTAGTTCTGTGTTAAACAATTCCCATTTTTTTTAACTTGAACTCTATAGTCTCCTCCCTGTTTGTTAATTCCCCTGGCTATGTCCACATTTTCTTGCTTTAAACGTACAAGGTATTCAAATTGGGATTTGTGATTTTGTGCCTAATACGTATGATTATAAAAATAAAAAGTTATGGTTTATTTAATTGTTTTCTATTTTCTATTATTTAATTATAAATTATTACTACTAACATTTTGAAAATATATTAACACGCAAAAATATATAACGCAGTCGTTAGTAAAAATGGCATCGACAAAATAATGACAGATCGATCGACAAAAGATAGCGATATCGACATTCATAATCACAATTTTGTCAATCGGCATCATATCGATGTCGATACGACATTCGCAATAAGGGTGTTTGATTCCGATAGAATAGCAAAGATTTTTGCGTGAAGTAATAGACTGAGCATATTGTTTTAATTCTTTGTGTTTCCCCTCGTTTCGCATACCCCACATCATTTTTAAAGGTCCCATCCGTCTAATCACTGTTGGATAGTGTGTTAGAAAATGAGCTTTTGGTTTTAGAGGCTCACTGAAAAGCTCTATGTATTCTCTATTATGATCTGCTATTTGGATTTCCAGTTCCTTTATGTCATCGTCTTTGAATGTTGAATAAAGACATAAATCAACAAGTTTTTGTAAATTTTTAAAGAATGCCCACACTTTATCATTCTGCGGTATAAAATCCCACACCATCAAAGAAAAGAAATTGACGAAACAACTTGTTTCTCTTGCTTGCATATTTAAGTTTCTATTTTGTAGAGCCTCTATTTTAATAGGCAGTGAAATGTTTCTTGAATCTAAAATGCCATAGTCAAATAGCTGCTTTCGATCATTCAAATCATCCAAAGAAAAGATTTTTTTTTTAATAAAGTACAAAATTATAAGACACATGTCATTTTTTAGAACACCTTCGAAAAGGTCGTGCATAATATCAACTGAGATATTAACTACAGCATGAAATGAGGGCAACGAATTAAATATACAGGATTCTGAAATGCCTGTCATTTTAGGATTCTCAAGAGACAAATCGAATGTATAATTGTCAACTGTTCTCATTTTTGTTTCGACTTCAAGGCACAGTGCTTTTGTTTCAGTTTTAGATGCTTTACAGATCCTACAAAAGTGGAGAGCAGAGAAGGATGATCGAAAACCAAGTATTTTATTTAAACCAAGATTATCTCCCGTCACCAGGCCTAAAACGAAATAAATAATTTTTTTGTCACTACCCTTTTCAATTAACAAACCATTAAGTTCTAAATCTTTCATTATTTGCAGAAGATTGTAAAGAAGATCGTCTCTTTCATATTTCTTGAAATAGTCTGATTTTATTAGCATAATGGGTAGAATATTGCTTAAAACAGACCGCCTATGTTGTGGTAACGTAGGAAAATTCATATAAAAAGCGGAAATTGAATTTACTCCTGAATGGGAGCCTAAGACGTTATCTGGATCAAAATCGTCACTATAAAGAAAATATGGCAAAGCGATTTTACCTTCTTTTAAATATTTAGAATACGTCTCTCTCCAAACAGAACCACATACAAAATTGTTGATGTTATTAGAATTTGCCATAAGATGCTGCATTTCCGCAATACTCTCTTGCATCAGATTACCAGTTTCAAAAAAATTTTTTATTAGAAACGGAATTGCCAAAATTGTGCCTTTAATTTCCTTGTATTTTAAAATAAGAACACCTTGGTCAATAGTGTTTTGAACTTCCGATGAAATTGTTATGTTGGTTGGTGCTTTAAATAACTGTTTCTTTTCCAACGTTTTCATTAATTTATATTCAGTGTCGATTTCAGAAAAGGCATTTCCACAAAATTGTTTAATGTTTTCTATTGCAGTTGATGTATCAACTGAGCTAATAAAATGTTTCAAGTGTTTTAACAATTGTTCGTGAATATCTTGTAAGATTTTAAATACTAGATTTCGAGGTAATGAATTTTCGTTCATCAAATTAAGAGTGAATTTTAATGCGTGATCTGACAAATCAAATGTTTCAAAATGTGCTTGTGATAAATTCGAATCTAAAACTTGTTGAGCAGAAGTTGTCATGTCATTATTTTGATTTGGTTCTAAAGGAAGGGATTGATTTTCGCGTGTCGTATTACTTAAAAATTCTGAGCTTTTTACAAAACCCGACTTGTTCACTGAGCTTGAAGGATTGCCCGACTCTTCATTTTCTGCATGAACTCGTCTTAAATGACGCTTCAAAACATGTAAATCAGAAAATGCCTGCGGACAACTATTTTGTTGACAATAATATTCAGATTCATATTTATGCAAAAATTTTAAATGTAAATAATAATTATTTGAACTATCGAACTTCAAATTACAAGCAAAACAATTAAACATTTTAATATATAATACTTTAAAAATTTAAAAATAATTTAATTTTTTAAATTGTTATTTTAAGCAAGTTAATAATTTAGTTCATTTATTAGAGCAATTATTGCTGAATTTGGTTTACCCAGATTTAACTTAAAAAAAAATTCTTCCAAAAATACCCAAACGTTTAAACTTGGTTTTGGATATTCAAGATTAAAGACATATATTAACTTAAAAGTACTATCCAGTGCCGATAAAAAGTTTTCGGTTTTATATATAACACTATCAGCAACAATATAGAAGTTAGACTGACATACCACGATCATGGACTGCAATGAAGTACTACATTCCTTGTAAGTATCCTTTATTTTTCGATAATGTGTTAAAATATCGCCTTGGTTGTTTACTTCAATAATATTGCTATTTAGTGCATCCAGTATTGAGACATGCCACCGTTTTTGCCCATTCATATTTATTTTTTGGGATGGCGGTAGCTTATAATGTAGCAATTTGAACGTTAAATAGTCCTTGCGATCTTTAAAAACAGGAAATAAAAGTTATATATCATATGGGTAATCCTAGAGAACCATAAAACATACCTTTCTCGATTTTATCGTTGCATATTTCAGAAATCAAAGTTTTGATCTGCTTGCTACATGACTCCTTTTGATCAACAACAGTTTTTAATAGTTTCGTTTGAAACTTCTCCCAATTCTTTTTTAATCTTAAAGATGTTTCTTCGCCAAACTGTTCACTAAAATCTAAATCAATGATTATAATATTTTCTCAATGTTCTAAGTATATAAACATAAAACAAATAGGTAGAGATACAAATAGGTCGAAGAAAGCCAATCCGCAACCGAAAAGGATTCCATTGACACTGTGCCAGCTAATGATCTAGGGGGTATATTCTGAAAATTTAAATAGTTATTTGATGGTTCTGTATTTGACTAGAAAATTCTTACTTCCGAAATTCTCCACTCCACTAATTTTGACTTAAATAAAATCCTTGCTCGCATTAGTTCGGTTGGTATGAGTACATCACTGTCAGAAAATTTAATTTTTTGCAGGCATGCATTGTCATATTCTTGATTAAATCAGCACAAAAATGATCTTTATGTTGTTTTTTTATAATAGTGTTGGCATTCTATTCGGATAATAAATTCGATTTAAATGGTTTACAACTCTATTAAATTACACTAACACGGTAAAGGGTTTTGTTACTTAACCCTCTAACTAATTTGTTTATAATTTAAGGGAATTTCAATAAACCAATAATGAATGATCACCAAATCACAAAATTTGACTTAATGGGCCACGGGTATAAACAGCCACCATTAATTAAACATACCATTAAAACATACCATTAAAAATTTCACATAGTTCTGGAAGATCCCATTTTAATAAAAGTTCATTTACGATATCCAATTCATTCCTAACCTCAAAGGTTTCTTCACTCGCAACAAAAATTGTATTTGGATCACAAAAGGTTTCATCTGGAACGTTTTGTGTAGACATTTCCTGCGTTTCAATGTGAACATTATCAGCAGAGCTAACAACAAAATATATGGTGGTTCAGATGCCTCTGAAATATCACCAATCGCATCATTATTAACATCATCAACATCAACAAGACGTTCAGTTTCTGCCATTTGTATTTTTTATGAGCACTATAACAATTAAAAATATGCTAACACTTGTTTGTTTATTTTAAAATTGGAAGCTTACCTGAATTATATTAATAAAATCACTTTTAATAATTTATAATTTTAATAAATTCACTAGTTTTTTTATTACACTTTTAACTCCTTACTGCAGAACGAACACGCAATTAATGTGCAATTTCAATGCGTTTTATAAAATTTCTGTAATGCATTACAAATGTAATGAAATTGACAACTTGTGCGTTAAAAATTATTTCATTTGTTGTTGAATATACTATAGTGTTATAAAATTTACCACTAATGCATTGAAATATGATTGTAATGAATAATGAAATTCCTCCTTAACTACAGGCCTCTCACTCATTTTTTGAATATGTTGTCAATTTATGTCTAAACCGAGAGAGCGCCATAATAGTGTTAACATATTTGTTTTGGTTTTAAGAGAACGAGACGGAGCGAAAAGAGACAAAAACGTCAACATAGCGTGTCGTCATCTACGTGTGCAAGAAAATTTAAATGGGTGGGGGAGTACTACAAACGTTGTGAATTTTGTATTTCATCTAAAAACAAAAGCAAAATCGGTTGGTGGTAGGTTCTATTAAACTTGTAATAAAATTTAACTGCAGTGAAATAAAATAAGAAATGTGTCTAAATTTTTTACTACAAAATTACTACACCTGTAATTTTTAAGCTGTTTTGTAATGATTTACACTACAATAATCTTTTTCCTTATTCATTACAGTGATTTGTAAATTTTACTACCAATATTTTTCTCTGTGTTTGGACTGTACATACAGGCAGTCCATAACAAAATCGGGGACAAGGCAAAAGTCATATTGTGCTTAACCGTTATAATCCCAGAGCTTTTTTGGAAATAAAACAAACGCTTTGGAGGCACTGGGTGATAGACAAAAACTATCATTCTATAAATCTCAATTAGGCCACAAAATAAGACGATTTATCTGTGCACAACTATTTTAACAAAGTTTAAGAAATTGTGTAAAATATTAAATCGCCAGCAAAACAAAATGTACGGCAGCGTTCATTTCGGGGCTAAAAAAAAACATATTTTTTTATGCGCAAGCCGCAATACCCAAAAATTTGAAGGTAGCCTCTAATGTAAATTGAGGTAAATGAAACTATATCGAGCAACCCAAAAAGAGTTACCACGTACCAGCGACAAATAATATCCAACCCAGAAATTCAGAACAAAATAATTTTAAAAAGTAATCTTGGATCGACCAAGAAAAAAACGAGATCACACCAAATTTAGCGATACCATCATTGCAAAAGCTTGGGGAATCAGTATACATGACATACCTCGTGATTTTTGCATTGCTGACCTCCTCACTGGAGCTAACACTGTCGCTGACAATATTTCAGTAAAACGAAATCTTCGATCCATAATAAACGGTCACGGGTTCAATTTACATAAAATGACATCATCAAATCCTGAAATCATAGGAGATGATCCACAACAAATTGAATTCCAGAATGGAAGAAACTTCAAAAAAGTTGTGGGTGTAGTCTGGAAACCGAAGACTGATACTTGATCATTCAATGTCAATTTCAAAGACTATGGTACTTTAACAAAAACCTTCCTTTATTTCACAGTGAGCGCAGATTTTGATCCATTTGGAATTTTTATCTCAATAACAAGTTCTCTAAATGAAAACAATATCATCACGGTTCGCTCACTATCGTCGAATACCAAAGCAGCTTCATTGAATCAAATCTCGGTTCCTATAGGTTGGAGTTATGTGGGTGGATCATGGTTACTCAATCTGTTCATGAATCGAGTAATTGAATCGTTACAAATTGAAGAGTTTAGTGTGTTCGCTTGGATTCACTCTGCAATCGTTCTTGCATGTTTGCTGGATATTCCCATTAAGTGGAAATCATATATTGCACACCGCACTTCGTGAATTCGAGAAGCCATTCCAGTAAGCAAATGGATACATGTCGCATTGTGTGATGATCTAACGGATCACGCAACCCGGGGTGTATTTACAAACACAACAATGAGGCTGTAGTCCAAACTGCCCTTGAACTGGAATTTCAATGATCGAATCAATTAATAGATGGAAAATCATCCGAAGCCGAAAGTGAAATAAAGAAGCAAAGAAGCCGAACGAGAAATAAAGCCAATCAAAATATCGTTCGCATTAAACCTAGACGCATTAAACGTAATGAACACGCACTAACAACTGTCATAATCGAAGACGTGCGTGACATCATTTTCCAAGGTGCTAATCGACTATACGGGGCCGATAACATTATTAGCTAAGCGGTGGCGCGGTCGTGATGCAAAAAAATTTGAAAGAGTACGTTTGTGCCGTCGTAGACAAGAAAGCCTTTTCTATAGCATTAAAGCGATTCATTGGTACGAGAGATCTGCCAAAGTCTATCAGGTCAGGCAACGGTAGCAATTTTATTTGGGCAGCACGTCAACTCTAACAGGTTTATCAACCAATTAATTTCAAAGCACACCACGAACCGTGATGCTTACAACAATACTTAACAACAACCAGAATGAAATGAGAGCACCTGTAGCACCCCATTTCAATGGAGTCGAAGTAGCAGTAAAGTCGACCAAATACCAATTAAACCGCGTAATGTGAGAAATTCGTTTAACGTTTTATGAAATGTTCAATAATTTTGTGTCTTACGACCATTATGTGCTAGCGATGATGATACCAGAAGCAAACTTGGATGATACATGATGTCGACATCGAAACGTTGGAAACAAGTGCAATCAAGGATGAATGGGTTTTGGAAACGATTCTACAATAAACATTCCCACAGCTCTTCAACAACGACACAAGTGGTACAAACGAGAAACAAATCTTTCTATTCTTGATTTGCTTAAGGAAATAATATGCAACCGCCAGGTAAACGGCCTGGAAGACGTGTAATTGAACTTCATCGCGGCATTCAAAATTTGGTACGCGTATATAGTTGCTATCAAAGCGGCAATTACAAAATTTAAACGAGCTGTACACAAATTATTTACACTTGAGATTTAGTTGGTGGTTCAGAATGACTGTGAAGTTTTAACAAAAAAATAATAACAATACGTATACGAATCCAATAAGAATATTCTAGAAAATTGCATGTGTTAGTTTTCACACTATTAAACACATTGATGAAAGAGACCGCTCTACGATATTAAAAAGAGATGAAACGCTCGCCATGTTTTTTTTTTTTCAAATAAGAAATAAATTAAAAATTCATTTCGTCTCTTTCTAATGATATTTAGCTCACTTACTCTTTCATGTATAACTCATATTGGATTCCGATTTATATGTTGAGTGTTTGATTATTAAATTCAATTTTGATCAGACAATTAAATTTCGCATCGCCAGATTTATGTTTAAATAAAACTAGTTTATGAATTCATATTCAATGAATTCGTTGAGTAGCACAACATATGTAGACGACGCGATTTGATGCAAGATTAGTGCTTGCGAATATAATTTTGTGGGTTACTCGACAAAGAACTATTCATATGGTGAAGCCATTGCTTTACCGCGGGCCACTTCGTCATTGCGATTTAGTAGATTTTGGAAGTAGGTTTGCCATACTGATAAGTTGTACTATCAGGTTTGTTTTTAGCTCTCCCTCAGCTGTACTTCTTGGGTATAGAAGCCATTAGTGTGAAGTCATTAGCAAAACAGTCTCTTAAATTTCCTTGTTCCACTGACCCTGCTGATTTTTTCGATTCCTAATATCATAATGTTCACGCTTCTTTTGGCGGAGATATATTGTCGTAGCTTTCCTGGCACGTAGCTTTAGATGTTAAGGGGAGGTTATGCGCTATAACTCTGCCCATCTAGATAGTCAATATCAGCTGTTTGGTAACTCTGCAGGGAAACTTGATCTTTTAAAGCATCGAACGATCTTTTTTGCTTGTCTTTTGAATGTAAATGACAGTTTTTACTTGTGTATTAATATGACAGGCAAACGATCTATGCCTTGTAGAGATTACGTAATCGAAATGATTTTCCGTTCTTTCAACATTAGATCTACACGTTGCTTTTTGGATCCTCTTATGTAAAAAAAAAAATATCTACTCGACACAACCAACTACATTAAACTTTATAGCGACGTTAGTGGTGTGTTGACCGTTGTTGTTTCCAGTGAGGTGCGAGAATTAGAACCGTTGTGTTGTATATTCTATCCAGCCCTACCGATTTTTGCATTATTGACTCCCACTATGTTTTTAATATCGTCGTGCAGTATGTTTGTTATTGATAACTTCCTCCAATTAGACAAAGAATAAATCTTTGACGCCATCTGATATGTTTTTACATAACCACCGTGATATTAAATTTCTTAGTGCAGTCTGACCGTGCATATCCATTTGGCCGGTTCCAAATAATTTTAAGAAATATTTTAACAGTGTACTTACTAACACACATTAATTTTTCTTAATTATTAGAAACGGCACGGAATACTTTTTATTTTATGAAATAATATGATAGGAGCGGACCGGAGCGTCAAGCCAATTATAACGGCGATAGGGTAGGGCAGTTTCTTATTTCCAATCCCAATTTATTATTAACTTTTCACACTCAACCTATAGAACCTAAAATTTAATTTAGTTATGTGGATCAATGACATATGTCTTTATGAAATGATAATAAATCAAACAACAAAAAATATTTGGTATAAATTTTCTCTATGGATGGAATATAAATTGTGGTTTTGGATGACTGGCCATACCAAAAAATTTGATATATCATGTTTTGTTGACGTTTACAGCCTAGATATTATACACAATATGTACAATAGATAAAATTATGATTTGCACATAAATCACATATAGGGTGGCTCCCAACAGTTGTAAATTTATCATACAACCGAGTATAGTATACCGAATCCATCTAAAACCACAATCATATAACATGAAAATAGCATCCATTTCACCACATCCGTATAGACATACATAAAAACACCAACAGTACAAATCAACTTATTTAATATTCATTTTTAATTTGGGAAAAACACAAAAGTACAAAATATTTTTCCGCAACCCGCAAAACAAAAGGAAAAACACAATGTAAAGAAATTACCAACAATGCACAAATAATACGAAATTCGGGAAACAAATAGTTTAACTCTTAATAAATAAATTTTGATATTTGCATTGTTTGAGTTTATTTTCCATGTTTTGGTTTTTCATTAAAATGCTCAAAAGTTACAATAGAAAATTTGTAATAAAACAATGGTTACACACAGTGTACACATATACAGACATACATAAAACTACTGGCCAAATGAACATCAATTATACACTTGTACGATTCTGTATATCCCAAAAACCAAAATACAAAAACTATAAACACCCCGGAATGACAGTAAATTGATTTATCTGCAATTTTGATGATATTTACAACAACAGAAATGCTTTTCATCATCATTGTCGTAAATTGTTGAGGAAAAAAAACGAATGAAAATTGTAAAACATGAATTGAAACAAAGTGATTTTCATTTATTTTTCATGGACCAAAATTTTTCATGTTTTTTCCTTATTTATGCAGAGTTTAACGATTTTTTTTAATTTGCATTCTCTGATGATGGAAATTTACATTTTTAATTTGATTTTGTTCTTAATGGCAGTTTGAGTAAGCAGGTACGCTGTTAGTGATATAAATATACAACGGTTTCATGAAACGGTTCTAACTCTATCAGTGCAAGGATAGACATATTTTTTTTATTAGCTGAAGGTCGACTTAGAAGAGAGGCTTGTACATTGCGTCCTTTTGATCATGTTCTGTATCTAAAAAACTTTACCTGTAAACTTTTTTATCGGAATCGAAACTTTAAGGATTTGAGTATGGCCCCTGTTCTGGTACACTAACGTATTTTTGTGGGAGAGGTACTACTGTATTTTATGAACTGTCAACTGATCTTGCAGCTTCATGTATTATTACAACACGCTCGCCAATAAACTATCAGTAAATCTAATTAAAATATTTTTATTCAATAGCTTGTATTGGCTGCAACAAAAACACTTGATTTTACATCGGAAGTACGTGAGAAGAAAAGTTTTCGAAACAACATGGAGTAGTTATTGGTTAGCCACAAGTATGAACAAATGGACCAAAGAAAGACAAATACAAACTGCTAGTCTAAAGTTATTAGCTATTGGGATATCAGAAATGGAAAAAATGGATGGATAAACATGTTGTGGCCAAGACCGACTTTTTTTACGACAAATGTGCATAAATCTTAAATACACGCGTATTCTTGTTTGGGGGGTTGTAGCCTTTTGGCCCCTTTACAGTTTTATTATATTTTTAGTCGATCCAGATTAGATCTAGTAGATTGAGTGTTTTTTTCCTTTGCAGCCGTCTTACTGGGTTTGACTCATCCAACATACGACGTATCTCAGCATTTTCGTGTAGACTGATACGTTGCATGTACTTTCTCGTGCGTTTGCTTATTTCTTCACTGACAAAATCCTTCTTCAGATCTCTATGGAGGTTGTAATTTCTTATGTGTGCATTATGTGTAATGCACCACGATGCATTAACTATTTCATGTAGGGTTTTGCTTTGGAATTACTGGATGATATTGACATTGATTTTCTTCACCACAGCTTCAGAGCTGAATACCATCAGTCCACACAGATTTTAGAATTTGTCGGTATAGTAGCAATTTGTAATGTAGAGTAAGCTCAGAACTTCTTCTTAACAGCAAATTCTTCTTTCTGAATTTATTGTTTAACTCTTCGTTTTCCTTGTTGATAGTTCAGTTCTACGCCCAATTGAAGTTTATCCTAAATTAATCCTAAACCAACAATAACAAAAATTAATGAGAATTGGCAGATCTGAGAAATATGGAATCTATAAAGTTGGTTCCAGAAGTCCTTGATGTACTTCTGCTGATATTTTCTACATTTCTGAGCATTCGCCATCTAATTTAACACGAAAATGTCGGCTTTGGTAACTCTCTTTGTAATTTATATTTCAATCCATTATGTCATATCTGTTTAATCTGTTCAAATGTTTGTGCTACATCCAAGAATATACTTGACCATACTTTCGGGTGTGTAACGAAATCTTGGGTTACAAGATCTCGGTTTTCAAAATCCCGGTTTTCAAAATCCCGGTTTACAAAATCTCGGTTTTCCAAATCCCGGTTTTGTATTGAAAAAATCCCGATTTACAGGAAGTCCCATGTGGGAAAATGGGACTCCTAAATAAATTTTTGAATTCAAAAATGAGTTTGCTATAAAGTTTTAGAAAATGGCTCATAGGGATGGAATTTCGGTGGAGGGCTATGTGCACGCGAGAGTTATCAAAACCGTCAGCCTCTACAATTATTGCATTTACAAAATATTGTTTTTTTAACATTGAAGATGTTTTTGGGGTCGCATTATATAAAAAAATGCAACGAAATTTTGTTTTTCCAATCATGGTCATTTTTTGTTTCATTGTATTCAGTAATGTTTACAATTTCATCATGGTGAGATACTCGCAAGAACAACGTTTACAAATTATTCAGCTTTATTATGAAAATAATCGTTCTCCAATTGCAACTTTTCATGCGCTTTTGCCATTTTATAGTCGTAATAATCGTCCAAGTGTGCACGCTATTCGTTGAATTGTTAAAAATTTTGAGCGTACATTTTCTTTACATAATGTTCAAGTACCAATAAGACAAAGAAACGCTCCGGAAGGAACTTGCTGCCGTTCAGGCAAGTGTTGCTGAAGACCGCAATTTGTCGATTCCAAGACGTTCTCAAGAATTGGGACTGTCTCAAACCACAACCTGGCGGGTTTTGAGAAAGGTTTTGGGTTTGCATCCGTATAAAATTGTTCTCACTCAAGAACTGAAGCCATTGGACCACCGTAAACGTCGTGAATTTGCTGATTTTGCCTTGGAACAACTTGAAAACGATAACGATTTTTTTAAGAAAATCATCTTCTTCGATGCGGCTCACTTTCATCTGAGTGGTGCGGTAAATAAACAAAACGGTCGATTCTGGTGTGAAGAAAATCCACAAAGAAAAACATTACATTCACCTAAATTGACAGCTGTCAATGGAGATTGGTATAGATCGATGATAACCAACTTTTTATTGCCGAAATGGGAAGAAGTTGATCTTGACAACATTTGGTTCCAACAAGACGGGCCTACGTGCCACACAGCAAGTGCAACAATTGAATTGTTGCGAGAAAAGTTTGGAGATTCGATTATTTCAAGAAATTGTGATATTGAATGGCCTCCAAGAAGTTGTGATTTAACACCACTAGACTATTTATTGTGGGGTTATTTGAAGTCATTGGTCTTTAGCAATAAACCAAACTGTCTTCAAGCTTTACAAGTCAATATTGAACGTGCTATGACATACGACTTGATTTAGTGCTCGAAAATTGGGTTCATCGAATTCGTTCCTGCAGAAAAAGTCGGGGAGGCCATTTGAATGACGTTTTATTCAGAACTTAATTGTATCGATTGTACTTTACATTAAATAAAAAACATTTATTCGAAACAAATTCCAGTAATATAAAATTGAATCTTTTTTTTTTTAGTTTGAGCAAATGTAGTTTACATATGGCTGACTCTTTTTAACTAGTAACTTTTTGTTATTTGCGCGCTCCCTGAATTAAAATTCTGACTCAAAAATGGTGTTTTTTCGAACTTAAAACCAGCGTTTTTATTTCATTTTAAAATTGACTTAAAATCTGTAATGAAAATGAAATAAAAAAGCTGACTTTATTAATGCATATCATAAGTTATTTTGAAAATGATTCAAGAAGTGTGTTTATAAATGACATAAAATGTGTATTTTTTAATTCATTTTGAAAATTAAATAAAATGTGTATTTAAGATCGAAATAAAACGTAAAATGTATAACAGTAAAAGCCCGATTATCCGGCATCCAATTAACCAGAACACTCAACTAACGTGAATTTTAATTTTTAGCATTTTTTCCATTTTTCTCTTTATTTTCTCTTTGATATGCATTTTTGTAATTCATTTTGAAATTTGCAATTGTTGTTCGCACATTTTCATTAACAGCAGTTGAAAATTTGGAATGGCTTTAATTTTCATATTACAGTAAAATTTTCATAGTTTTCATTTTCATAATTTTCATATCACAGTAGAAGTCCAATTATCCGGCATCCAATTAACCGGAACACGTTGCTTTTTTCTCTTAATTTTCTCTTTCATATACATTTTTTAATTCATTTTGAAATTTGCAATTGTTTTTTACACATTTGCATTAATGCGAAAGCATTAGTTGAAAATATTGAATTGATTTAATTTTCTTATTATAGAAAAACCCCGATTATCCCACATCCAATTAACCAGAACACTCAGTTAACCGAAATTTGAATTTTAAGGATTTTTTCCCATTTTTCTCTTTATTTTCTCTTTGATATGCATTTTTTAATTCATATCAACTGAATGTTCCGGTTATAGGATGCCGGATAATTGAACTTTTACTGTAATATATAAATTAAAGCCATTCAAAATTTTCAACTAATGCTTTCATTAATGAAAATCAACAAAAAACAATTGCAAATTTCAAAAGAATTAAAAATCCATATTTTAATTCATTATTAATACACAAATAATAATTCACAAATGAAATGCATGTTTTTTATCTTTCCCTACAATACAACAAAAAACTGTAACAAGAAAAACAAGGAACCATTTTCTTAAAAACGTAAAATTAAAAAAAAACAAATGTAAATTTTATGTTTATAATATGAAATAAAATACGCCTTTTTTAAGTCATTTTGAAATTAAATTAGTTTTTGTAAAACACATTTCTTAAGCCGGAAAATTTGTTAAAACTATGACTTAAAAAAGGTCCAATTTTTGATGTGTAAACATCTTTGCTCGCGCCTACCAAAAATTTTTGTATTAGAGTAAACTTGTAAATGAAACGAACGGAAATGACGTATGTACCTACTTCGTTTAAAAAAAGCAATAAACTCAATAAAAACAATTTTTTACTATACATGGCATGCTATGCTTGTATGTATATGTATAGTAGTATAGGGAAAATAAAAAAACTAATTTAAAACATGAAATAGAAACCATCCACATTTCCATCGATCAGAAAAATCAAAAAAAAAAAAAATTACGATACGAATTGCGATTACGAAATTACATACTCCTACGATTAAAAACACAGTCAACACTTGTGTATATTGCTTTATCAGGAGTAACGAGTCTCTAGGAGCTATTCATCACGTCGGCTATCAATGATCATATCTTCTACTAAATGAGTTTATAATGACGTCTCGTTTTTAACATTGAACTGCCAGAGTCTCAGGTGACAGTCACGCAGATATGTTCAATTCATTTGCTTTCCGAGACCTGTCTGCGCAATGACGAGCATGTTAATATTCCTACGTTTGAATGCCGCGTTCTGTTCAAGAGGGATGATCAGTGGGCTGCCGGAGTAGCAATTCCGTCAAAAGATCCATAAAATTAAAGATCCAAATAATTTGCCGTACGAACTTCCACTTGCCATAGGTTGGCCTTACTTTCTCAAAACCAACATTGACGTAACAGATGGACTAGTGAATGGAACTATGGGTTGTCTGAGGTATATCGAATGCAGCCATCCTGGCCGGAAAACGAGAACGATGAAAACGTCAACAGTAAAAAATGTCAAACGACTCTAGATGGATTTCGGTACAAATTCACAAGGCAAGAAGGTCAGGCGGCTTAAAGCTGGATGGGCGCAGAAAATGAATATCGGCCGATGTTTGGTGCCCATTTCTAGAAAAAGCACAACTGCTAATCGAAACAACAATCTGACAATTAATGTTAAGCGTAATCATTTTCCAGTCATACCTGCATGTGCCACCACAATTCATGCATCACAGGGTGGTACCTATAACGAGATAGTCAGTATATACTCTTACGATAAAAGACACAGTCCACAACTTGTGTATATTGTTTTATTATGAGTAACGAGTCTCGAAGGACTGTTCATCACGTCGGCTATCGATGATTATGTCTTCTGCCATGAACGTAAAAATAGGATCTCAATGGGTCTTCTTCAAAATGAGCAATCGTGCCTCACTACAAGTCCACTAAGATAGCTCAAGTAGTATCTCATACAAAATTGGTCATTATTTTGTATGAGATACTAATGACGTCTGGGTTTTAACATTGAACTGCCAGAGTCCTACCAGGTCACATCACCTCGATCTAACTGATACAGTCACGCAAGTATACTCAATTTTCTTGTTTCCCGAGATCTGGATACGCAATGACGAGCATGTTAATATTATTCATTTTGAATGATGCGTTCAGTTCAAGAAAAATGGTCAGTGGGCTGCAGGAGTAGCAATATATAAAAATACAAGTTGAACTTATACAGTCAACTGGCATAAGGAAATCATCGTTTTCCTAACAAATGATATGACGGTAACAACACAACCCATTGATAATATATACACGGCTGAGTTTCAGCTTCTCAATGGGAATAAGATGCTTTCTGTAGTTCTATTCACCTCGCCGAAAAAATCATCTTCATGTAATGAAGTTCATACATTTCGTCCTTGCTCCAAAAATTCTCCAAGAAGACCATCTTTTGCCGATGATTATGAGCGAGGATTTCATTATTAATTTTGCTGTTCCTTAAGCTGAACCACTTATAAACTTCCTGCGAGACGAATTCGATTTGCACATGAACTCAGATCGAAATATATCTACTACGAGATATGGAACGACCATTGTGCAGTTTTTCAATGAAAATTTGAAAAGTTTGAGTCGACAGTATATGTATCTTATTTTAGCTAATATAATCCAATTGCGTCGATTATACCGAAAGAGTAATAGACCAATTTAACGATAATAAACAAATGAAAAACTATGGTTAGTAAAATTACATTCCTTCTTCCTTCAAAGTAAACTGTACGTGTACGGACGCACTACACACACGCCATGTTTACACATCTCCTTGAGAGTACTAATGGACTCACTTTTTTTTCATATAAAAACACCATTTTTAAGTCCACCTTTTTAATTTCAGCTTTTTTTAATTCAGGGGGCCTTATTTGCGTGCACCTCTATTTTTCAATAAAAACTTTGTGGGGGAAAAAATTGGAACATGTAAAGGTTGAAACACACCAAGCAGCAGCAGCGAGCAGCAAATTTTAATGTTCGCTTATGTAATGATACAAAATCATATAGTTTGAGTATAAATAGGTATTTATATTAAAGAAATTAAGTATATTTTGTAATTATAATCGACAAATTTAAATTTAAGAAATTATATTGAATGAAGTTGCATCTGTCGCGACATCAATAGGTTCCACACCCAGCAGCTTCAATTTGCTGCTCTTTGCTGCTACTCATAACCTCGATAAAATAGACACAATTCAATTTTACTACTAAAACAAAACAATCTGCTACGCTGCTTGGTGTGCACGCCCATAAGCAGCCGTTAGTGTGGATTGTTTGGTATATGATGCGCTGCTCTTGGTGTGTTTCATCCTTAAATCGTGCATAATATTAACAAAATTTCATAGCGGAAAAACAATTTTGGCCTCAATTTTTTTTAATTTTTGGTTTATATAAATACTTATGTACAAGTACTCTAGCCGAAAACAAATCAGTAGACTTAAGCTTTTAACATCGAAGATGTTTTTGGGGTCGCTTTGTATAGAAAACTGCAACAAAATTTTGTCCCAAGAATATGCAACAAGAGAACCAAAACAGGCTGGAGCGCCAATTTTGTTTTGTGCTCACTCTATGCACCTACTTCCCACCTACAATGCATCAATTATAGTGAGTGTAATATTTTAAATTTTTTATTTAAGCATTAACAAAATGTTCTCAAATTTTTGGGCTTATTTTTAGGTCTATAAAAATACAAGTACTCTATCCCAAAACAAATCAGTAGGCTTAAGCTTTCTTATTCAGGCATTTAGGCAAAATTAGAATTTAATTTGAAATATAGATGGAGGATTTGCAAGAATCGCAACAGTCAGTTTCGAACTTAATGAGATTATTGATTTGAAAATATCAATCATCTCATCAGGCCGCGGCGACTGACGTTGATATTTTACATAGGAATATTGTCTATATATATAGAACAATACCATGTATATGTAGCACTAGCGAATTACTACCTAGTCTACGAAATTCGATTCTTTCATATTCTCCATCTATACTTCATTTTTACCAATTAACTTTTCGTTGTGTACGAATCACTTTTTATATTTTACGTTGTTGTTGTTTTATTGTAATGATTTTGTTGTGATTGTTCCGTACATTGGCCTAGTTCATATGGGGTGGTTGGGAAGTTGATTGTGTCTAAGTAAGTATGAATTATCATAGTCGTTGTCACACAGATTTGACGCCAAATGGAAGGATTTCCTACGATTGTGTATTTAATTCGAAATATACTGAAATAGGCCAATGTACGGGACAATCACAACAAAACCATTACAACAAAACAACAACAACGTAAAATATTAATTTTGCTTGAGACTCTTCTTCGACGTTTAAATTTTTAGCCTTAAGCTCAAGCTTGGGATTTTTTATTTAGGCATTAAGCAAAATTTCAAGCCCCATCTTCGAAGTTTATATTTTTAGCTTTAGGCTCAAACTTTCGATTTTTTTATTAATCTTGCAACTACAAAATGATACAATTAAAAATTGTTGCACATAAGAAATCTTGCAATTAAAAAACTTTATTAATTATTTTGTGCAATTAGAACTAGAAGAAAAGTAAAGCGGGATTTTGAAAACCGGGATCTTGGAAACCGGGAATTTGAAAACCGAGATTTTTAAAACCGGGATTTTGAAAACCGAAATTTTGAAAACCGAGATTACGTAGCACACCCCATACTTACTTATTTTCAAGAACATTGTTGGTGAGAATAAAAACACAAAACACCTTGAATTGTGTGGTACACAGGGACGAAGTGGCCTTGATACGAAATCTGATTTTAATAACACTCTCGAGCAATTCGTTGGGCAGCAGAAAACCTTCTACGAAAGTGTAAATACGCCACAACATATGACCCTTGGCTCATCCATATTATTCTTGGAAAAATCAAACGAGGAAACCAGGCGATTGTGGGCAAGTGAAATTGTCAGTGCTAATCTCCCCACATTTGAAAATTTATTAACATTTCTTAATAAAAGATGTGACGCCCTCGAAATATGTGAAGCAGCAACAAAAAAGGTTACAATTAGATCAACCGTAAAAACCTTCGTAACATCTCCGTACAGTACTACATTTGAGTGTGTGGTTTGTAAACAGCAACATCCAACTTTCAGATGTCCCGAATTTAAAAATATGGAGTTCGATGCTAGATCAAGAATAGTATCCGAAAAAGGTTTATGCAACTGTTTAAAGAAAGACCACCCTAGTGCAAAATGTTTTTCAAAATCCTCCTGTTTGATTTGTCACAAGCAATATCATACTCTACTTCACCAGCATTAAGTTGAAACTCTTTCCGGGTATACTCCAAAGATTACAACACATCATAGTTCAGCAGAACATAAAACTGAAGAATCTTCAAAAATTCCAAATGAATCTCCAAAAGTTCCAATTAATCTCAACAACCAGATTAATGCAAAGGTTCTACATGTAAAGGGTTATCCAATTCGAGGTTGATAAAGTAAACTTAAAAAAAACACACAAAATATTCGGAATGTATTGTTTTATTTCATTTTACAGATTGATCCTTGCCATTTTTAGTTAAACAAGATATCATTCAAATGTCCTCCACGGGACTTCTTACAGGCCTTGATTCTTTTGAGGTAATTTTCAATGACTTTTCGGCACATTTCGGGCGGTATCTCGGCCATTACCTTACGAATATTAGTTTTCAATTCGTCAAGAGTTTGAGGATTGTTTGCGTAAACACGATCTTTCGCGTAGCCCCACAAAAAGAAATCCAAAGGCGTTAAATCACAGGATCTTGGAGGCCAATTGACATCAGCCAATCGCGAAATCAAACGTCCAGGAAATTTCTCTTGCAAAAGATCTCGATTTGCTCGTGTTACGTGACTGGTTGCTCCATCCTGCTGGAACCACATATCGTCAAGATCATAATCTTCGATTTTCGTAAAAAAATAATCGGTTAACATGCGGCCATAGCGCTCAGAATTGACGGTAACGGTTCGTCCATGGTTGTTCTCAAAAAAATACGGCCCAATCACACCACCAGACCACAATGCGCACCAAACAGTGACTTTTTCCGGGTGTAATGGCTTCTCTACAATCAATTGTGGATCTTCTGAGCCCCAAATTCTACAGTTTTGCTTATTAACGTATCCACCAAGCGAAAAATGAGCTTCATCACTGAAGAAAATTTTGTTCGAAAAATCAGCATCGACGGCCTGTTTTTCTGTTAATAATTTTAACGCGTTGGTCGATTGTTAAATGCTCCATATTCTTAAATGGCAGAATGTCAACTAAACAAATGACAGCGTACTTGACGTTTATCTTTGACAGATGTCGGTATACAGATTTCTACTTTATCAACCTCGAATTGGATAACCCTGTACACTATTCCTCTATAACCACGGTGCTACCAACAGCAGTTATATACATCATGTCACGCACCGGTAAACCCCAGTTGTATAGACCCTTGTTGGATTCAGGCTCACAAGCTCACATCACCGAAACAAGTACTCAAACCCTAGGCCTAAAGCGTTTTCACGCATCTTTGTCAGTTTACGGTCTAGCATCGGCACCGCAGCTGGAAGTACACGAGGGAAAACCGATATGACCATAATCTCACGAACCGAACCAAATTATAAAATTTTAGTTCCGGCTCATATCATTAATAGTATGTATAACCAACATTTTACCGTCAAAGCCAAGAAGCTCCGATCAATCTAACTTGCAGCTGGAATTAGCAGATCCACAGTTTCATACACCGAACAAAATTGATGTACTACTCGGAGCTCACGTGTTTTTTGAAGTTTTAAATCCCCATAAACAAATAATCGATGGACTCCCCATACTGCAGTCATCAAAACTCGGATGGTTGGTGTCAGGATCGTGTCACAATTCCTCAACAGATGTAACTAATCTCCACGTAATCTCTGAACCAAAATTTCACGCAAAAATTCAAATTCCTCGGTACGTCTCACACAATCAACAACTACATCCCATCTTCAAATACATGCATTTTGTGATGCATCCAAAGCCGCTTATGGAAGTGTGGTGTCCGGCAAAATCATCGTGAATATTATAACTGCAAAGAGTAAAGGAGCTCCGGTAGAGCAAATTTTGTTAACTCGATTGGAACTCTGTGCAAATTAATTAAATTTTGTGTTGCATCTCTATCTTACAGGGACATAGAAGTATGTGCCTGGACAGATTCCACGATAGTACTGCACTGGCTATCCGATGTTCCTCGACGTTGGAATGGTTTCATTGGCAACCGAACGGCAGCAGTTCTGGAGATTATTCCTCGACATAAGTGGCATCATATCGATTCAAAACAAAATCCGGCCGATACAATAACTAGGGGAATAAAACCACAAACGTTGCCAAAATTATCCCTGTGGTGGCACGGATCTTATTGGTTGTGGATTGGAGTCAACCAAAATTTTGTTTGCCAAAAGCAATTTTCATACCAACAGCAGCGGTTAACTTTTCATTGGAAGAAAGGTCAAAATATGCAAACGTTTTTACTGAAGTGACCACCGAAGACAACATCGCTATAAACGTAATATCAAGGATCTCATCTTGGCTCAAAATACGCAAGATATTAGTGTATATGTTGAAATTTGGAAGTCCAACTCGAAGAAGACAATTGGCGAAGTAAAAATATAACACAATTACTGTAGCCGAGTTAAATGACGCTGAGAACGTAATACTTCGGAACGTACAGCAAATTGCATTCAATAGCGAATTCACGATTCTCAGAAGACATTGTATATTATCATCAAAACACCAATTAGCGCCACTTGACCCATTTATAGATTCTAATGGGTTACTACGAGTGGGTGGCCGCATAAGAAAATTCTCCTTACCTTATTCAACGATGCATCCTATCATTTTGACGAAGGATAATATAGTTAGAATAAATCCATCTGGTTCCTCTCAATCTACATCTTCGTCAAAAAATAACGTCATAAAAAGAAAACGTAAAAAAAATTAAATAGCTGGCAAAGGGTAGCAAAGGGCAAAGGTTAAATTATTTTTAAAATTGTTCGAGATATTCACTTCAAGCACATGCATGCTGGAAACTCATTAGTTTTAAGTATTGTGAGAAACAAGTATTGGAGGATTGGAGCACGAAACATCATTAAACGCTGCATAAAATCCTGCACGGTGTGTATTCGTTTCCGCTTTTACAAGAATGAACAAAAAATGGCTGATCTCCCAGCAGCACGATGTAACCAAAGCCGGCCGTATTTAAATCACTTGGATCGCATTTTATAATCTCCGATTATAAAACGCGATCCAAGTGATTTAAATATTGTGCTATCTTGGGGGCAATATATTGACGATCACTATATTCTTTCTTGTTATATATTTAAACTTATAAGGTGAATACTTGCATAAATTCCTCTTCAATTTTAAGATCTATAAAGTGTTTGAAGCTTTCTTTTATAAGCACCGACGATCCTACTCTTCCGTTAGATGAATGGCGTCAGAGTTGAAGTAAAATAAGTTTCCGATACTAGGCATATATTTATTTTTTCAGTATTTAGGAAAATTTCTAATTCAGGAATATATTGGATTAGCCAATTTGTATTCCAGGTTACTATTCTTAATGTTTTATTTTTGGATGTTTGCATCATTTTATTAGAGCATGGATGTCATTTCATTTAGAGAGTCTTGCTTATCTAACCTGTTGCTTAGAGCTTCAAAGTATTTCTCTTGTTTAGGTTAAAGCCGAAAGTTAAGAGCTTCCATGCTTTCTAATATCTTTTGAAGCACTGTTGTATCTTCAGCAGCGCCCTACTAAAATATTAAGGACAAAGCCGTAAGTACGATGGCTGTAAATCAGAAAATTTGAAAGTGGACGAACATATATAAATAACATATGACACGTTAAAAACACCCAGTCGCAACTTTTTTACTGGTCACCACCAGTAATCGAACCCGGGACCCCCAAATAACAGAGCAAGCACTCTACTTACTAAGCTAACGAGGGCGACGAATAACTGGTATATAATAAATAACTGGTTTTGTCATTACCACTTTGTAGCGGAGCACCTCTTTGTAACAAAATGGCGCCACTCTAATAGAACACGAAGAGTTGCAAATTGGGCATCATTGTAACGGAACACGGAGTGTTCTAGTAGCAGACACGGCATCAGAGGTCTACGCGGTTATATAAAGCTCTGGCTTAGGCTCAGGGACATAGACGTTGGGTTTATAGACGTGATGCCGCACCTGAAAATACCGCAAAAAAGAAAAACTTAAAAATAAAATTAAAAAAAGGGACCGACGTTAATGAGTCAAAACTTGAAGAAACAATAAATAAAAGAAAATATGTAATAAAACGTAATACCAAACAACAACACGACGTGAAATTCGAACTCCCAACATACCAAACCGGAAAAATTTAGTAATTCATTTTCTAATAATGAAATCGTAAGGGGAAGAAAATAAATTCAAATACAAAAAAATCGCGGTGGTGTTTTTATTTCGCTGAATCACAGACAAGAGATATTTTTACCGCTGGACAAGGAAAAGAAATAAGAAAGAAATACCAGCAAGAAATAGGAATCCCCGCGCCAATTGAAACACAATACGTCGCACAACCCGAAAAATAATATAAAATGTGGTCTTACTGTGGGAAATATTTTTCCTATTCGAATAGGAATGAAGTTTTTTATACTTTTATCGGTTAGTATAAAAATTTAGTAAAATCAAACTAAGCATGTGCTTCATTTGTATGTCATAACAAATGTTTATGAAAATATAAAATGCGTTTTCAACGTAAAAATGTCTTATTTTGCAGATTAATTTAGCATCGGAGTTCATTTTTTGTATCGTTGGTTTATGTCATTTGGTTGTTTATCCATTATGCGATAAAAATACTAAATTACTCCCAGAGTGACATCTCATAAAAATAAAATTATTTTTTTAATTATTAGGTCACCGCCCCCATTTGAACTACACGAAGAATGGAATAATTATAATTCTACTTTTAGGTGGAATGAAATTATTCATTCCGGATTGAAATTTATATGGAATTGTTGTTCTAAAATTCCTAAGGTAGGCGCTAAATCTGTGCTACGCGACTAAATAAATCGAAACAAAAGCTTGTGACGACCAGTTGGAGCAGAGCCTAAATATAAGAGCCGTAAGATTCCGCCATTTCTTCATGAGCTTTTTGTTTATTTCATACCAATCAGTGTATTTTGATATTTTTTTTAGAAGCTTATTTCTATATAAAAACATAAATGCTTCGTTTGAATTTTCAATTTGAATGGTTAGTTCAATATTCAGGAAACGCATATTTTAAAATTGAGTCATATTATGTTTAAAAATGCTTTTAGAGTAGTATGGGGGTAATATGGGGGTTATTGCGCTTTGTATTCTATTTCAACATTGTTGTTGAACAAACTTCGAAAACTGTTTTTTCGTTACTTGTTAAAAATTTGATTTTTCAACGCAGGAAATTCGCAGACTATATTGTTTCATCCTGTAGTATAAACAAAACACAGCTTCATAAAATAAAATCATTGTTGTTTTATAAAGCTTCTCGCAATTACTAAGCCAATCAAGTAAAAATTTAGAAAGCAACAGCGCCTTTATTGTAGTCATAGACACCTCTTTTGAAGTTAATGGTAGTTTCCGTCATTTCTGGTGAGTGTTGACCTCTCCTTTCCTTACTTTGACTTTTATTCCGGTTCAAGAAAATAATAATAATTTTTTGTATAAAGGACATCAAATCGGTAAAGATTTTAATTATTCAAACAGTATAGGTTTAATATTTGTGCATACTGAGCAAATTATCCATTTGAAACACAGATGATCAGTTTTTTTTGTTTCTTGATTATGTAGTCCATCTAAATTATAGTACAAGTATAATTGATTAGGAAGTTTTGTTCATTTTCATTTGAATTACTATGTTTCAGTTGCCCGGACGTGTACAGTAAACATCATTATCATATTGCCAAAAATGCATTGCAAAACAGATATCATTTTAAGGACCTCTTAAAAAAAATTCAGGAAATCTGAGAATATTTATTGAAATATAATAAAAACTGTTTTTCAGAAACCAAATCTCAACCACCCATATACAACAATAATCAATATATAAGAAGGTCCTCTCAATATTCAAAAAAATTCCTCCTTGTTGAACAATTAATTCTTAAAGAGTAACGTAATCGAAACATTACGATAGACTAAAAAGAAAAACCTTAAATGAAAAATTACATTAATAATAGTAATAAAATCAATCGAAACAATATCGAGAAAAAGGATATAAAACCATTATCCAGGTAAAGAGC
The DNA here is from genome assembly GCA_932526605.1 of Nephrotoma flavescens. Taxonomy (NCBI): domain Eukaryota; kingdom Metazoa; phylum Arthropoda; class Insecta; order Diptera; family Tipulidae; genus Nephrotoma; species Nephrotoma flavescens. The sequence continues at coordinate 63,852,260 of OW052222.1, read as the reverse complement.
AAATGATTGATGCTTAAATAAATTGGTTAACGTATCCCTTTTTCTCGAGAACGACCGTTCAACAACATTTGGAGAGTCAATACAAAAATTATTTAATGGAACAAAAATATGTCTAGCCAAGAGAAAATTATGTTACAACAACAAAATGGCTATACATGGAAAAGAAGTCCATTTACCTTTGGGCTACAAATACGTTATGTATGTAGATAAAAAGTACCAAAACATATTTTATGATTATCCTTGTATACCTGCTGGACTAAAAAAGAAAAGTACGAAATGTCATTCATCTTATCCCACGAGCTATGTTCTGACGATCCTGGCCGTTGATTTAAAAGCCAAATATGTAAAAATTCGTTTCTTTTGTAAAATATTCATAAAACGCGCCTGTCGAGCACAAAACTCAACAGAACAGAAAACAATATCCTCTTTATATCCTTTGTAAATTTACATCTTGAAGCTGCAGGGATGGTGTTTTAACATTTTCGTATTAACTTTTTATGTGCATAATGAATATTAAAAGGATGGCATAATTTTGTTTTTTTTATATATCTCACAAGAACGTTGTGTGTTATAAGGAGATAATATTGCGATAACCAACAACAAAATCGTATCGGATGATTAATAATATGCGCGGGAAAATCACTATAGTTCATCGCGATTTTTAATACCACCGTAAGATGCATCATTAACTGTATATAGATCCCATTTCCATTATGATGATGATAAAATAAATTTAATTCAGCGTGTACATGATGGAAAATGCGAGGGTGCAATGGTTTTTATGTGCCGCAGGATAATTTGTACACAACATTTTTATTTACACGCGCGAGTGATATTACACCCATACTTGGCGGAAAATTTTAATAATTTGTATTTAAAAATGCATGTACCACACACATACACACGCGGATTATTATGGCAAATTTTTATAATTCATTAAAATGTATACGGCGGAAATTGTACGTTACAATCGATAAGTTATAAATCGCTATTGATGTTTGAACATACATGAATGCGTTATGTAATGAATGTTTACATAATTTAACATGATGAACTAGATTGTATCGGAATATTAAAAAAGGATTTATGTCCTGATTAATTATGAATGTTTATTTCAATGTAGGTTATCTAGGCACTGTATGTTATATCAAATAAAAAACCTCTTAACGAGGTAAATGTTCGAGTGACTAAAGCCGAATTCAATTCACAAAATTTCTGATATCAAATTTGTGCCGAAAAAAACAATTGTATTCGATTTGTCAACGATTTTTCGGAATGTTAGTGCATTCAGCGCGTTGTTGTTTAACATTCAAAAAACCGTTGACAAGTTGTTGTTTTTGACAGCTAGAAAGAAAAATGTAAACAAACGCGCCGAATGCACTAACATTCCGAAAAATCGTTGACAAATCGAATACAATTGTTTTTTTCGGCACAAATTTGATATCAGAAATTTTGTGAATTGAATTCGGCTTTAGTCACTCGAACATTTACCTCGTTAAGAGGTTTTTTATTTGATATCAATGATTTTGGCAAGGCAAATTGAAAATGAATTGAATTGCGATTCGTTTTATTGTTTGTTCAGAGCTTAATTGTTGTTCGTTTCGCGAAAAACGAATTACGCATACTCTCACACAGCCGGCTGTGTGTTACGGAGTGGGAATGATTCGTTCTTCTTCTCTCGATATTCGTCACTCAAGTGGCCTGCATCTGTGTATGAGGCATAATAGAACGTAAAACAATAGAACGAAACTGTTTCAATAAAAAAATGGAAAACAATAAAACAAAATTGTTTCTATTGAAGAATGGTTCAATACGATTTATGTTTGGAAAGTACATATATGCTCTTGGCCTCGAAATAGTAAAGACTTATATTATCTTTTTTATGTTGAAAAGTAGGGTCAGGTCTCATCAGTAGGTTCAGGTAGGTAGTTCTTTTTATTATGTCCAGCACGATAACCTACGTTCTGGTGTACTGTTTCTAGTGTGTGGAAGACGATTCTATTTCTTTATTTTGCATGCAATTTTTCAATCATCATTTTGTAGTCTTTTAGTAGATTTTATTTCAGAATCCTTTACCACATGCCACAAACAGGTCATGCCGGGTGTGATCTTATTACACACCCGGTTCTCATAGGCTATCGGCTGAACATTTGTAGTCTAGTTTTTAGTGTATGTTACAGAGTAGTAAAAATTTAGACCAGATGCATGTGTTTTTGGTAGAAATTCGATTGAGTAATTCAACAATTTTTTTTGCATGTTTCTTGCTGTTTTGTCACTTACTGCATGCGGCTACCATTCATTTTTGACTCCTTAAACAATACAATAAAATATACATATTTTAGTGTGTTAGTTGGAAATAAAAGTTAATGGTAGCTAGCCTCTCGCTGATATTCCATCTTCATGCGATGGGAGGGGAGATAAGATCCATTTTTCAAAGAAATCATCATAATGATAAAAAAATATCGATTTTATGCAAGGAGACTCAAATGTTCAATTTTTTTGGTGATTTTTTCGATCACATCAATTTGTCAGCTTTTTCATTTTTTTTTGTTATGAAAAAAGAGTCACTGGTAAAAATTCTCTTAGCAATGATAATAATATGATGTATTTATTATCATGTTTCCATGAACCAGGTTGGAGTTAGGTTGAGTTGAAATTAGGTTTTCGTTAATTCCAAAATGGTGTTGATCGTTTCCATGGAGTAGAGTTAGGTTGAGTTGAAATTTTGGTACAGCTTGATAAAGTTAATTTAATTTATGCCTAATAATACTCTATGTATAATTTTATATGCCCGGAAAATAATTTTAAAATAATTTTTTGTTTTAAATATACATATTTGTGGTTTAAAATTTTTAATCCTTGACATTAAAAATGAAAATTTTTCATTTGCCACCATTTTGAATTTCAACTCTACTCAATCCCATTAGTTTCGTCGAGTTCAAAATAATTTAACGAAAACTCAACTCTACTCTGTTTCCATGAACGCTAACTCCAACTCAAGCCACTTTCAACTCTGCATGGAAACAATATATATATTTGTTTCATTATAACATGTTGATTCATTATCATTATGATATTAGGGAGCATTTGATCCAAAAAATAAAATTTTGCAAAAAAATTAGGATGGCTTTTAAGTTATGAAGGTCAATATCTAAAATATACGAGTTTTCTGGGACAAACGGTTGATGTCATATTGTAGGTGAGATTTGTGGCTAACAATCCTTAAAATATGAACCAAAAGTCTTGGGCTCATTTTTTAGCAATTCGGCCTAATGTGGCCGGCCGATTTCGCATTTTTCAGTTTTTTGGCCAAAATGACCCTCCAACCTAATTTTCTGAATTCTTTTTTTTTCCTATTTGATAGCTGGCGTCAATACCTTTCCAGCGATATGCATATGTCTAGGGTATGTCGAATAGATTCAGCACTGTGGACGTGGCAAAATGGCCAAAAATGGCCGTTCAGAGGCCGGCCGCGGCCAACATGGCGGCCAAATCAAAAAGTTGTAGAACAAAAATTGCTTAGTTTTTCAAGTACTACAACCCCTGAAAATATGAGATCAAATAAAAGAGGTACGGACAAACAAACATATATACCAAAGCAAGATTATATGGTGACGTCATAGAAAAATTTAAAACTGTCATAACTTTGGTCAAAATCATCCGTTTTGGACGTTTGAGGTGTCGTTGAATTAGTATTGACGTCTACAATGATAATTTGCCAGTTAGAAAATAATTTTGGCATTTTTTGGGGCAGTTATACGCGAAAAACTGATTTTTGGGGGCAATTTTTGGAAGGTCATATCTCTACTCAATGTTGGTAGAAATTCATGCTTTTATACATTATTTAGGTTAATTTTTCAAGACCTTTCCAATGGTATATAACATGATCCTGGCGGCCTCAAAATGAAAAAGTTCGAAACTTGCTGTATAATATACTTCGTTCGACTTCCAGCACAGTAGGTGCTTTCGTCACTCGTTTGGACTGCCGTCCAAAGTGATGTATGTTTATAGAAGAATTGACTTAATTACATATTGCCATTGTTTTCACTAGGGCTACTCGAACTAATCCGTCCGATCCGCTAATTACATCTATTATTCATCCTCTCATAACCACTTAGTCAGTGTGCAGAGAGGGCATGCATTTAGGATGGCTTCTACCTCAGCTAGCAGTGTTTGAAACTCCTCGACCGTCAAGTCCGTTTCGGCCCAGGAGAATCGGTGCCGAACTTCAGAAACGCTCTTATGTGTTTGACTCTGTATTGTGGTAAACTACACATTGCCTACGACAGTGCAATCGGTTTATTTTTGAAACAAACCAGAACTGTACGTCTGCCGTAATATTAACGATAAAAACTGTCGACCAGCTTGGAGATAACGTTGGCGATATTTCTTGTACTGATAACAGAAGACGCTTTCTTGGAAATTCTTCTGGTGCGCATTCCGTTACAAAAGTTTGGATAAATTTATGCGTTTCATCTAAATTATAACCATATTGTCTTTGCTGGCCCGACCAATTTTTGGATTCTCTATATAACCACAAAAGCCATTTTCCTCTATAGATAACAATTGGCTTATTACTCTGGGTTAAAGTTTTGCGAAAACAGTTCGTCAATTACGTCAAGTTTTCGGCCGCAAGAATGCGCCAAATTAATCGACAATGAGGCATTTAATTACAAAATTTGAGACCAAATGTACGCTGATGGATCAGAAGATCATTGTTCGTCGTCGTCCTTGTCGGTCACTCGAAAATATAGCCAAAGTAAGGGAATCTGCGGCCGAGAATCCAGGAACATCCATTTGGCATCGTGATTAAGAATTAAACATTTCCAGAAGCACTATGCAACGAATTTTGGTAAAACATCTGCATTTGCAGATCTTGACCATGCGCAGTGCCGTGAATTTGGAACATGGAAGTGTATTTAAACACTTAAATTGAAAAAAATGTGTAAGGTGCAATGTTGAAGTGAATACCGTATACGATCTTCAATGAATTACAATTACATATACATGCGCGTTCAATGCCAATCAATCTAACCTACACTTCTTCATCGCATTTGAACCGCTAATCAAGATCCCAATATTTGTTTTTTTGGCCACAAATATATTACGAGGCATTAATATAGATTGAAGATCAAATATGCCACTGATTCATTGCGGTATGCCACTGCCTAACCTTCCAACAGACATCATTTACAGCGATGTTCAGCGTGAACAACAGTTTGATGCAGCCCTTTTTGTTGCAAATAATGAAGCGGATTATTCACGCACTAGGCGACACTGGCAAAACATTCCTCACCTCACTGATACTTGCGCGCATTCGATTACAAAATCATATTGCGTTGGCAATTGCTTCATATGGCATTTGCTTGATGGTGGAAGGTCTGCCCATTCAGCACTCAAGTTGTCTTTGATCGTTCACACAAATCCAGACGGAATGTACAACATATAGAAGAATTTCGGCATGACTAAAATTTTGCAAAAATGCAAAATTATTATCTGGGATGAATGCACTATGACTCACAAGCATTCACATGAACCTCTCGATAAACCGATGAAAGATCTCAACGATAATAGCAGACTTTTCGGTGGCACTTTACTGTTGCTGTGCTGTCCGGTAATTTCAGACAGATGTTGCCAGTCATTCTACGCGTTACATATGTGGACGAAACTAACGCATGTTTGAAACAATCATACCTATGGTGAAATGATAATATATACAATACACCTTAACATAAATATGCATGCCCAATTGCAAAACGACCCATCGGCACTGTTGTGTTTTTTTCTTTGCTATTATTTATCCAAAATGAAAATGGTCGAAATTTGTACATATGTGTACATATGGGTCAGTGGATCCACAGCGTAGACGCGTCCATTTTCATGAGTCACCACTTCTTCAGTCATTTGTAGATCCATTATGAGCTAACCGAAACTCAGTTGTTTCACACAGTCCTATACACACAGCTAATACATAAGAAAAACACAACCGTCAAATATTTACATACAAGCAACAACAGCAATATCTTTTTTGTAATCACGTTATTATACTTATCACCAATCTCACGAAAAGTACCCCCTCTTTCGCCAAATGTGCCAATGGCAAGCACCAAACATCGTCCAGCGGTGACACGAGAATTGAACGGCGCAGAATAATAAGAAAATGCACTCAATTTTTTATTTTACTTTGGGCAACAGCAAATCACACAATGACGATACAAAACATTGAAATGTGTAACTCAATGTCAAATGTCACTTAATATTTAGTTTATGGAAAATTCGCATATGGAAGAAACGTTTACTGAACCCGCTTGCATGCTATAGCCAACGTTCAGGCAGGTGAGTCGGGTCCGCTAGTAAAATATATAATTTATGAATTTTTTATTTTGATAATTCAGAATGGGAGCCATCAAATTTGATAATGCGCTTACAGCTATCTTTATTTCGTCCATATACGGTGTAATATTTGAACCAGAGACAACCTAAAAGAGATATTTCATCCTATGTAAAGGTAAAAATTGAAATTGAGATTTCATTTTCTGTAAAAAGCAGCATACAATCAAAAATATTTTGTTTGTTTTGCGTATACGTATATGCAGTTTAACGAAAAATCACAGCTACAACGATATCATTAGAATTATCATAAATATATTTTTTGTTTTCATTTTTTGTTTCAAATGAAATATCTAATTTGATTGTCTGTGGGGCTTAGAAAATGTACATCTCCTGAAGGTGATACACCGATTAGGACTCTAAGTGTGTGGGTGCCTTTGTAGTGTGAATATGTTAGTGTTCTACACGATAAACATTTTGATGTTACAGTTTTGAATTCTGTACAATCTAGTACCGTTCTCACATTAGGATAATTTTTGAAACATTTTGGCAAATTTTTAGCATTTTGCTCTAGCGTTTGCCAGTGTATTAAGCCTCCCATTCCTTTTGCCAACAACTGAATCGTATCTGCGAAATATCGTTTTGCTGTCTTTTCTGTTATTTTAGTTTTCAACTTACGCATTGTGATTAAAACTCGCGTTTGAAAATCAACAATGCAATTATCATTGGGTCTTAATTTCTTACACACTTTAACCATAACATCGGGTAAAAATAATGTTGGTATGCCCGTCATAGTGAATAACTTAGCGTCGGTGTCCCACAATAATGTGATAACTTCTAAAATGTTCAATTTCGCTTGTATCGATTTATCCTCTGTAAATTGAGAGCACTGAGTATCAACGGACACAAAGTCCTTGTCTGTGATTACTTCGCTCGTGGGAAAATAATCAATGTTTTCAATTATCCTAAAAAATTTACAAAATTTAATACTATGTATGTATATTGTATACCGTTTAAAGATACAAAACCACATACTCATCATTACATACACGTGCAGCTCGAGTTTTTCATCGCATGGCACGTTCTGGATTGATGGCCTTACTGGTCGAGATCGATGATACGGGAAAATTACGGCTGTGAAAAGCGGGTTTTACTATTTTTTTCTCCCCGGTGAGAAGAACCGTTAAAGTTTCCTTATCTTTTACGAAATGCTCGCTACAAATCACGAAATTTTTAGGAAAATTTTTTCCCCATTCTTAATAAAGTTGTCCATTCTTTCAACTTTGAAATTGAATTTAATATTTCCTTTGGAATATGATGCATTGAAGTTTCTGGTGATGAATAATTATTACATTGCGGAACACCACAATACAATGTCTTGCTCAAACTTTTCGGTCCATTATTATTTGAATTTCTTTTTTATATCACGAAAATCTAAAATTAAACACAATCAAAACTTCTTAATTTTTTATTTGTTTATATTTTTAACTTAAGAATTGTATTCATTTTTTTGGAAAATACCAAAATAGAACGGGGATAGAAAATAGAAATATTGTGTTTTAAAAAATGTACAGTTATTAAATTTAATTCACTTAAAACCTTCAAAACACTTGTAATTTTTAATTCAGAAAAAACTAAATACTTACCAGACGAAATTTAGTTTTTGTACTATGCTCTCCGTACAAATCACAAATGGCAAATTTTCATAGTCGTCAAATGTTTCATTTTTTTCCACCAGATCACAAAACCATTACAATAAAACAACAACAACGTAAAATAAAAATAGTTTTGCCAGGACGTCGCCATTTTATATGTAAATGGCAATTTTTCTCCGTAAAATGTTTTTGTTTTATTTGTTTAAGATGCTGTGTGAAAATCTAACAGGTGGATGGTGCGTGAACATATCAATCAATATCCTGCATAGGCAGATTTTTAAAGTTTAAATAAAAATGAAATATGTATTGAATATCCGAGTTAAAACATAAAAATTATTGTACAACAACTAGTTTTTTTTTTAATTTCAATAGAAAATTATTATTAATCCCAAATTATTGTTTTTTTTTCTCTTTTTAGTCGGGATTCATACCGACAACGGAATTTTTGAGACACTTTTCTTTATGGCGAGTAATACGGATTTCCGTGTACATAACATGGTTCTTTCCATAGAAAGGGTGTGGCTTTTGAACGCGAATGTAAACGGAATTCCGTCGGCATTGAATATTGGGAAATAATTTATGGTCGTTTTTGAATTGGTTTTAATGTTCATATTGATTTTTTTTAACGTGTACTAAAAATAACAACCAATTTAGTTTTTTACATTTTTTATAACAAAAATTAAATTATTTTGCTTAAACGATAGTTGTATTATTATTCAGCTTTTAATTTTATTTTAATTTGACCTAAATCCTTCAAATTCATTATTCATTACGTTCTGTATTATTAGGTATGTTGATGGTTTCATTAATGTGAAGGTTATTTCGATAACCTGACTCAGAAACAGTTGTTGGCTTCCCATCTTGTATGACCTGAAACACAGTTGACGATGAAAAATTCAGCATATTCTGAACTAAATTTGTCAGTCGAACAATCACTTATAGCAGGAGTAATTGGATGGAATAGCTTAATGAAGAATTCGAGAAAATTTGTGGTGATTTCTCCTATGCGTGCTTGTATATTACCCATTCTACATAAGCATTTTTTCGAGGGTTCCAATTTTTTGATATGAGCTATCAAAAATAACTTCGCATTCATCTCGTGTTTTACACTGATTTTTTTCTTGCAATTTCAGTTGTCGTTTTTCAATATTAATAATTTCTTCTTGATAATTATTTTTATCGTCTGCATTTTTATTAAACTTCGTGTTTATCGACATTTGAAAATTATAGTTTTCAAGAGTGGGAAATGGAGTTTCAGTGAAAAAAGGGAATATGTATCTTCACTCAATGATACGGTGGCATCCGTGTCGTCTAGAATATTTTTTTTCGTGCTCTGATGTTAAATTGATTTCCTTTATCAAAGTTTTATTTTTTATTTTTAAATTCCCGATCCCGGCACGACATTTCATTTGGCCTATTAAGAAAAACATTATTTTGAAATATGGCCAACTTGAAAAACATTCATCAGAGCACGCCTCAACGCTAGATTTGCCGATTGGAACTTTCTTGAGTGCGGTTGCGAACTGATCCCACAAATGTTTCCATTTTTTAAATACATATATTTACTGAAAAATAAATGCAATTTTTTTTTTTTATAATTGAAAAATAAATAATTAATTAAAATAATGTTTTTGTAGGTTTTTTGCAACTGGGGTATGTTTCAGATCACGTTCATTTACATTTAGAATTGGTAATTTAAATATTGCAGCCATATTAGCAGAAACGTGTGGAGCAGAAACCAACGGAAATTGTTTTCAAAAATTTAGTTGGATTTCTGGAATATTTGGAATTTCCTGAATTGCGTAGGGGCTATTGATGGTAAACACATTCGTGTTTGATGTCCAGCGCATTCGGGAACTATGTTCCACAATGATAAACAGTTTTTTCCAATTGTTCTTCAAGCCGTGACAGATGCTATATAGATACACACTTTTAATTATAGAAGTTATAGGGTACGGAAATCAAAGCGATGGAGGAACATTTAGCTGGTCGGAATTAAACAAAATGATGAGTTCCACGAATTAGCGCTTCCGCCTAATCCTTCTTTACCCACAACATCTAAACCCAGATTCACGTCTTTCTCGGGCAAGAAAATGTGTTGAATGTGCATTTGGGATAATTAATTAAATTGCGTATTTTATGGAAACCCATCGAAACAGCCCCTAAGTTAGCAAAAATATTGTAAAAAGTATGTGTATTTTGCACAACACGATAATACATAAAGAAGGTTAAGAAATCCAGTTGCAAAAGCTGAAGAATTTATAACAGGATGAAAAGGCATTTCATCTCGCAATAAAACATGCTCGGTTAATTTAGAGATAAGTTCGTATTCTGCTTTAACTGTGGACAGTTCTATTTAAATAGACGTATGCAGTTTTGTCGCACGTGATCGCTTCTCGTCTCGCATCGCTTATCGCGCGTACTCTGGCCGCAGCCTAAAACTTCGATCTCCAATATCTGCCTTACGGATGTTCATAACCTATTCAATTGCTAGTGTAAATGAGCTTCACATAACTGTAGCCACACTACGAAAAAAGTTTTAATCGTAACCACCTTAGCAGTGACGAGTTGACAATCATACACGAATAAATTTTAATGCTATACACAATTTTTAAAATATAGAAAACCCTAATCAACCCCCACCAAGTGTGCATTTGGGTCAATAAGGATTCAAACTAACTAAAAATCAACATCCATTGAAAATTTATAGGGGCTAGAGGTGGTTAGTACGCTCAATTTGTAATATAATAAATTTTAGTTGTAAAGGGTGCACCATTAAATTTTCCCAGGTTTTAGGAAAACCCCTACGGACACAATCCTTTGAAAAATGATCAATGGAATGTTACATTTAGTTGGGGTTTTCTTAGAATCTGGGAAGATTTTATGGAAAACCGTTTACAACTAAAATTTAGTGTATTGCAAATTCAACTAAACATCTGTAATTCCTATTATTTTTCAAGGAACGGTGATTTTCTGTTCATTTTTAAACAAAAAAAATTTTTTTTTGTAAATAAATTTTAATCCTAATTCCATCGGTGTGGAACTTCTGTAGTTTATCGTCGAAAACTTGGCCAAGTAATTTTCAGCGATGATTCGGTCGGCCAATTTTTTTACCATCAAGAGAGTTTTGCAGAGACCGAAACAAATGGTATAGTCAGACGGTGCAAGTTGGGTTTGTCAAGCCTATTAACAGAAACCGAAAAAAGCTGTTTTTTTTAAATCAAAAACACACAATAACGGTTTTTTATTTCTGCTTTTGACGATTTTTTTCTCTAACAAAAATTATTTTTGTTGTAAATTTTGTTACACATACATAGACGTTATCTATTACGACTAGTTGGCCTTGAAAAGAAATGATTTCAAAAAAAATCTAGTGTGGAATGGGCCAATAAGAGAAAAAGGTATAACGTGCTACATATTTTGTGTTTTTGACTTTGTGCGTTGTGTATTTTTAGCGGTTAATATTGTACTTAATTGTTTCGCTCTGAAGTTCGTTCGTTGGGTTTAGTATAATTTATGCAATATTGGTATTAAATGGTAAGTAATAGAATTATTACAAAATATTAAATAATTCAAAATATTTTTTTTATAATTCTCATAGCTATGTGTTTAGTATGGAACGTGGTCGTTGCAATAATACTATTAAGTGTTCGGGGGGTTAAACAACTACTTTAAAAAGTCATTTAAAAAGTAAACATGGTATTGGTTGCAACGCAGCTTCACATGATTTACAAAACTAAAAAAATGTTACGATTAACTGAAGAAGATTCCAATACTTCAAATGAAAGTGATGATTTTGACGACGTTCTTGATATGGGGAAAGTCATACAAGAAGAATATCTTGATGATGTCGATTTTAATGAGACATTAAAAAACGCACGACATTAGAAATTCTACGGTTAAGATCAAATATTTCAAACCAAAGTACTTGCTGAATTTGGTAATGAAATCGAACTTCATTAACATAGATGTAAAACACCGCTGGAATTCTTTTGCAGCTATGATTACACCATTGATAAAAACAAAACGGCACTTTTTTAACTATAAACCTTTTCTGAGCTGGATTCACTGATTATGATTTTGACAATTTCAACAAAATTGACTTTGATGCATTATTGAAAATGCCATGGAGCCAATCAAGCTTGCTGTTGAAACATTAAGCCTGCAAAATTCGTCTTTACTTAATGCTGAAACCATAGGCGAATTTATGCTCGGTAAGCATTCGAATTTAAATAGCAGCATTATTTCAGAGCGAAGCCGTTCACTATGGCACATTTCAAAACAGGATGTAATAAAACAGGACATCACAAAACAGTACATGGTACGGAACAGGACCGATAAAAACAGTACATCACAAAACAGTACATGGTACATTAAAGTACATGGTACGAAACAGGACCGATAAAAACAGTACATGGTACATTAAAATACATGGTACAAAACAGGACCGATGAAAACAGTACATCACAAAACAGTACATGATACGCTACAGTACATGGTACGAAACAGGACCGATAAAAACAGTACATCACAAAACAGTACATGGTACACTAAAGTACATTTTACTGAACGTTAAGCTGGAGGATTTTTTCAGCTTGATTTGTTAAATATTTTTTATTGAATAAGTTTAGTAATTAGGATATTATCAAGTGGCTATTTGCCTTCACCTAGAGTAATTAGACAGTATACTATATATTGCTTTAAGTTATAATAAAATATCCCTTCACCTAACAATATATAACATTATTTTTATTTAAATCGCTAATACTTGATCGTTGCAAAATAGATCAAAAATTAAAATAAATATATAAATAAATATATCCCTTTTTAACCAAAAAAAAAATGGATCAATTTAAGTCCAAACCACACAAATTGGTGAGTAAAAAACCATAGTATGTAATGGCGTGTTTGATAAAAAATTTCGCTTGACTTGAAGTACAACCAACACAATTGTGTGTATAGTTATAGTGTTTTTTCGGGCGGAAATAAGTTTGACAGGAATGCACAAATGTGTATGTTGGTTCAAAAAACATACAAAAATAATTTTTTGACATGGTACTTTTCCGTACCCATACAACTAGTTATTAAAACCGTAAAATTGACTATCAACTATTTTGTGGTGTTCTCTTTTATTATATACTGTTTTGCGATATACTCTTCCGTACCATGTACTTTAGTGTACCATGTACTGTTTTGTGATGTACTGTTTTAATCGGTCCTGTTCCGTACCATGTACTTTAGTGTACCATGTACTGTTTTGTGATGTACTGTTTTAATCGGTCCTGTTCCGTACCATGTACTCTACTGTACCATGTACTGTTTTGTGATGTACTGTTTTAATCGGTCCTGTTTCGTACCATGTACTGTAGCGTACCATGTACTGTTTTGTGATATCCTGTTTTGTGACATCCTGTTTTAGCACATCCTGTTGTGAAATGTGTCGTTTCGTATGAGACCCATTTCAGAGTTGTACGAGAACATCAAAAAACGCACTAATGAAATATGAATGAAAGATTGAATATAGATGTTATGGATTTATTAAAATCTTTAAAAGATCCTTCAAATATTCCATCAAAAAGTATAATATCTTTCACAGGAAATTTAGCATCACGCTTGTTCGGAGTTCATGAAGTTGATATTTTGGAAAATGAACAAAATGCCGAAGAAACTAGTCAACTGACAACAGCTAACATTTCGCTTCAAGATGAGCTGAACTTATTACTACAAAAAAGAAAAGTTGACACAATCACCATCAGGAACAGGCAATTTGAAATGGTTAAAGCAAGAATTTACCTTATTCAAAAACACGGGAAACAGAACTGAAAATTTGCAGAAATTATTCGATCCGCTTCTCAGTATCAAACAAACCTCAACAGACGTCGAACGTGCGTTTTCAATTTGTACAAACTTTTGCACAAATATTCGTTCACGACTATCTTATTCATCATCAAATGCACTGGTATTCTTGAAATTTTGTTAACAAAACAAGTAGTTTGTATGATTATGATATTAAATTTATGTATAAAATGTTGAAACATTAGTTTATTAGTACAAATAACTTAAATAAATGTTGAATTTTGTTATAGAATTTTAATTTGTCTTTAAAATTATTGAAAATTTTAGAAACAACGGACCGTAGGACTTTGCTCGATATATATAAACAATGCATCAACACCACCTAGTGGCGAAAAACGGGGAGACTTTCTCTATGACCTACTAAATTATAATTTACTCATCTATACCAAGTTTTAACCATACATTGAAACAAAATTGGCGGATTTAAATTTTTATTACAGTTTAAGAAACTATTCAGTATCATGTACACAAGTGTGGTCTGTCCTAAACCTTCATAATTTTATTCTTTAGGATTGCTTAGGAAATAGTTCATGGAAATATTTTCGCTTAAATTTTGGAAAACTAAGTTTTAGCTAATCCGCGGATCAATTATGACCAAACAACAATAAGGCCTTCCAATTTATGGAAAAAGCTAAGTATGAAGTTTCATCCCGATCAGTCGCCCCCTCTCTGCTGTAGAGAGGATAAACTTTTATACTGCCCTGCACCAACAACACACATAAACACATACACCGGGATTATTTAAAAACAACTTTGTTTACTTCTGCGATACAGTGAATGGAAAATCTGCAAAATTTGGAAAACCTTCATGATCACTTTATATTGAAAATTAAATGCCATTCAGAGCCCGGAAGATGATAATATTACTCTTTAAAATATTATAGTTTGGTTTGGGTAACTCGAACATTGGAAAAGCTTTTCAACCGTATACCACACTGATATTATGCAGAAAGCGCCTGTTATTCTTCTTTCATCCAATCTCTTTGTAGTACTGAACGCTGCTTTAGGCGAATAACCATCACATGATTCTTATACAAATAAACGGAACAGAGTATTTTTGATTACATCATTTCCTGCTCTATTTCACCGTATATTAATCTCAAAGTAGTTTAATTCAGGTGGAATATGGATAGTTGGCAAACAATATTATGACTTTTCCATCCATGGCTCGCTTGGTATATATAATGGTAATGTATATGTTGGTTGTACACCGGATTTTTAGAGATACCAAAGAAAAAACTAAAAAAATTTAAATATTAAAATTTGTTGTTGCGGTTTTCCACATCGAAAACTAATAATTGAATTTGCATTTTGAATTCAATCTCTGTGAATCTCTCGACGTATATATAAATAAATAAATAAAAACTTTGCAGAGCACTTTGTACCATCGTAAAATAGAAAATTGTGTATATGGATTTACAAATCGATACTTAAACTTACTTTTTTTCAATTTTTAAATAATTTTTTATTAAATAAATTGAATTGGGATTTCCATTCAGTATCTTATCTTGTATTTATGGATTGATATGCAAATCCAAACTAGCGATATAGAAAGTGTATTTACTGTATCAGGACTGGTAAAAGAACGATTGATTTGATTATTTTAATATAATTTTGTTCTTGAAATCAATAAACAGATACTTGTATCTTGTGTGTTTTCGCATCTTGCTACTCTCCATAAGTACTAAGTAGGTCGCGGATTACAGTTTCGGTTAAATCCGTTTTGTTGAACCTAAGAAAATAAGTTGTTTATTTCTAACTATCGTGCTTTTCAAGTAACTATAATAAGGAGTTAATTGGGAGTACTGATTTACTACTAAAGCTCAAAACTGAACAAGAGCGAAGGCGATGAGCGAAATCGCCTGTCCTGGCGATTATTTTTTCTTCGCATTGTTTTTTATATGTTTTGACAAAGGAAAAACGCTCTATTTATTTTCGTAATTACAAAATTCTCCAATTTCTACACAACAATCATGGACACGTTTTGTGTGGCTGCTCCATTATTATACCCCTGGTGAATCAATAAAAAACAATAGATTTATTTGAAACAACTTGTTTTACTCATAATACGTTTAGATCTTGATCTAATTTGTTCATCTAACTTTGGTTCGGATGTTTTTTTGTTTACGAGGTTTGTTGTTAGAAATTTTAGTGGGTTTTATATCAGAATTGGCGAACGTATATTTGAACCTTGTTCGGTGTACAAAACACCGAAAACATGTAATACAAACACAACCATCGAGGCTAGCGATGATGATTTTTTCGTTGAAATAAATTTAAAGTCTATTTCTATTTTTATCGCCAGCGAAACAATATTACTAACTGTTTTTTATATCCTTTTTCCTGCCAGACAAAATTTTTTTTTGCTTCCATTTAAGTCCAACCAACACAAACAAGAGTGTAAAAAACGACAGGCTGTAATGTCTTCCGGATTTTAACGGATCTTAGATAAATCGGAATTATTTTTGAAAAAACGTTATAATTTGCTAACAAATAAATTTTATAAGATATTAATTATTTGTTTTTGATAACATATTTATTATTATTATTATAGTTACTAGTTATTATTAGTATTTTATTATTATTATTATTATAGTGGAATGCACAAATGTGTATGTTGGTCCAAAATAGATACAAAAATAAATTTTTGACACAATTGTTTTGCGTTACCCACACAATTGTGATGGCTTAAAGAACTTATATATATATATATATATATATATATATATATATATATATATATATATATATATATATATATATATATATATATATATATATATATATATACAGTGAAATCCCGATATAACAAACAGTCAAGGGACCGCTACTAAAGTTTGTTATAAACGGATGTATTTTATAGCGAGATTTCGGTTATAACAAGCACTGTGTTTTATAACCGAATAGTGGCCTGTTTAGGTATAACAAACTCTGTGTTCTATAACCGAATTTTTGTAAGGTTGAAGTTTTAATCTGGAAACGTAACAACAACAATTAAAAATGTAAATACAACATTCATTAGTAATATGTAATTGCTTTTATGTTAAAATAAGGGCTATAACAACGAGTTCCATTGAAACTGATAAGTTAGGCCTCTATTCTCTTAGTCGTATCACTTCATGCGACGTAACTATGGGTCTTCTTGGTTATTAGATTTTAAAATCAACATTTACCAAATAATTTTGAACGAAACTCACAGTAAATGTTAATTTTTTTAAAACTTATTTGGCTATTTTAGTTTGAAAAAAATCCTATTTATTCATCAAAAGCATCAAATTTATTCATCATCAGTTGCATCAAAATTTGAAGTGTAGAAATTGTCGTTTGAAGTGATATCAGTCGCAAGGAAATATTTATAAAGCAGCATACTAAGATTTAAAAAACAGCCTCAACAAGTTTAGTAAAGAATGATTTTGTAAGTTTCGATTTAATAATCTAGTAACCAAAAAGATGAGTAGTCACGTCGCATGAAGTGAGGCGACTAAGGTCGGCCACACACGTACAGTTTTAACTGTCATTTTTAACTGTGTAGTTCTAACTGTCTGCTTTAACTGTGAACTGAGATGCACACACACGTTCAGTCTAATCCTTCAGTTATTATAATGGATTTGCGGAATGATTTGGCTGCTCTCGGTGTATGGAATTTCGGCACAAAACTGAGAACTGTGCAGTTAAACCCCCACACACGTTCAGTTCAGTTAATCGTTTCAGTTTAAAATATAAAAATTTTAAATTTCTCAGTTAAACTGTACAGTTGAGTTTAACTGAACTGAAATACCCACACACGTACAGTTTTAGCTGACAGTTTTAAGTGTCTAGAGTTAAAACTTTCACTTGAAACTGTACGTGTGTGGCTTACCTAAGGGAATAGGAGTGTTAAGATTCTTTCAAATAAGAAGTATTTTTTTCTAGACCAATTTTTTCTGGACTAAAACATCAATCGACTTTTTCGTATGCAGAAATTCGATTGGAAAATGTGGTGTGCCATTGTCTATAATAAACCGTATTTTACGATTGTGTTTTTAATTTTTTATCTAAAGTAGAAATGTATTTATTCTACTCTGTCGAAACCATGCATGTTTTTGTGTTAGCAGCATAGAGAAGTAGAATCGCTTTTACATTTTTAAAAACACGTGGTTTTGCTGATTTTACAATAAAAAGTACTGGTAACGTTTCTGAACCATTTGAGCTTGCCCTCCAAAAAAATCATACGATCTTTGTTCAATTTTCCTCCACGACAAGGTTTGTTTTTAAAAGCTATCGTTGCAGAGCAAGCATTAATTTGTAGAAATAAGTGGTTTCGTCTAAATTGGACAGTCTCGAGGTGGTTATGAGCCTAAATTCGCCTAATCGCGTTTTTTGAAACGATCTAGCCACCCGTTCTGGCGCTAAAATCATTTAATTTCATTTTATTACCCAATTGTTGAGCCTTTTCTTTAAATATCGCACCACTAATACAAACTCCAGCATGTCTCATAATTTTTATCCATATAAATAATGCCTTATATAAATCTGGAAGAAGTTCTGGAATATGACCACCTGGAACGGAACTCAGCCATTTTTTAACCGATTATGAAGGGGTGTGAAGTACGTTTGATAAAAATTGGATTTTAAAATGATTTTTTGAAGTTTCTGAAACATGGATACCTGCGACGGAACTCGGCCTTTCTTTAGCCGATTAATATGGGATTGGGTATATTGGATGGAAATACGATTCCGAAATCATTTTGAAAAATGTTATAACGGGTGATTTTTTAAGAGCTTGAGAACTTTTTTTTTAAAAAAAACGCATAAAATTTGCAAAATCTCATCGGTTCTTTATTTGAAACGTTAGATTGGTCCATGACATTTACTTTTTGAAGATAATTTCATTTAAATGTTGACCGCGGCTGCGTCTTAGGTGGTCCATTCGGAAAGTCCAATTTTGGGCAACTTTTTCGAGCATTTCGGCCGGAATAGCCCGAATTTCTTCGGAAATGTTGTCTTCCAAAACTGGAATAGTTGCTGGCTTATTTCTGTAGACTTTAGACTTGACGTAGCCCCACAAAAAATAGTCTAAAGGCGTCAAATCGCATGATCTTGGTGGCCAACTTACCGGGCCATTTCTTGAGATGAATTGTTCTCCGAAGTTTTCCCTCAAAATGGCCATAGAATCGCGAGCTGTGTGGCATGTAGCGCCATCTTGTTGAAACCACATGTCAACTAAGTTCAGTTCTTCCATTTTTGGCAACAAAAAGTTTGTTAGCATCGAACGATAGCGATCGCCATTCACCGTAACGTTGCGTCCAACAGCATCTTTGAAAAAATACGGTCCAATGATTCCACCAGCGTACAAACCACACCAAACAGTGCATTTTTCGGGATGCATGGGCAGTTCTTGAACGGCTTCTGGTTGCTCTTCACTCCAAATGCGGCAATTTTACTTATTCACGTAGCCATTCAACCAGAAATGAGCCTCATCGCTGAACAAAATTTGTCGATAAAAAAGCGGATTTTCTGCCAACTTTTCTAGGGCCCATTCACTGAAAATTCGACGTTGTGGCAGATCGTTCGGCTTCAGTTCTTGCAGGAGCTGTATTTTATACGGTTTTACACCAAGATCTTTGCGTAAAATCTTCCATGTCGTCGAATAACACAAACCCAATTGCTGCGAACGGCGACGAATCGACATTTCACGGTCTTCAGCAACACTCTCAGAAACAGACGCAATATTCTCTTCTGTACGCACTGTACGCATTCGTGTGGTTGGTTTAATGTCCAATAAAGTAAACTGAGTGCGAAACTTGGTCACAATCGCATTAATTGTTTGCTCACTTGGTCGATTATGTAGACCATAAATCGGACGTAAATCGCGAAACACTTTTCGAACCGAACACTGATTTTTGTAATATAATTCAATTATTTGCAAGCGTTGCTCGTTAGTAAGTCTATTCATTATGAAATGTCAAAGCATACTGAGCATCTTTCTCTTTGACACCTTGTCTGAAATCCCGCGTGATCTGTCAAATACTAATGCATGAAAATCCTAACCACAAAAAAATCACCCTTTATAATAAGGATACCTGTGATGGAATTCGGGCATTTCTTAACCATATGTTGGTTGGGCGGAAGTCGATGATGAATTGCTGTACTCGTCAGTGGATGAGAAAGCCGAATCCTAATTTTCCTCCGCCACCTCCATGCAGTCAAGCAATTAGTAAAGAACTAAATATTGATCACAAAACAGTTTTAAACCATTTGAAAATGGCTGGATACAAAAAAAAGCTTGACGTTTGGGTACCACATGAATTAACAGTTAAAAAATTTAAAATTTGATCAAATTTAAAATTTAAATTTTTATTTTTTTAAAGCGAATGATTACTGGTGATGAAAAGTGGATAAAATACGACAACGTTGTGCGTCCTGTACGAAACGAGGTGAAGCTTTCCAAACGATATTAAAGCCAGGATTGACGCCAAGAAAGGTACTGTTGTGTGTTCGGTGGGATTGGAGAGGAATTGTGTGAAGTGCTGTCACTGAGCCCAACGATTGATTCAAATCTTTACTGTCAGCAACTAACACGTTTAAGACAAGCAATTCAGTTAAAACGTCCACAAAGGATCAGCAGGAAGGGCGTTGTATTCCATCATGATAACGCTGAGATAGCTTGGCTGGAAAGTGTTGATGCACCCACTATATAGTCGTGACCTTGCACCATGGTACTACCATTTGTTCCGGTTCATGCAAAGAACCATCTTAATGGTTTTATATTAAATTCAAAAGAGGCCTGCGAAAATGAGTTGTCTAGATTTTTCGCCTGTAAACCACAGAAATTCTACAGTGATGGGATCATGGCTCTACAGTGATGGGATGGGATCAAGATTGCATAGTGATGGGATCACAGCTCTGAATGGCAAAAGGTCATCAAAATGGCACATATTTGGTTTAATAAAGTTCAATTGAAATAAGAAAATTCTTTGTTTCAATGTCACCCAAAAAAGACAACGTACTATTTCCCCTACATATTATTTTTAATAATTAGGAAAAAAAATCCTATTTCCTAAATGGACCAGAATCGACCCACAGGGGTTACAACGATGTTGTAACATCACTTTCCATTCTTTTTCAAAAGTAGGTACATACTTATGTATTTCTCTCAATTGTTTTAAGTATAAAATTGTACACTAGCTATGTACAATTTCGCTTTTTCACTTATGCGTTGCCTACTGCTATCTCGGCATACTCGAGTAAATTTGTGTACTATGTACTCCTTTTCCTCATTTCGATAAACGTAATCGTTCGATATCAAGATTGTTGAATTAAAGTAGAAATAGAGCGATGTTTTATTCGAGTAAGGTTAGGTCGCAATAAAAGCTTCATAATTGATACTGCGACTTCATAGTGCAACTTTTTGTTCTTGAAACAAAGGATACAAATATGCACATCAAAAACGAATAGAAAGTGATGTTATAACATCCCACCCCAGAGACGAACTACATTTGATTTTAGATAATATACGTACAATGTACATACATGTGAAATTCAAAGCAATCCTGACTGTTTGTTATATCAGGATTATTTCACACTGAAACGAACGAAAAAACTTAAAAAAGTGATTGTTATAGTGGTATAACCGAAGTTTTTTATACCCGAAGTTCATATCATAGATTATGTACTGAAAAATCAAGGGACCAGTCGTTTTGGTTGTTATAAGCGAATGTTTGTTATAAACGGTATTTGTTATAGCGGGATTTCACTGTATATATATATATATATATATATATATATATATATATATATATATATATATATATATATATATATATATATATATATATATATATATATATATATATATGTATATATATATATATATATATATATATATATATATATATATATATATATATATATATATATATATATATATATATATATATATATATATATATATATATATATATATATATATATATATATATATATATATATATATATATATACATATATATATATATATATATATATATATATATATATATATATATATATATATATATATATATATATATATATATATATATATATATACTCCAAAATTTGATTGACTTTATACTCCAAAATTTGATTGACATTTGTGCTTGCTCGAAATGGTCTTGCCTCTGCAGAAGTTTAATGTCAAATTTGGGTGTATACGGTTTGCGCACAAGCAATACTATTTCGAGCGGAACTGTCTATTAGTATTTTTTTGTTTTGTATAAAAGTCAGATTTTTTCCTTACTTGTATCGTAACCACCAGCGTAAATTCAATCAAATCAACCAAAAATAAAAATTATAAAAAATATAAAATTAATAAATTGAAGTTTTGGTGTAAAGTGGAAAACCAATTTTAAACAGTTTTAAGTGGTGATTGACGAACCAGCCAGTTCACAACCGTGCCTTATCCGGTACATTTTTTGGTCCTTCGAGCCGGATCTGTCGTAAACGTCATAACAGTTTGCTGCACGTGGCCAATCCGATAAATCCACAATCCGTACCACGACCACCAACCACACCGGTCGTTAATACAGTACAAATAACGCCTAACTCGTCAAATCTTGAATCAACATCAACACATGCTTCAATCGACAGAACACCGACCACGCAATTAAAGCCAATCAACACGAACACATCTCCAATCAACATAATACCAGCTTCACACCTAATCTCAATTACCACCATGCAAACACCATCAATCAACACACATCATACCATACCGTTAAACCATAAATCGTCATCCAATCAACCAACCTTCCACTCGCTACTACCGACAGCGATGGTACACGTCACCGATGCACGTGGACTTATGCAACCATGCCGGATACTCCTCGATTCCGGCTCACAGGCGTCCTTCGTCACAGAAGCTTGTGTTAACCGTTTGGCCTTACCCCGATACAAGACAAACATCACGATAAAGGGTGTTGGCTCATCGACCGCGGGATCCACCAAAAGCGCTACTAATTTAGAAATCTCACCACGATTTGGTATCGGACCAAAATTAATGATTAATGCGCTAATCCTTCCAACCATAACAGCCACACTACCATCCACAAACGTGAACCCGGAATTATGGGACCGCGTGAAGAACCTGCAGTTAGCAGATCCCAAGTTTCACGAATCTGGCGTCATTGACATCTTAATCGGCGCTGAGCATTTTTTCGAGGTATTGATCGAGGGTAAGATCCCAGGAGATCAGGGACAACCAGTAGCCCAAAACACCATTTTCGGATGGATAGTAGCAGGAACGACCAGTACTAAACCGACCAACTGTTTAGCACAATTGACCGTGTGTGCAGAACCAGAGCTTGATCAGCTTTTACGAAATTTCTGGGAAATCGAAGAAGTTCCGGCTACCAAACATCTGACAGCTGAGGAAGCATCATGTGAAACGCATTTCGCAGAGACATTCCAACGAACAGCAAAGGGGCGGTTTATTGTAAAATTACCATTCAAGAGGGACATCAAACCGATAGGAGATACGAGAGATCGAGCCATTAAACGATTATTTGCGGTTGAAGCCAAACTAACCAGGAACCCAGAACTTAAACGAGAATATACGGATTTTATGCGCGAATATTCAAGGCTAGGTCACATGGAACGTATTGATCCCAACGAATCATCCCACAAACCAATACCCTCATATTACATGCCGCATCATGCAGTTGTGAAGCAATCCAGTACCACTACGAAGGTCAGGGTAGTATTCGATGCGTCGGCGAAATCTACGACAAATGTGTCGCTAAACGACAACCTAATGGTAGGGCCTACCGTCCAAGACAGCTTGTTCGCGATTCTCGTTCGTTTTCGGAAGCATGTTATCGTATTCACCAGCGACATTGAAAAGATGTACCGCCAGATATTGATCGATAGGGAAGACGCGGACTACCAACGAATCGTGTGGCGAGCATCTCCAGACACACCAATCGAGGATTACCGGCTGTTGACCGTAACCTATGGTATAGCCTCAGCACCGTACTTGGCCACTAAAACTTTAACCACAATAGCCGATACCAATTCTACCACGTTTCCGAGAGCGTCGAAAGTAATCAGACAAGACATATACATCGACGATTTAATGTCAGGGGCCAATAACGAGACCGAAGCTGCAGCACTCCAAGCTCAGATTATTCAATTATTACAGGACGCAGGATTTCATTTACGAAAATGGACCTCAAATAGCCCATTAGTGCTTCAAAATGTACCTCAGATTAGCCAAGAAGTCTCACCAATCGAAATTTCCGAGGGATCGCGGTCAATTAAATTGCTAGGCCTGGAATGGCGTCCAACGACTGACTCGTTTCACTTTAAAGTTTTGTCCACTGGAGTAATGGCAAAGACGAAGCGCGAGTTACTATCTGAGGCGTCTAAAATTTTTGACCCGCTGGGATGGTTGTCACCATCCATAATTATGGTTAAAATTTTATTTCATTCTTTGTGGCTACTAGATTTACATTGGGACGATCCATTGCCAACCAGTATTTCGAAGAAATGGCACGAGCTTCGGCAAGAGTTAAACCATATAGATGCAATTTCAATTCCACGATGGTTAAGTACTGCGAGTGAACCGTTCGAATTACACGGATTTTCTGATTCCTCCGAGTTCGCTTATGCAGCTGTAATATATAGTAGAACCAAAGCCGAAGATGGGACCTTCCGGACCAATATCGTTTGTGCAAAAACTCGAGTAGCACCAATTAAGCACCTTTCGATTCCACGTTTGGAACTGTGCGCTGCCTTACTGCTAACCAGGCTGATGAAAACAGTGATCGAGTCATTGCAAGTCGAAAATATTGAGGTCTTCTACTGGACCGATTCAACAAATGTATTGTGGTGGTTATCCTCTCTTCCAAGGTGTTGGAAAAGCTATGTAGCAAATCGAACGGCAGAAATCCTAGAATCCACATCACGAGTCAATTGGCGCTATGTACCGACCACCGAAAACCCGGCTGATTGCGCCTCGCGCGGCATTATACCATCTAAGCTACAAAACTTCGGCCTGTGGTGGAAAGGACCCGAGTGGTTGCAGCGAGATCAAGAATTTTGGCCGAATCAGGAAAAGTTATGTCAACCAAATCACCGCACCAACGAAGAACGGCCAATAACGACGCAGGGCTTAAGTACCATTACAACCAACAACCTCCTGGAAAACTTAGCACCGAGATATTCAACATTCACCAAGCTCGTACGAATCATCGCGCGATTGTATCAGTTTCTCAATAATATTCGAAAGGCTAGAGAAAAGGAACCCAAATCGACGATATTATCGGTCAACGAATATGAGCGATCGACCAATGTTATTCTCAAGTGGGTACAGCAGAATGGTTTGGCTACGGAATGGTCCTGCATTAAAAACCAGAAATCGTTACCAAAGAATAGTAAATTACTGGCCTTGAATCCATTTATAGATGAGCATGGAATTTTACGAGTTGGTAGTCGCATTAAACATGCAAACATCGAGTATAGCGCACGGTTTCCGACCATACTACCCGCGAACCACATTATTACCGATCTGATCATCAGTGACACCCATACCAAATATCTGCACGCAGCACAATCATTGATGGTGGCCACATTAAGGCAACGATATTGGATCCTCAATTGTAAAAATTTGGTTCATCGTTGTATCGTTGTGTCCAATGTCTTGCCTCTGCAGAAGTTAAATGTCAAATTTGGGTGTATACGGTTTGCGCACAAGCAATACTATTTCGAGCGGAACTGTCTATTAGTATTTTTTTGTTTTGTATAAAAGTCAGATTTTTTCCTTACTTGTATCGTAACCACCAGCGTAAATTCAATCAAATCAACCAAAAATAAAAATTATAAAAAATATAAAATTAATAAATTGAAGTTTTGGTGTAAAGTGGAAAACCAATTTTAAACAGTTTTAAGTGGTGATTGACGAACCAGCCAGTTCACAACCGTGCCTTATCCGGTACAATATATATATATATATATATATATATATATATATATATATATATATATATATATATATATATATATATATATATATATATATATATATATATATATATATATATATATATATATATATATATATATATATATATATATATATATATATATATATATATATATATATATATATATATATATATATATATATATATATATATATATATATATATATATATATATATATATATATATATATATATATATATATATATATATATATATATATATATATATATATATATATATATATATATATATATATATATATATATATATATATATATATATATATATATATATATATATATATATATATATATATATATATATATATATATATATATATATATATATATATATATATATATATATATATATATATATATATATATATATATATATATATATATACATATATATATATATATATATATATATTATATAATATATATATATATATATATATATATAGATATATATATATATATATATATATATATATATATATATATATATATATATATATATATATATATATATATATATATATATATATATATATATATATATATATATATATATATATATATATGTGTATATATATATATATATATATATATATATATATATATATATATATATAACGTGGTATCATTTAACCGTCATATTATTAACCATTTTGTTCAATTTAGTAGCCTGACGCCTTTGGCGGTTAAAATAACAGTTCTTGTAATTTACATCGATTCCGGAATGTTCACGAAAATACCAAAAATAGTCACTCAATAATTTCCTAATATTTACGAAATATTTACGCCACTACTGGAATATTCCAGACATACTCAGGCGATAATTCAAAATTAGTACCCGCCGAATTTTATACTATTCGTTTGAGAAAGGTCTTCGATTGATCCTATTTCTCATTTTTTTCAAAATCATATCCGGAACTTATTTTGAAATCGTATCCTATGTTTAACATACAAAGAGAGTTGCATCCGAATTTATTAAGAAATAACTAAGGTTCAGAAGCATGTCCAAAATTTAAATTAAAATTCCCATTTTCAGCATTAATCTGGCTTCCGCTGAGCTGCTAAACTGGAGCTTCTCTAAAGTCTTATTTTAAAAAATCATGATCCATTGCAGTCATTTCCTGACATTTAAAAATATCCTCTCTTATTTTTTTTTATCAAAATCGTTCTTGAGGATCTCCTAATCAAATTTTCCTGAATTTACAATTTTTTACGATTTACGAGTATTCTTAGCACACGAAACGCCATCTCACCCATTTTTATAAAAATTAAATATTAAAAGAAGGCCCAAAGCCAACAAGACGCAACATAGTGAAGCATCATTCAACATCCTACAATAAGATGCAACATCAAGCAAAATGGTGCAGCATCATACAACATCTTTCAATATGACCAAAATGATCAATATTACAAAATGCAGCGAACACTTCGCAACATTGTGCGGACTCAGATCGTATCATACTGACGCGCATATCGCTTCCGTCCTGCAAATTTAGATTTCAATGGTACATCTCGCACTGGTTGTCGACCAATCACTAATAAAATCAAAAAAGTCGGAGAGACCTATATAAAAGTCAGCCATGATACTGCCATGATACTAATTAAATATGGAGCACAGAACAGTTTTAAAGCATGTGTGTAAAGATGGGTTCGCAAAGAAGCTCGACGCTCGAAAAAATGACAAACATCTCTAAATATTTACATTTCGTAACATAGTGCAACATTACAGTCCATCCAGAGAGACCATAAATGAATTATCCAGAAATAGAACTCTTTATAATCGAGTCCTTGTATTCGACAAACCTGTCCTGCTAAATTTGCAACATAGTAGAACATCAAACACCATCCCCCCGAGATACAACATCAAACAATATGGTCCAAGATCACGCAACATAGTGCAATATATTGCAATACAAACATGATAAACGGCTAACAACGTAGCATTAAATGCCAGAACATGGTGCAACATCATCATGCACTAAGATGCAACACCATGCAACATGGTGCAATATGGCTCAACATGATGGGTGCGCAATGGTCATGTCCCATTCGAGGAAACTTAAATGTATCATCCAAAAATTAGAACTCCTTGTAATTGTTTCCTTGCATTCGAAAACTCCTGTTCTAAATTTTATCAAATTCGTGCGAAACCAAATAAAATGTAAAAAGAAAGCCAACAAGACGCAACACAGTAAAACATCACCCAACATCTCTCAACAAGATACAACATCAAGCAACATGACGCATAAAATTCAACAACATGGCGCAGCATAACAAAATGGTACTTCATCATGCAAGCAACATGGTGCAACATCATACAACATAATAACACACCATGCAAAATGGTGCATCATGAACATTACCCAACATCTCTCAACAAGATACAACATCAAGCAACATGACGCATAAAATTCAACAACATGGCACAACATAACAAAATGGTCCTTCATCATGCAACATGGTGCAACATTATACAACATAGTAACACACCATGCAAAATGGTACACCATGAAGCAGCATGGTGCAACACCAAACAGCAAGGGGCGGTACAACATGACCTATCCGGGAAATAATTTAACCAGAAATCAGAACTTGTAATCGTTTCCTTGCATTCAAAGACCCTTTCCAAGTAAATTTTATCAAAATCGTGCATATAATTGGTTTTTGGTACTTCGCTGTTTTTGAAATTGGCCGGTAATATTTTATTTTTTAAAACTAAGCGGACTTTGTCAAAGCAAAACAGCTATTATAAAAAACGTGCAAGCCGAAAAAAATAATCAAGGAACCCAGGCCGCACCGGACGACCCTCTGAACAGATTTTCCCGAAATCAACACCTAACGCAATAGAATCCTGACACTCGAAGAAGCTTCCTCACGGTTTTTTATAAAAATCGTGCAAGCCGGAAACCTGGACAAACCAAATCGCGAAACCTGGACAAACCAAATCGATTCCTGTCTATGTAAAACAGCCTCTTCACCAATTTGTATCAAAATCATGCAAAAAAAAAATAGATTAGGAACGGGACCCGAGCCCCACCGGATGACCTACTGAGCGCATTTTTCCTAAATCAAGGCCAATCACAAAAGATTCCTGGTATCGGAAAACCCCTCTCAGCAATATTCATAGAAACCACTTGAGCTGAGAAAGAAATTTGTTAAATGAAACTCGTCCCCCAGTTTTTCTGAAACTTTGTGATGGCAAACGTTTTCTAGTAGTCGGAAACTCCTTTTAATAATTTTCATGAAAATTGTTGTTCGAGTGGTTTGCCTTAATGCCTGTTAACTCTATGGGGCTATATGGGTGTAATTTAACAAAATTTCTAAAGGCTAAAGTTAATAGTTGCATCAATGCGGACTTAGGTTACAATAGAGTGGCAGAAAATTAAATAAATTTTAGAAAAATTGAACCATCCAAATTTTATGAAATTACAGCTCCGTGGCCTCATCAGAATTTGTTTAAAATTGGGAGAAAGTTAAATGACCATAGTGGCATTAATATGATTTTTGGTTAGCTAGACTGCTGGATCATTCAGCGAATTTTCAAAAAATTCAATTATCATAATGCGCTTAACTTAAACTGTCCCATCTCAATTAAATAAAATCGATTTAACAGGCATTAAGCCTATCAATTGACCATAGTGACGGCTTTGGGTTAACCTAAAGCTCCGTGCCATTCAATGAATTTGCAAGAAATTGAACTATCGAAATCTGGTAAAATTACACTCCCGTAGTCCCATAGAAATTTTACCTCAATTGAGCTAGAGTTGACAGGCGTTAAAGCCAAGCTAACGGCCACAGTGGAATCAATTTTTTGGGTTTTTTGACTTTTCTGTCGTATAGACATGACTATTTTTGACTACGAGTTTTTTAATCTTTATGGTATTTAATAGCGAATTCTTTTACGTTTTTGATGTAAATCAAATTTCCGATTGTCAAAAAGAACACGAAAAAAAATTGATGTTTTTAACGTAGTGTGCCTAAACCCGAAAGGGATGCCGAAAACAATAACAAACCATTTTGAAAAAATTTCAAATGACGCGTTTGACAATATTTACGATTGACGTATATTATATATATATATATATAAATATTTATATGTGGTAGTTAAAATGGAAGTAGAAATCTACATTTCCATTTTTTGATGTACATCAAATTATTTTGCTATTTTTTCCGCTAAAAAAACGCGAAAATGTGATTTACATCAAAAAATTTTGATGTATACATCAACATTTTTTGCCAGTTTTTTATAAAAAGAAAACGCCATAGTTTAATTTTTTTATGGGGTGTATAAGCAGAGGATAAGTAGATTTACGAGTGGAACGTCAACGAAACTCTTTTACCATGGCCGCTTTATAAATGAGCTTAACCCTTGAGATATACTCTAAGTGGCTCAAAAGTAAAAATATATGATTTCAAACTACAGCAATTATATTCCACGCGATTGAAGAGTCTTCAGTAAGCTATGGAGATCAACGTTTGACAAATTTGACATTTAGAAACATCGCAGTCACGTCGAGTATATATCAGGGGTAAATCTCAAAACGAGATGTGCGGTTCCTACCAAATTTTTATTATGAATAAATATATAAATAAACAATGCGGCTTTAGGTTTACCTAAAGTGCCAAACCATTCAACAAATTTGCAAGAAATCGTACATCGAAATCAATTAAAAATTATTTATTGAGCCAATAATAACTATTTTATTTTATAAAGTTGTTAATGGTTTAGGGCTCATTTTTTATTTTAAATACAATAAAACAATTTATTGACTGAGCTTTCGATGTCTCATCGACATCATTTTAAAGCTAATGAAAATTTTTATATAAATTTCTCAAAAACAAATATAAAAAGCCTATACAGTAAAATACAGTTTTTCCAAATACAAAGTAAATTTTAAAGTAAATTTTAAAACAAGTACATATATAAAATATGAATATGATTTTAAAAATATTAAAAATATATAAATGAAAATTGTATATATAAATTAAGCAATGAAATAAATGTAGCAAAGAAATAAAGTAGACAAAAAACGAAATTAGACAAAATAATTGTAGAAATTGCCAATGAAAGCGCAATCATTATTTATCATTATTTTTATTTAAATTTACTTTGTATTTGGATTTCGAAAGCTCAGTCAATAAATTATTTTATTTTATTTAAAATAAAAAACGAGCCCTAAACCATTAACAACTTTATTAAAATCGAAATCTAGTTAAATTACACCTCCGAAGCCTCATAAAAATGTCTGCACAAATGGGATAGATTTAATAGGCACTAAGGCCTTGAAATTGGCCATAGTGGCATAATTGCGAATTAAGATTAACCTAGAGAGCCAGACCTTAAAATGGATTTGCATGAAATTAAACTATCGAAATCTTGTAAAATTACGCGAAGTACCTATAGATCCTGTTCACAATTAGGACAAGGTTAGCATGCATAATGGTCTGACAGATGGCCGTAATGGCATCAATTCGGAATTAAGGTAACCTAGAGTACCGCACCATTCCAAGAATTTTCAAAAAAAAAAAAATTGAACTTGATTTAAAAAATATCGTATTTGTAGAGGAGAATCTTAGGAACTTGCTCATGGTTCAGCAACCGTTACACCCACCGTTAACAAATAGAGGGAAGTTTGTGACAAGAAGCTGCAAAAGTTGCCGTTATCAGGCACTTTTTAGCTTCCATGATGTAATAATTCCAAAATCTATGCATCTACTTCTGCCCCCCCCCCCCCCCCTCCCCCCACTTTTTAACCATATTTGCCCGGCCAAATATATTTTGTCCAATTTATTTTCAAGATGAATGAACGCCGGTGTATACATTGTATTACATCAAGGTAAAACAAAACAAAAAATATTTAAACATAAAAAAGCTTTGTATATACCAAACATAACCAGCAAGTAATACAAACATAAGTATAAAAAAGCTTTTCTGTGGACCATTATTCATCCAGAATCATATATTTTTGATGAAAATTTAAATTGTACATGCGAGAAGACTAAACAAAACAAAAAAAAAACACTCGAGAAATGAAAATAAATTTTGTTCAACAACAACTCACACAACAAAATTTTCTTATTATTTTCTTCTCCCAGTTTTTTTTTTTTTTTTTTTTTTTTATTTCAAGATGTACAAAAAAAATTATGAATTATAATAATAAAAATGAAAACGAGAAAATAAGTAAAAAATATTTATTTTAATCTTCATTTATATCCCTCATTTTCTTCAAGTTATCAAATGACGGTTGTTGTTGTTTTTTGTTCGGTATGAAGCTTTTTTTTTTTGTCTGATATGGTTTTGTTTGTTGTACATAAATCACACACACCCCTTAAATCTTATTTTAACAACCAAGAAAATTCTATTTCGGTGTGGTATTTTGACACCTTTATTTAATGTTTTGTTTGTTTTTATTTATTTATGTATACGAGTATATGGATACGGGGTTTTTTCGTCGACTGCTCAGTGCTTTATGAGCTTTTTTTATTATTCTGTTTGGTGTGCTTCGTCTAAAATTTCTGCATATCAGGTCCTAGGTGTGAAACATACATTTGGTATATTTACGATATATTTGGTTGTTCATATGCTGTAAAAATAAAAATTTGTAAGGACATGGATTTTCCACTGTTTCAGATCTACAACGTATATTAAACCAAAAACTAACGTACAATTGTGTACCGGAAATTGTTTCAAATCTAGTGATGGAATATACTAATTTAATGTTAAATGGTATTGTTTGAATAATACGTGTGTACATCACCGCCAGAAAATATATAATTCAGAAGCTTTCTCTATTTATTTTACGTTTTAAATCTTGGGAAAAATATGTTTTTGAAATTTTGGCTTTGCCGTTCTATTTATTTTGACGTCTAGTTAGTAAGGTTGTTTCACAGCAACAAAATCAGATTGCTTATCGACGGGAAATAATTTAAAAATATCTTAAATAAACGACTCGTCATATTTTCTTATGTTATGTATACACGAGTGAGTTATACGATACGAGTATAGCTAATGACAAATTACAAAAATTTGAGGTCTTTAAACCTGCACCGACACAATTAGCCCGCTTCAATGAAACCTATATCGTAATTTGTTAAGTGGTTGCGTCAGCTTATAATTAACGCTGCACCGCCAAAATTGTAACTTTTGATGTAGCTATTTGATATCGGGGGTTGGTTTAATAATTTATAATCAACTGTGCTCGCTTCATGCGACGGGCGACGATAGCCTAAAAACTAATAGCCGTTTCACAATTTTAGATTCACAAGACAAGTTACAATTTTTGGTAGACACAGGTGCTGAAATTTCGGTAATTCCACCTACAAATTTAAAATTAGCTAAACCAACGGAATTCAAAATATTCGCTGCAAATTATTCACAAATCGATAGATATGGTTATAAAAATCTAGTCCATAGGGCTTATGTAGGTGCGTATTCTAGGTGCAGATTTCCTCGCATATTTTGGATTAATGGCTGACGTTAAACAAAAGGAATTAATTGATACCAATACCAAGTGCAAAACATCGGGAAATCCTATTCAAATCCAATCTTATGGCATTACAACTTGTAACGGAATTGTATCCAATTCCATTACCAGCGTAGCGGTTGAATGAACGTATATTTTAAGTCAATGTAACACGATCGCTATGTTTTGATTCCGCAAAGACAAATGCTTTTGAGGTAAATGGCATGAGTAATGTACTCTGCTATTGAAAATAATCAAAAACTGCAAGCATCGTGCAATGTATATATTTGACAAAAATGAAAAAAATTTCGCGAGGATCGATTCGCAATATTGATGTCACGTTATTGTACATGGCCTATATACATTTTTGTGATGAAAGCACAAAAATGGTCCATTAATAATATGTATAAAGAGTGTGCAAATATTTCGTTATTATATTTCGTTATTATATTTGTGTGATAAGGATTTTTTTTGTATTTTGGTGTTTTTTTAAAAAACGAATTTATTTTATCTTGGTACAATTAAAAATTTACTGTGTTTTGTGAGTGTGACTTCGTTAGCCGAGATTGATATCGGTAAATATAGCGTAGTGGTAGACCGGCAACTGAATACCAATCAGTGGCGATTAAACTTGGTCGCTCTAAAAGCTAAGAGCGGGAGCTTCGTAAGTATCCCTGCGGCATTTAACTCGGTCTTTAACTCCCAATTTTGATACCATACTTTATGCTGGGCGGTTTTTAACTCCCAATTTTGATATCATACTTTATGCTGTCTGCCCTTATTTTGCAAGAAGCTTATCCGTTACAAACTATTAAAGGAAATCCAATCCAGCAGAAATTTTAAAATTACTACAAGAGTTCGTTTCAGTAACACATGAAACCTTGCCATGCAAAAGCTCGACGGTTGGGCTATGAGAAAATGGTGATTGCGAAAGCTGAGATCGAGACGTGGCTTTCACAAGGAATTTGCAGACCTTCTAAAAGCAATTGGGCTAGTCCTTTTCACATGGCACCCATAAAGGATGGTAGTTGGCGGTTGCGTGGTGATCATCGATCACTAAACGCATTAACGAAGCTATACCGCTATCCGATACCTTTCGTAACAGGTTGGAAATCGAAAAAACAGCAATAATCATACCTTTCGAATTATTTGAATTTCTACGAATGGCGTTTGGCTTACGAAACGCAGCTCAGACGTTCCAAATGATGGAACACGCTTTATTCAGAGATCTAGCATTCGTATTCACATACATTATTGATATACTCAGCGCTTCGAAGAGTATGGATGAACACTGCAACATGTTCGTAATGTGTTGCAAATACTAGATGAAGCAGGATTGGTATTCAAGCTGAATAAATGTGAGTTCGTTTTGGATGAATTAGCATTTTTAGGTTTCCCAGTTCCTAAACATGGTATGTGCTCAGATCGATAAAGAGTCGAAACAATTTTAAGTTATCCGCAGCCTAGAACAACAGACGAACTGCGTATAGGTTCAATGGCTTGATAAATTATTACAGGATGTTTATACCATAGCGGCAGCAAACAGTCAAGCGCCATCTTATGAGTATTTCAAACAGTCTAAGAAAAAAAAGGACAAACCAATAATCAATTGGTCTGACGAGACGATTAAAAGTTTTGAAATTTGTAAATCAAAGTGAAACCCGTTTAATAAAATTATTAAAAAATAAGATAAAAATATTAAAACATTAAACGAAAAAAAAAAGAATAAAAAAGTGATAAATTAAGTAAATTTGAACAAAAAGTGCAAAAGAAGATAGGTTTTTGTGCAAATTGTGAGAAAGAGCATCATAAATAAAAAAATAAAAAAGCCTCTCAAATATACTGTTAAAGTTAGCCGAAAGTTTCCAGCCGAAAGATAATGCAGATAGTGTCTTGAATACAGCAAAAATCAGTCATGAACTCGAATTTATGGAGAATTTAGGATCGGGTTACATTCGGGTGAAGGGGAAATCATTTCATTTTATATTAATTTAAAAATCGATAGGAGCGAGAGTATAAAGAGAGTTTAAAAATAGTCAAGACACTATCTGCATTATCTTTCGGCTGGCAACTTTCAGCTAACTTTAACAAGGTCTCTCACATGTGAGTATGCAAAATTAAAAAAATATAGTAAAAGGAATATCCGCCCCGGTGGCAAAGTGGTTAGCATACTTGCTCCAGCGACCGGAGGTCCCGAGTACGATTCCCGGTGGTGACAAGTAAAAAATTTCACGGCTGGTTGAATCAATGAATTAATCACTCATTATCCGAAATGAAATTCTGATTATGACCCTCATTTGAGGCGGCCAAATCCCTTGATGGGATACAGTGCCAGAGAGAGAGAGAGAGAGAGTAAAAGGAATAGAAATCTATAGAAAATGAACATAAATACGTGTAGATGACAAAAAATAGAATACATACGTGAAACAGAAAACAAAAAATACGTATGTGATATAGTGGATGTTACACGATATATAAAAACAAATAAAATAAAAATAAAATCTACAATACAAACTTTCACGTGTCGTAGAATTTTTCTTCCCGTATGAATATCAGTCCTGAAGTGAGTAATCGGAAATAATAAATTAGATCCCAGTGAATAACAATATATAAAACAAAATGGGATCACTTAAGCCGCCTGCCTAAGCCATTATTAATATATAGTGATATAGATATGGCACGTGAGTGGGGTGAATGGATAGACGAATATGAGTGCTATACCATAGCCGCGAAGGTGAACACTGAATCAGCCGATATAAGATTAGCGAATTTTAAAACGGTAGTCGGGCATGAAGCAGTAAGATTAATAAATAATTTTTGATTAACAGATGAGAAAAAAAAGATGTAGACGAAATAAAAAAAAATTAAAAATATATTTTGTACCAATGCGTAATAAAACATACGAACGGTGCAAATTTCCCAAGTGAAGCATTTGACAATTTTTTACAATAAATACGCGAACAAGTACAGAAATGCGAATTCAATAATAACAACGAATTTATCACCGACCAAATCGCGTTAGGAATCCGATGTGAAAATACACAGCAGAAGTTATGGATCGAAGACGAATTAACAATGGAAAAAGCAATTAAAATTGGTCGCGCGCGGCGCGGCCGAAAGAGCAAATAAGCAAATCTATATATGTATATAAAAATGAATTCCTGTTTGTTTGTTTGTTTGTTTTTTTGTTTGTTTGTTCCGAATGGGCGTCTCAGCCGCTTAACCGATCGCCATGAAATTTTTACCATGTACAAGTTGCATATCTAGAACCAACCTTATGATATTTTGGAAGGGGCGGGACCCCAGGGTCTAGGGGCTGCGTTACAATTTTTTTCGAAAATTTTAGTTTTCTTTAAATTTTTCCACGAAAATGAGTTTATGGGACTGGTTATATGAAATTACTGACATGTTCGAATCCGAGGGGCCCAGCCCTGGATCAAAAATTAATTTTTACATGTATATAGATACAAATATTTGATTATTCCAAAATGACTTCTCAGTCGCTCAACCGATCGCCATGAAATGTTTACCATGCAAATATTGAATGGTGAGGATCAATCTTACGATATTGTGAAAGGGGGTGGACCCCGGGGTCTAAGGGCTGTGGTACAAATTTTTTTAAAAATTTTAATTTTCTTTAAATTTTTCCACGAAAATGAGTTTACTAGGCTGGTTATATGAAATTACTGACATGTTTGAATCCGAGGGGCCCAGCCCTGGATCAAAAATCAATTTTTACATGTATAGATACAAATATTTGATTATTCCAAAATGACTTCTCAGTCGCTCAACCGATCACCATGAAATGTTTACCATGGAAATGTTGCATGTTCAGAACCAATCTTACGATATTGTGCAAGGGGCTGGACCCCGGGGTCTAAGGGCCATGGTACAAATTTTTTCAAAAAATTAAATTTGTTTACGAGAATTAGTTTTGGAAAGGGGTTATATGAAATAAGAGACATGTTAGAATTCGAGGGGTCCGCCCCTGGTTCAAAAATTCATTTTTACATGTAAAGATACAATTATTTGATTGTTCTGAAATAACGCCTTAGCCGCTTTACCGATCGTCATACAATTTTTACCATGTATATGTTGCATGTTCAGGACCAAGACCACGATACTTTTGAAGAGCCTGGACCCCGGGGTCAAGGGGTTGTGGTACAAATTTTTTATCTGATTTCAATTTTTTTAAGATTTTTTTAAGGGAATGACTTCAGAAAAGGGATTACATGAAATTAGTGACATGCTCCAATCCGGAAGTCTGCCCTGGATCAAGAATTCATTTTTACATGTATGTATAGATACAACTATTTAAATGTTCCGAAATAGCGCCTTAGTCGAAAAAATTTAGACACCAAAAAGGAAATCTAGAGTGCGATTGTTATACACAAATCATACCTCTACTATAATTGATTTAATTATGCAAAATAATTTTATTTATTTAAGTTTCAGGCAATCTTTAAGTCCCAAAAATGACGGCGTTAATAAATTAAATAATGAAATTCAATCGCAACTACCCGGGCCACTAATGAAATACAAATCTAACGACATGGTTACTGATGTGGATCAATCCGTCAATTATCCAATAGAGTTTCTTAATTCTTTGGAGCCACCTGGTATTCCACCACACATACTATTTTTAAAAGAGGGTTCACCAATAATACTGCTTCGAAATTTAGATCCACCGAAATTGTGCAACGGAACACGGCTTTGTGTGAAGAAATTGATGCCGAATGTGATTGAAGCAACGATTATTACCGGTAAAAGTAAAGGAGAAGATGTGCTAATTCCGCGCATTCCTATGATTCCCACCGATTTGCCGTTTGAATTCAAGCGACTATAATTCCCATTACGCCTTGCTTTTGCAATGACAATCAACAAACCCCAGGGGTAATCATTGAAAATAGCTGGTGTTATTTTGGAAAATTCATGCTTTTCACATGGCCAACTGTATGTTGCTTGCTCCAGAGTGGGAATGGCAAAAAATTATTTATTTACACACCAAATGGAAAAACAAAAAATATTGTTTATCAAAAGGCTTTATAATAAAAATTATTAACTAAAATATCTTTATATTTATTATTCACTTTGATCTGGTTGAAGGTTTGTAAAAATGGAGTATAATTATTTGGCAATTAGTAACAAATACCAAACAAAAATTAATTAATTATCCTCACAAACAGGATGTCCAATAATATCATTACAAAAGTTCGCCTGGATGCATTAACGGAGGCACCCGTTACTGAATACAGCTACTTATAATTTTCTTTTCATATGTGATTGCAACTACAGCGATGTAAAGAGAGAATTCTTGCATAACAATCAAGATATTTGAATTATATACCTCCCGTGCAACGCCGGGTAACTCAGCTAGTTAATGATATAAATGAAGTGAGCTCGTCGGCAATGGTGAATAAAATCAACAAAGAATTCAAGTGCACACGGTGCAATACGACGCACGGACCTAAAAGTTGCCCGGCATATAAAAAGGAGTGCTTAAATTGCGGTGGCACTTGACATTTTGGTATCGTGTGTAGATCACGTACGTAATAATAGAAAAGAAAGTGAGTCGAAATATACAAATTCTCAGGAAAAGAACAAAAGTCAAAAGAATAAAAAAGTAAACGTCATCGAAAGTGATAGTAGTGGCAATGAAACAAAATCAACGGGTGACGAAACTGGCTTTAAATTCATTTGAATGATCACCACAGTAAATTCAATAAGTGAAGAAAAAAGTGACAGAAAAAGTGCGCGTCGGTAAATACGAGATTAAAATAAGACTAGACACTGGTGCGTTTTGCAATGTAAATTCAGATAAAATGGCAAGAGCAATCGGTGCGGTCGTTAAGGAAAGCAAAATTAAAAAAATTAAATCGTATGACGCCGGCCTAATAAATGTGATCCAACAAACTAAATTAACGTGCAGTACCTTAAGAAAAGAAAATAATATCGAGGGGATAGTAATATTTGCGGTAATAAAAGAAGACTTACAGACAAGGGATTTGTGAAAAGAGTAAATCAGATTGGGTGCTGCAAAAATTTTCAGTATGATATGGATTTCATAGATAACTCAAAGTTCAAAATAATACCGGCAAGAAAAATACCTTACGCAATTGAAGAAAATGTGAGACAAGAGATACAAAATATAATAAAACTTGGTGTCATCGAGAGCGTCAGCGAGCCAACGCCGGCAGTAAGTAAGCATAGGGCTTGCTGCCGGCGTTGGCTCGCTGACGCTCTCGTCCATGCATACACGAATTTTACCCCTATTTACGAACCGCTCGATGGTCGTAAATAGGGGTAAAATTCGTGTATGCATGGACCCAACGGAATTAAACAAAAATATTATGAGGCGTATCAATGGAAACAGTCGAAGAAGTGGCAGCTAAAACACGAGGCAGCAAATTTTTCACAAAATTGAACTGATAAAAGAGATTCTGGTAAATAAAATTAACAGAACGCAAGTCGAAATATCTAACATTTTCAACGCCATGGGATAGATTCAAATATCTACGCATGCCAGTCGGTATATCATCAGCACCATTCGCTGATTTAATCGCTTGTTTAATGCAGGGAGAAAACCCGTAGCATATGCCACAAGGGCATTTACAACTTTATAGCAAAACCAATCACAAATAGTAAAAGAAGCGTTGGCTATTCGTTTGGGATGTCAAAAATTCCATGAATACGTACATGGAAAAGAATTAAGCGTTGAAACGGATCACAAACCTTTGGAGACGATCTTCCTAAATACCATACAAAATGCACCATTGAGATTGCATGGTATACTATTCGACATGTTACAATATTCGCCAAAAATAAAGGATATCAAAGGAACGATCAATGAATACGAAAATGACGAGACATGCGCCATAAATTTAATCCACGCAATTGGTGAAGACCTACGTGACAGATTGATAAGGGAAACGGCGGTTGATGTTGAGTTACAGACATTAATAAAAGCAATCATGGGCAAATGGCCGGTTGAAAAGGACAAAATACCGATGATGATCATGATCCTGCAGGGCGTATGCGCCATACATACATGAAATCATATACGAAGAGAGTTTACTGCTCAAGGGTAACAGAATAATCGTGCCAAAAGCAATAATCCAATCAATAATGACTGAGACACATGCGGACCACAGTGGCATTTCTACAACACTGCGCAGATTACGACAAACATTGGTTTGGAACGGACTAAGTGTGGATGCAAAACTACGTAGAGCGATGTGCAATTTGTCAACAGACCCAAAACTACTATTATTTTTTTTTTTTTTTTTTTTTTTTTTTTTAATGTTCATAGTTTTATTTAAGGAAAATTTTTATACATGTAATTTAAATTAATCAATTGTTTAAAATAGTGAAAATAAAACTAGCTAGTGAACTCCTGATGTAAAAAATGTCACGGAGTCACGATTGATAACTAATAAAAATAGAGTATAACACAAATTAGAAAAATGTAACATTAAAACTAGAAATATATAAATATAATTAACAAACTTAAAAATAACAAAATAACACATTTTTAAACAATATTTGCGCATGGTTTGAATATTCGACACATATTTTGTCGCTTTCCTTATAAATAAAATAAATATAATACACTATTTAGGATAGTGTTCTAAATAAAATCTCAATGTCATTTTTTGAAAACAACCATTCTTTCAACAATTTTATAAAAAGACTAGCAGTGCCCGCGGTTACAATATAGGTTGGTAGCTGGCTATAAAACTTAGGTACAGTCAAATATAATGCAGTGTAACAAAAGAAATTCTTGAAATGCTCTTTAAAAGGTTTCGAAATACTAATTCTATTTCTATTTTTTGTTTCGATATGACTCACTATATATATTCATTAAACTATTACCACTTTTTAAATAAAACTTTTTTAAAACTTTAAATACATATAGATACCGCAGTGATAATATTTTATAATTTAAAAACAATGGGAAAGATGGTGTAGTTCTTGGCACATGATTAAAAATTCTAATCACACTTTTTTGTAACGTCAATAATGGTTTAATGTTTGACAAATAAATTCCACCCCAGCATGTTAACCCGTACTGTAAATGAGACTCAATCAAAGCGTAATAGAGACATTTCAAAAATTCGGAGCTGCAGATATTACGCAAATGGAAAAATGATCTTAAAGCACATCGGAGTTTTTGTTTTAAACTAATCACGTGATTTTTAAAGTTAAGCTGTGAATCAAGATTTAAACTTAAATATTTGAACGAACTAACTGTTTCAATGGGAACGCAGAGAGTACTGCAATTAGAGTCATTACACGCCAATGAATGATAGGTCACTGAGCCATAATTTATGACAGGACTACTGAGATTGAAGTTCATAATTTTAGACTTGCAGCTAAGAATCATGAAATGAACGTAAAACCATTTTTTTAGTAATTTTAGGTCACACTTAACGTCATATTTCAACGAATCTACATTCAAATTTGAATACTACAGCGCAACATCATTTATTACGAGAGATGCCTGAATACCCATTCCAACTGGTATCTACGGACATATTCAAGTTCAAGGGGGACGATTACATACTGTTTGCGGACCACTACTCGGGATTTTCTGATTTCAGAAAATTAAAATCATCAACGTCGACAGAGGTAATATTAACACTAAGCCAGTGGTTCTCAGTCCATGGAATACCCGAAATATTGGAATCGGACGGTGGGCCACAATACACGAGTCAATTATTTAGGGCATTCGAGTCTAAATGGCAATTCAGACATCGAATATCGTCACCATATTATCCTCGGTCAAACGGATTTGCGGAAAGAAATGTTCAATCTATAAAGGGAATATTAAAGCGCTGCTGGAAAGGCAAAACCGATCCAACCATAGCAATGTTATTACTTCGGAATACTCCACGCAACGAAACATTGGGATCATCGGTTCAGT
This sequence comes from Nephrotoma flavescens, assembly GCA_932526605.1. Lineage (NCBI taxonomy): Eukaryota > Metazoa > Arthropoda > Insecta > Diptera > Tipulidae > Nephrotoma > Nephrotoma flavescens. The sequence goes on along the minus strand of OW052222.1, from coordinate 63,810,010 downwards.
GATTATTCAGCCATCAAACGCGAACAATCTTGCCGATAAACATGGTAGACTTAAAACCCAAAATAATCAAGGGTGTCACTGAAGAACTTCGAGAATTGAGAACAAATCAAAAACGATATGCAGGTCGTGTAGCAACACCTCGATTGTCATTTAAAATGGGCGAAAATGTCAGAATGCAAACAAATCATCGCGAGTGGAAACCAGCGAAGGTAGTCAAAATCACTGGAAATCCAAGATCTGCTTATTCATAAATGAAATGATGCCTGCATACCCATTCTAAATCTGTATAGTTTCAATCCGAGAGATTTTTAGTTTCGACACACGGGAAGAAAAACTGATTAATTTCTCGAAAATGCCTAGGAGTACCCAGCCCAGAGCCATATTTCGGCAAGTTGCAACATACCGATCACCTTCAAATTTTTTTACGAATAAGCTGCCTGCATACCCATTCTAAATCTGTATAACCTCAATTCTAGATATTAATTAAAATTTAAATATTTTAATCTACTCATTGTTTTGATATATTCCTGGGCTAGGCTAACTTCTCATTAATAATGTAATATTTTTAAATTTCAGGGCTAAGACTAATTTCATATTACAATGATTTTTTTTATTTTCTGGGCTGGAATAAATTCCAACAACTTATAATACAAGTAAATTTTATAAATTCCTGGGCTGGGATAACTTCACATAAGAGTAAATGAGGTTCTAATTTAATAGTGTTGCCTGATTAATTTTTTTTATTTTCTGGGATAAAATTCTGGGCTAACTTCTTATACGTGTCGAGCGGGCGAAACACCACCGGTTGAAATACCATCAACGGAGTCATCAACAACGGGAAATACTTCAACAAACAGGGGTCTACCTGGTGGTGGGGGGTCAACGAGTCCGACACTGCCGTCAGACACGGAAGCGCCAGTCATTGGTCAAATATGATCCTTCGTGAACATGAACTCACCACTAATACAATATACTTACCGCTGTCAAACATGAACGCCAATAAACCAGTCTCATACTTACTATCGAACCTATACAACACGCATTATCATTTTACAATCATTACAGAAATCAACGAACGTTTGTTACAAGACCATTTCGTAAACAAGTTTTCGAAGCTTATCACAATATTTCACAGTAGTTTCGGTGTGCCTTTAAGCATAGTAACCGATAGATGTTCTCAGTTCGAGGCTGCACTCTTTGGTGAAATTTCGCGAGTCTTAAGTATCCTTCTCAAACGAACCACAGCATATAATCCGGCTTGCAACGGGATCATCGAACGTTGGCATCGAACGTTAAAAGGTGCAATTATGTGCAGTGTCAATACTCAGTGGGCCAAATCATTTCCTATCGTGCTATTAGGGCTAAGAACAGCATTCCGCGATAAAATCTTCATGGAATGCAATAACTTCAGTGGAGTTAGTTTACGTGCACAATTTAAGACTACCGGCAGATTTCATTTTTCACAACTAGTAAAACAATGAAATCTGCCGGTAGTCCTAAATTTACGAAAACACTTTAGCATTCAACTATCGACAGCTGTACGACACTCTAAAGACCAAATATTTGAGTATAAAGAATTATTCGATTGCAAAGCAGTTTTTGTCAGAACAACCTTACAACCATCTTATGAGAGACCCTTCCCCGTCATTAAACAAAGAAGAAGATAAATATTTCACCTTATTAATCAAAGGCGGTAGAACAAACATATCTATTAATCAACTTTGAGGAAAAAACACAGACGAAAATTGTTCAAGATTCGGTTTTAAATCATCAAAACTATATGGAAAATTTGGGGAAAATTCATAGACTAGAATTTTCACTAACATTTTTTGAATTTCTGCGGCCATATAAGTTATTTTCAGTTTCTGGACAATATCTCAAAAACTTCCACTAGTAACCAATACTTCCGGTTATTTTTCTACCAGCTTAGGTTATACACAGGCTATATGGAAAATTTGGAGGAAATCCATCGACTAGAATTTTCACTAGAATTTTTTGATTTTCTGCGGCCATATAAGTTATTTTCAGTTTTTGGCCATTATCTCAAAAACTTCCACTAGTAACCAATACTTTCGGTTGTTTTTCTAATAGCTTAGGTCATACTGAAACTATATGGGAGATTGGAGAAAATTCATGGACTAGGATTAACTCTAAAATTTTTTGAATTTCTGCGGCCAAATAAGTTATTTTCAGTTTATTCCATATTGTCTCTGTATGACCTAAGCTATTAGAAAAACAACTGAAACTATTGGTTACTAGTGGAAGTTTTTGAGATATTGGCCAAAAACTGAAAATAACTTAAATGGCCGTAAATAGTCCATAAATTTTCTCCAAACTTTCCATATAGTCTTCGTATAGCCTAAGCTATTAGAAAAACCAACGAAAATATTGGTTATTAGTGGAAGAAATGCCGGAAAGACGGAATATTATTAAATTTCAACATTTTATATACCGAGTTCCTTTACTTCGGAGGTCAATCAATTTGCCATTTTAAGGATCACTTTTAATATTTTATTCCTCTCTCTCTCTCTGGCACTATATCCCATCAAGGGATTTGGCCGCCTCAAATGAGGTTTCATAATCATATTTTCATTTCGGATAATGATCGATTAATTCATTGATCCTAAACCAGCCGTGAAATTTTTTCCTTGTCACTAACCGGGAATCGAACCCAGGACCTCCGGTCGCTGGAGCAAGCATGCTAACCACTTTGCCACCGGGGCGGCAATATTTTATTCCGCTGAGATGTTTTATTTAGTGAAAAAATATATACATAATGAATAAAAAATTTCCGCTGGTAAACATAACAAAATAAATTCTCTTTAGTGATAGTGCTGCCACTTGCGGCGAGTAGCGTAATCGCTTATCCGCTATCTTATACAGCATCTGTTAACGCGTCAAGTCCGCGTAATGCTTATTGCATAAGACGTTGGAACGACTGTGCTGCATTCCTAAGGCCGAAAGTCATTCTACAAAAGTGATAATTAGGACAACCAAAAATATGCAATTACATATTTTTTTCCAGTACACGAAATTTGGAAAGAGCAAGATACAAATCCGTTTCATGAAAAACTAAGCATTTTAAAGCCTACTTGTTAGTGCATATTTTTACATATTTTACCAAAAGTGCATATTTTTGCATATTTCGCCTACAAAAGCATATTTTTAAAAATAAAAGCATATTTTGGTTATATTTTTAAAAATATTGTTCTCACAAAAATATTTTTATTGCCTTAAGTTCAATTTCAAAATGTTACATATTCTGTTTAATCTTACTAGCGCCACTAGCAGAAATTACATAGTATTTATTAAAAGGTTTTATTTGCCTCTAGGGTATATTCTTCTAGGGTATAAATGCTCACCATGTGGTACTTTTTCTCTATTTTATAAAAATGTTTGTGTCAGTCTTAATGGTATAATACATTGTATATCTCAGTTTCACGGGAAAGTACCGACGCGGTTATTTTATTTGTTTATTGAAAATAAAACCAATAAGACACGATTTTTTTTTTTGAATTTTTAAATTTATTTGAATAAAATTTTTGAGGAAAATACCGAGTAAGTACACGGATAAATATAAAAAATTCGAAGCCAGCTTATTTTTATAATACCGAAATGTATATATAAAATTATTTCTTAGGACATGCCGAAAGTGAAACAATCCCTTTCAAACAAATTAAAAAATTATGTGGCTGAGTATAACGATTTTAAAACTGATGGTAAAATTTTGTTCTGCAAAGTATGTAATAGAGTGGTATCCGCAGATACTACTTTCATGGTGAAACAGCACTTAGCAACTGCTAAACATATCCAACTCAAGGAGCGGGATTTAACTAAAAATCTACTCAACAGCTTTTTGGTGAATGTCCGACCGTTAAGAAAGATGACCAATTTGCTAAAGATTTGAGTTTGGCGTTTATTGGAGCAGACATCCCGTTATACAAAATGCGCAATACTAATATTCGAATATTCTTGGAGAAATATACAGACCATAAAGTACCATCAGAAACCACTTTACGTACAAATTATGTAAACGGTTTATATAAAACAACCGTTGAAAACATTAGACGTAATATAAAAAACCATTTTGTATGGATAGGCATTGACGAAACCACCGATGAAGCTGGTATGTATGTGGCTAATGTTATCGTCGGTATTATGCACCCCGACCAGACACTCTCCAAACAAAAATTTTTGTTAAACACAGCTCTCCTTGAAAAAGCAAATCACACCACTATAGCCCGGCTTTTTGACGAGTCAGTCAAAATTTTAGGCGAAAATTTGGATAAAGATAAGATTTTACTTTTTTTTCAGATGCAGCACCCTATATGACAAAAGCAGCTCGGGCAATTCAAATTTTTTACCCAAAAATTACACATTTAACATGTGTTGCACACGGTCTTCATCGTGTATGTGAATAAATTCGTGGATTTTATCCTAAGGTGGATCGTTTAATATCCAATATTAAAAAAGTTTTCTTAAAACCTCCATCAAGAATAGAGATTTTTAAAGAAATAGCACCCGGCATCGCACTTCCTCCGCAACCAATAACAACACGATGGGGAACATGGCTTGCAGCTGTGAGATATTATTCAAATAATTTTAAAAGTTTAATTTGTGTATTTAACGCATTGGACGACGAGGAGGCAGCCTCAATCAAAATATCAAAGGAATTATTATTTGACCCCTCAGTAAAGGCTGATATAATCTTTATTGCAGCGAATTACTGTTTTCTTGAGACATCAATCACTAAGTGGGAGACTTCCGGTCTTCCGCTTGTTGACCAAATTAAAATTGTTTCTGATGCTGCAAAAGAAATAAACAATGTACAAGGAGAAGTAGCTGACGCAATCAAACGAAAATTTACCAGCGTAATCGACAATAATTACGGGTTTGCTGTATTAAGTAGTATTTCTGCTAATATTGTCACAGCTTCCATGGGCAGCGCACTAGAAACATATACTATTGAAGAAATGCTATCTTTTAAATTTGCACCAACTACTTCTGTTGATGTGGAAAGAAGTTTCTCAATGTATAAAAGTGTTTTCCGTTCAAATAGACAAAGCTTTCTTTTTGAAAATTTAAGCCAGATATTTGTGATTTATTGCAATGAAAATTTCAATTAAAAAAAGTAAAAATACACTTTTTTACTTAACTTTTTTTTTAATTTGATGTTTTATTCTTTTAATAATTTTTGGAATCCAGTTTTGTAAATGAACTTTGAATTAAAACAAAAAATAAAATAAAATGAAATAAAAACATGAGCATGTAATTTTATTATTTTTTTAGCATGGTGCTTTTTGCATTTTTGTATAATTTTTTAGAGATATTTTTAATGCATAAAATCATATTTTTAAAGCATATTTTAAGTGCTTAAAACAATTTTTTTAGTGCATATTTTTGGTTGCCCTAGTGATAATAGTCTAATAGTCCGAAAATGTCGAAAATACTGTTTTTTCAATGTCCGTCGGTTCAATAGGAATTTGATGGTAGGCCTGGACAACGTCTATCGTTGTGAATATAGTACGGCCCTCAAGTCGTTGTGTAAAGTCTTGGATATGTGGACTCACATTACCTCTCTGGAATTGTGACTTTAATTAGTACTCGAAAGTCTCCACTCTACATTCTTTTTGGGTACTAAGTGTCGCGGGCTGGACCAAGGACTGCTACTAGGTTGGGAAATCCCGAGTTTCATCATTCTTTCGAATTCTGTCTTCGCGATGATGTACTTATCCAGTGCTAGTCGTCGTGGTTTACATGCAACTGATGGCCCATTCGTTTAAATTTTGTGAGTCACGTCATGTCTTGTACATATTGGCAATATTAATGTTGCAGTGAATGACTATTAAAAATTTTGATAATCAATCGTACGCATTTACCGAAGGACCGTTCGCTGCGAACAACCTGAATGGGACAACCCTTAGATTCCGATCAAAACGGGCTGGCAAAACTGATACATCTGCACCTGTATCTATTAAAAAATGAGTCTGCAGAAAAATTTCGTAGATTAAAAGACGGCTAGTTTTAGTTACGTCATTGCACACCACCAGACTATTTATTTTTTTAAACATAGTTATCGTAGTTATTTGATACGAATTTACAATTTGGTTTACATTTCAATGCCTTTGTGCCGAAATGATACACAATCACCATAAACTGAATTGAAGGAATTTCGAGAATTGGACGAGTTTTTCCGAGAATAGTTAACTTTAGAATTTGATCGAGAATTGTTACGATTTCGTGAGTTTGAATTAGATCGTGATGTAGAATTTTGATTAAAAATTTCCGAAATCTCCGGTAACAATGTTTTTTTGAATTCCGAAAGTTCTAGTGAAAAAGTTGAATTTGCATTAGAAGAGGACAGACCCTCCTGACAGGGAGACGTCGTTTTCAAATGGTGTGAACACCATTTGAACTGATTGGTGCACCTTCTTCATCAAAAATTGAAGAAGTGTTGTTTCGTTTATATTGTTACCAGCATTCAACTTCATAACAATAACACTCAACAGTTGGCACAGCTTCCTGTCGCCAAGTATCAAGCCATGCATTAGATTTTAAGTTTTGCCTTTTCTGGTGTATTACCTTTTCTTGCTAGTGATTATGTACGCAAAGTTGACGTGGGGTCGTGGTTCCAGCGCTCCCGCCGTATGAGCATATTTAGTTGCTTTGATAGTAATTTCTGTCGATGCCAATTGCTGCTCGAGTATCTTAAACCACACATTACGATTTTCTGAGTGAAGTGGCTGTGGCGGTTTGAACGCCACACGAGCAATTTATGCAGTACTGGTAGACAAATTAGTATTTGCTCTCGTTGTGTCTGGTATTTCATTTAAATTTACGTTTATCCGTGAGACAGCCTTTGCAACAACATCGTTGATGAGCCCAACCAGCTGAGTGGCCGCTAACGTAAATTGGACTCCTTTGTTGTACCGCTGCTTCATGCTGATAACAAGTCTGCTTCATTGGTGGATGATAGAGTAATTGGTGGATCGTTCACACCTTGCACAACGCGCCGAAACAAAAATCAAATATAAGGAAAAATACCGAAAACACAAATATGTACGAAAATAGCGAAACAAATTTTAATAATAAATAAATTTAAAAATAAAACACTTATTTACGAAAAAAAAATATTAGAACTAGCATACAATCCGCCGGTGCAGAGACACGTGACTTAAGGTGTCATCTCGGTCTCTGATGATGCAATGAACTTCTATAGCAATCGGGTATACTGTCCGTGTTTTAACAAGCCGGACATAAATCACGACCGCATGTGTTTGATGTTGACGGTGATGATGTAAAATCACTGGTATAGTTGCCGGTTTTTACCATAAAAAATCGGCCGTTTTGAAAGTGGCCGTAATTCAGAGCAGCCGTATTTGAGAGCAGCCGTAATTTTCATTATTACTGCTTGACCATGTGTTGATGATATTAGCGGCTGTTGGTTGTTTTGGTTATAAACGGCCATAATTTTAGTTGATTAGATAAGTCGCCAGTTTTGATAATTTAGAGCTCCAAGCTTTTAAATAATTAACAACCTGGAAACCACTATTATTTTATGATATTTTTATTTTATTTTTATAATTTCTATTTTTTATTGTAAAGATTTTAATGAAAAAACAGAAACTAACTTTTTCTTTTTTCACAGTTTGATATGAATCTTTCTAATCAAAACCCGACACATGTAGCACACTACAACACTTTACCAAGAGTTGGTTTTTACCAACTAACCATTCAGGTGTTAGTCAATTTCATATAATAAATTTCGATACAAGGTGCGATACACAACCCGACCTTGTGGTTGTTTTAGGATTTGCCGAAAGATCGAAAGGAACATTTTTGCGAATTTTCGGCGTCTCGGTAGGTAATTTAGGTCCGTCAGCCGAAATAATGAGTTCTGGTTCGTGAGTCGTTAAACGTAATCCAGTTTGTATAGTTGCTGCGTCCGTAATTTGTGATTGATTGTCCGAGTAACACGGTTTGAGTCGTTCGATGGAAATTTAGGCGTGCCGTCCGCTCAGATCCAAAGTGTAAAATTTGTCTGTATGGTCGATAACCAAATGCGGTCCAGTATGGTGGTTGCAGTGATCTGCGTACTGCGTCAGTCCGTAAGAAAACGAGCGAGCAAGTCAGTAGATCTTTACTGATGAATATTTTGTCCGTAGTATGTCGAGAAACCGGTACAGGTCGAATTTCATCAAAGTCTCGTCCGACACATACTACAATATTTTGCCAAGGGTTGGTTTATAACCAACTAATCATTCAGGTGCTAATCAATTTTATATGATGAATTTCGATACAAGGTGTGAAAACACCACATAGTTTAAAGTTGGCGGCTATCCATTTGATTTCGTTTTAAGGTTAACAAACTACGAAAATAGTCTGGGGTTTTCAATAAGATCGAGTTTAGCAAAGTCAGCCGAGCGTGGCTCACACTGCTATAGCAAACAAATATTAACATCAGTGCATGTAAGAGTCCCTATTAGGTTCTTTCTGTGGCAGTGTAATTATTAGCATCAGATGAAAACCCAGGTCGATTTGCCTGTCTAAACTGTTCTTGATATTATTGATTTAGAATAAACACCTTGAAGTTCGTCTTAGATATTCATATTATCTGACAAAAATTCCACAACATCATCGACTAGCTGGTAGGTCTCAATCGGACTATGCGGAAACAGGTGGGCAGAAAGATTGGAAATGTCTTTTCCCGTGTCTTTTTACAGCATATTTTCACACATAACAATTCAATGCTCTTTGTTCCAGGAGTGAAAAATTCAGAACAGTCTAAGTTAGAACAAACTATACACTAAGGACTCCTTGTCCGTTGGATCCGAACCGGTATAGTGTTCACATATAATAACAAAAAAAATTAAAATCAGCTGTGATATTGCCTTGCAATGAAAGTTGCATTAAAATCAGTTTCCCTTAAATCAAAAACATCAAAGCGATGTGTTTGAGATTTTAGAAACATCCCTCGAGATTTAGTGCAAAGTTCCCTTACATTTTGGTAATAAGGGACAAGGTCCTAAATTTTTTGGCATAGCGTTAAGCTTGGGAGCTGCTTCAAGCAAGAAAGGCGGTGTAAGTTCGAGTTAACGTGGTTGAACGCAGGACACGAAATATCTAATCTGACACAAATTTTGATTTTTAATAAAAAATTATTTAGCTGTACTTACTCGTTCGGTAACACAAGATAATATTGATTCAAGTTTTAAAAAAAATCCAATCTTAGGTTTATGATTTTTATTGGATGTTTTGCAATTTTGTTGCTAGTTTTCAGTTTTGTACAATGAATGAAAAGAACGATCCTAACAACAACAGCAAAAATCTAAATTTAAATAAATTTTTGAGTTGAATTCAAGCGACATGGAGACATGGAAATTTTCTTACGTAATTTTTTTATATTTTTTTTTTACTATTTCAGCTACTCGTATATGTGGTGTGATAAGAATGTCTGAAAAATGATATTCTGTCATACCCGAATATGGTTTTGTTTGCTTAAATTTTTTTACCGTTCGTCTTGATTCTAATTTCTAGTGAAAATATATAGAAAATCATAAAGCCAACGGGAAATGTGTTAACACAAAAAAAAATCAAATTTGAATTTGAAAACACACAAAAAAAATTTGAATAGAAAATGCAAATTACACTTGGGAAATAGTTGGATTATATATAGTTTTTCTTCTTCGCCATCTTAATACTTTGAAATACATTAAACGTGAAAATTTCAAGTTTTTCATTTTTTCTGTTGCTGTGTATACATAGTTGGAAAATTTATGAAAATTAACTTTGATTTTTTCACCTACATCGGATATTTTTTTTTTCGTTTAGGTACATCAGGGATGTTAAACTATTTTTATACATCTATTTGTTAGGTGCACAGATATGCAGTGAGAACTGAGACCTATTTATACGTATGCTTACCGGTTCTTAACGAAATTCATTCAAGAAAGACAAAAGCTTGCGAGAAAGAGATAGTATTAGAAAGGCAGTTATAATTTCCCTGGCCAAGAGGGACTAGATACCTTAAGACTGATAATTATTTTTATTAAAATGGTGAGTAACCCGAACAGAGTAAATAATTTCCCGAACTACCAACCGTCAAACGATATATGCGAAAATTTAATTGCAATCCGGCCATTAAACACTGGTTCTTAAGGGAGGAAATACTGTTCAAGCAAAGCAATAGCTTGATAAGTGTTAAAAGTTCTCTGTTCCATCGAGAGCAACCATCGAACCGTGGTTGGCTGCGTTTGAAAGTGGTCCTATAAATATCAATGATGTCGCACGTTCTGGTTGCCCTAATTCGGCAGATATTCCAGAAAAGATTAAACTATACACAAGAAATTGTTTTGGAAGACCGTAAATCTCGGCCGGTAAAGTTTTAGCCTCCGTATTTTAGGATGTACAAGAAATTTAATCTTCCACTATCTTCAGAAAGAAAAGACCATAAAGAGCGAATATTACAGGGCTTTATTGGTACGTTTAAAGGAGAAAATAACAATAAAACAGTTCCAAATGCATAAAAAAGCTGCTCTTTCACCAAAACAAAGCCTCGTGCACAAGTTGTTGGCTACCATGACAAAATTGCACGCAATAAAGTTCGAATTTCTTCCTGATATGCGGCTACCAGCGTCTACTACCTGTTCGCAGATCTCAAAAAATTTCCCCAGAAACTTCTATTTTGAGGCTACAGATAAATTATTTTACAAAAAAGGCATGGAAATCTCAGAGGTGCGTTGGAATAAATGTATCACTCTTGAAGGACACTGTCTTGATGAATAAACCGGAATTTTGGAAAAAAATAAAATGTTTTGTAGTTAGATAGTACCTGTTTAAATGTCACTCGAATACACGAATTTAAAGGGGTTAATCCAAAACAACCTTGAGTGCAGCAGCACACCAGCAGCCACCACCAACTATAATTTGTAACTGAGCAAAACGTTTCTAGAAATCCCTTACTCAACTCTAGGCTATTTTTTTTTTTTTATTTAATAAATTTATTTATTTATTTATACAATATTACAACTGATTCAGAGATCATCTAGTAATTTATCTTTCTTAAATTAAGTTCTCGGATAAAGATGAGTAACCTATTGGTTCTTATTGTAAAACAAACTGCCCAGCTCCAGCGGTTTCTGAGTCTCCTCACTCCGCTAGTGGTGTCCAACATACGGCGGATATCTGCATTTTCATGTAGAGATAAGCGCTGTACGTGTTTCCTTGCTTGGTTCTTTATTTCATCGATGACGTATTCCATCTTCAAGTCTCTATGGAGGTTGTCATTCCTAATGTACCATGGGGCATTCACAATCCCTCGTAGCACTTTATTTTGGAAGCATTGTATCATTTGTACATTGGTTTTCTTGGCACAACCCCAAAGCTGGATACCATAGGTCCATACTGGTTTTAGCATTTGCCTGTATAGAAGCAATTTGTTGTGTATTGAGAGCTCAGAGTTTCTACCCATGAGCCAGTACATTTTTCTATATTTAATGTTTAACTCTTCTTTTTTCTTCTTGATGTGTTCTTTCCATCTTAGATTAGCATCGAGGGTCATGCCAAGGTATTAAGCTGTATTTGCATATGGAATTTGGTTTGAGTTGAGAACTACCGGAATACAGTTTACATTTTGATTTTTAAAGTTGACGTGTACTGATTTGGCTTCATTTAATGAAATGCGCCATTTTTTAGTCCAGTTGCTCACCGTGTTAACTGCGTTTTGAAGTTTGCTTGTTGCTTCCGAAATATCTTTTCCAACTGCTAGAATAGCTATATCGTCTGCAAATGTTGCTACAGTAGTACCTTCAATATTCGGTAAGTCTCTCGTATAAAGAATAAACAGAATAGGTCCAAGTACGCTACCTTGTGGTATACCTGCTGATATTCTTTTTATTTCAGAGTACTCATTTTGATATTTGACTCTAAAGTGTCCAGCTAAGAATTTGATAAAATTACGATTTAAGAATTTGATAAAATTGCTTAGGCAGGTCTCGATGCAGTTTAAATTCGAGCCCTTGGTGCCAAACTTTGTTGAAAGCTTCAGCTACATCTAAGAAAATACTGGAGCATATTTTCTTATTCTCGAGTGTATCCTCAATGACATCCGTTATTTTGTGAACTTGTTCAAGTGTAGAGTGATTTTCTCTAAACCCAAATTGGTGTGGTGGAATTAGGCATCTCTCTTCTGTTATAGGTTTGAGTCTTTTCAGCAACAGTTTTTCAAATATTTTGGATATGACTGGAAGTAGTGATATCGGTCTATATGATTTTTTATCGTTTCGTGGTTTACCTGGTTTAGGAATCATTATTACTTCCGCCACCTTCCATTGTCGTGGAACATATTTCCGTCTGAAAGCTGCATTAATTATTTGATTTAATTTACGCAAACCTTTTTCGGGAATGGCTTTCACAATTTGCCCAGTTATTAAATCATAACCTGGAGCTTTTCTGATACTTAAGTTACTATTGATTTCAGTTTTAAACTCCAATAAAGTCACATGCCTTATGTCAAGATCATCTGCTTTGTTTACGACTGTTGTATTTTCATTTGCTGTTTGCCTCGGCAACGGTTGAAAAGTCTCTTCTAAATAAGCAGCAAATAGAGAGACTTTCTGTTTGTCACTTTTAGCCCATGAACCGTCATCGCATTTGATAGGCGGCACATGCATTTTGGATCTTTTTAGTCCCTTCGTTGCTTTCCAAAGCGAGTAATCGTCATCCTTTAATTCAGAAAGACCTCGTAGTCGCTTAGTTATGCTTTCGTTCTTTATTTCTTTTATTAGTTGTTTTAATTTGTTGCACAAAAAATTTAGAATAGTTTTGTGTTGCGGTGCACGAGAGTGCTGCCAGATTTTGCGAGCTTTCCGTTTCTCTTTGAGTAGCTCTCTGACTTCAAGAGGATAGTTATGTTTCATTGTAGCGTTGGTATGAGAAATCGGTGAACTTTCCCAAGCCGCTTGTTGGATATTGTTATTAAATATTTCTAGTTCATCTTCCAACTGCACCTTCGTTCTAATTGGTTCGCCGAGATTTGTTCGATCTTCTACTAATTTCTTGAATAGATCCCAATTGGTTTTACTGTTTGCTAACTTAGGAGATTATCTTTCTTACACTATTTCAATGCATGTGTAGTGCTCTAAAACTTACAAAGAAGTCAAGAAGATCTGGAATTTTAAGTATGTCAGCAGGCCAATATGTTGGTTTATCGCCAGAGAGGAATTCACAGTTTGTCTCGCGAGCTGCATTGTATAACTCTTTCATTTTATAGGTTGTAAGTCTCTAGGCTATGAAAATGAAGTAAACGACGTCTTTTGGTTTAAAGTTTCACTATACAATTCCAGTAATTCTAGCATTTCTCTTCATTATGATTTTGAAAGGATAAATTTGTGCTCCCAAGAATTCTGGTCTTCGAAGAGGGTATAGAAAAACCGAAACAGCTCAGTTTTCTTCGGATTCAGCAATATATCATGTAATTGAGAACAATGTACTACAGCAGAGGAATCAAAAGTCCTGTTTGTATACATCTATAGTTCCGTCTCTAAGCGTGACATTCTAATATAGTTGGTTCTATGCTACGTATGAGGAAGTGCAAATCATTGAAGAAGGTATTGGAAAATATTACCTTAATTCTCCTAAATGCTCTCATCAGTGTAGTGAGCTTTTAATTTCTCGAAGGACCTCAATAACCGCTGAATCACCAAACTTACCGATTTTAATAGACCACTCCTGTTGAGTGATGAATCTAAAGCGCATTCTAGTTCAGGAAATGCCTTGCTTAAATGTTTCATGCTTCCAGCTTCTTTTTTAATGGACTGGATTTTCTAGAACTTAAGCACATGTCCAGCATCATGTTCATTGAGTCTTAGTTGCTATTAAATTACATGTCCAGCATCATGTTCATTGAGTCTTAGTTGCTATTAAATTAGCTGCCTTTTAAGTATTCGTTTTAACAGCTCTTGGAGTCCACTGAATGATTTTCTAACCTCTAGTTTCGCCTGCAATTGTTAGGATTCTTATGTATGTGGCCCATGGTTTCATCGTCGGCCAATTGATGCTAGCTATGCTATAAGGCTGTTTGACTAAATATGGGCAAATAGTTGATATTTTTAAACAGAATGACTTTACTCAAAATTGTTTTCTGATGTAGTTGAATGCTTTTGTGAATCTATCTATCGACATCTTCGATCTTTTTACGATGAAACGTCTCCACTTTCGGTAGCGTGGCATTTGAAGTAGGTAATATTTGTAAATATAATGGTGGTAACATGTTCGCCTCGTATAAGTAAGCTTATGTTTGGATGATTCCTTCTTCTTTAACGGATAAAAAACATTGTGGTTACAGTTGAGTCACTTTTAGTATGGTATAGATGTACCACTTCTGGGGTGGGATGTTGTAACATCACTTTTTTCGTTATTTTTCGAATATTATATCTCTTTTCCTTAAAACAAAATTGTTTGTCGTTTCACTTTTCAATTTTGCTTTCTAAATTGCGATCTCACACTACTAGAATAAATTGTGTATTTATCTCTTTTTTGTTTTTCGACAAAGTATCACTCTTAAAATAAGTAGGTGATACAATAAGAGTAGAACGACATAATGTTTTATTCGAATAGGTAGAGATCGCAATAGAAGTAATGTAATTGAAAAATGAAAAAACGATCAATTTAATTTGTGATGAAAGAGATGTAAATTTCGATTGTATCGAAAAAAGTGATGTTGCAACATCCCACCCCTGATGCAAAACTGTCATCCAAACGTAAAAAGAAAATGTCAAATGAACAAAATTCATATACTGGACATGCTCAGAATAGGATTGGTCTAATCCAAATCACGTTTAATCGAGCGATCTTGAAATTATCGTTGATCCCGAGAGGCGTTAACATGAAACAAAACAGTGAACAAATGTAGAATCATTTGACTACCTCTTTCTGATGCCATCAAGGTAAAGAAAAGTGGCCAGTTATCGTATGCTGCTATGCTTAAAAAAATAAAAGTGTCTGAATGCAAAGGCTTACCAATAAATTGTATCAAGTCATTGAGAGTTGCCGATAAAGAGAACCAAACAGCAGTGATTACTACACCAAGTTAGTTCAATAGCAAAAATGACGAATGTTCAAGAGGAGATACTTATTAGATGAGTGGTTTGCCGGATTCGTGAAATAGTTCCCCAAAATAAATTCAAGTGGACGTATAGCCAAATTATGTTACAAGCACGAGGAATGCTGATACTCATTTGCCGCACTAGCTCTACGCAGCAAAGAAGCTCATTAAGATTCTGGTAGAATAAAATTTGGCTATCAAATTCTATAAAAAACCATCCTGTCTAAGTACAAAAATTTGGTTTAAACACCATGTACCCGGGACCAGTTTTAATTTTTCTTTTGTCACAACTTTTGTCACCAAAGGTGTGGGTCCTGGATTTGAGGATCATGGAAAATCGATCGTTTTAAGGCATTTTTAAGTGCTAATGGCATTTAAAGTGCTAATTACGAAACCGTTACATTTCCAAGACATTTCAAACGATAAATCATTTGACTTTATTTGGAAATTAGAAAAATGTAGCTGCCTTTGGTTTCAGTGGAAACGTACACCATCTAAATTTGTGCATTTTTCAAAACCTTTTCAATGATTTACTCTACTCGAATATATTCCATAAGAAACAGATACCAGCGCCAAAACGGTAGATTTCTCAAACGATATACTACTTCAGTATAAAAACTAACAGAAGAGAATAATAAAACTGACTTTAAATTCATATTTTGGTGTTTGGTGGTTTTCTTCATTCACGCTAAAGGTTTATAAAAAACGATGAATGGGACGTATGTCACCCGTTGATGATGCAGGATGCAACGCGAGGACAATGGCGATGCTATGGAAATACTGTCGACCGACTCGAATATATGTCCAGGTAATGGGATCACTTAATACAGCATTATGGCAGGTCTTTTGCACAAAATAAGCAGATTGATATTATCTTAATCCAGGAACTTTTGACTGTAGAGATTGAGTAATGGAATGCAAATAAAAGAGGTAAGTTTCGTTCTTGCATTCTTGCTTGCTATACATAACATAAATATTTTGCTGCTGATAAAATTACAACAACGCTAAAGTTGATGATTTGAAATGGATTTCCAAAATTGCTTATTTACATTAAGAGGCCTTCCATCAGCGGAGGTTTAAAAGAGGAAAGTTGAAGGAATTCATATGAGGCATCTGACGAAGTGCAGATATGGACAAGAGAGATGAGTTACTTTCAATTTCACTCTTAGTACCAACATATATATATGCAACGCTGGCTGTAAACTATAATTTATAACCAACAAAAGATCTCCAATATATGAAGGAGATAAAAAACCCGTCCATAAATTTTTCTGCTAGACAAACTATCTGATGCTTATAATAAAGCTATTGTAGGCGCGAGTTCCCTTAGTACATCGGCAACATTGGTAGTTCAAAACTCAAAAGCACCCTACACAAGTTCCTCAGAAAAGCTAAGAAAACAAAAGTTTGTGTAGACTGTCACTCCGATACGCAAGCCACAGAATGTATAAATAGAACTGAAAAGTGCTAGAACCAACGCATAGATTTAGAGGCTGTATAAACTACTTGCCAATAATCTTATCATCCCGAGTTATCTGCAGCAAGTAGAAAAGACCAAATAATAATGACCACTAGGGTACCGGCCTTGCATTTTGGAAGTCAATATAGCTTACATCAGAAGCTCTATCAAGACCCATAAGCTTTCGAACTCGCAACACGCAAGTTGTACACTTTAAATTTGACTTTCGTTGATATAACCAAGAACATTTTAAACTGTTAACTGGAGTGGAGCCTGATATACTAGCAAAAGCAAAGAAAGCCCGTAACAAGCTACAATCGCAAAAGGGATTCTAAACTTGAACCATGATTTTATTATATATGATTAAACTTGCTCACCACGCGGGCACTCAAAAGCACCTCAAACTCAAACACTGGAGGTGCTCCTTCATTGCCCAGCAAGACGCTGCTATTACACAAGGCGGGAAATAATAAAGAAAAACTTAAGGGGACATAGCACCTTCAAAATTGAAAAAAAAAAGTTTTTCAATGATTTTTTTTTTTTGGAATAAAACGAGATATCTTAATGAAACTTTCCATTGACATTTTATTTAACTGAAAGTACACAAAAAAATTTTTTTTTTTTAGTCCACTGCCGCCTGTTACAGGGGTTTTCCAAAAACACTGAAAATTCGCGGCGTGCATCATAACTGCTCTCAGAAAAGTCTAAAACAAAAAAAACGGGGTTTTATTCAGCATTAAATCGCCCTTGGAATGAACTAAAAGGAAAAAAATTGGTTGAAAAATAAAAAAATGGCGGCATTTTTTTCGAAAATGCAGCTTTTTTGTCCCCCCCAATTAGTTGTAACTCAAAACATTGAAAGCCGGTTATTCCTTCCGTAGTTCATTCTGAGCAGAAATATATGTAGATCAACGTGTTAAAATTTTAGAACGATTGGATAAGTAGTTTTTTCCCACAATCTTGCACGCCATCTTTAAAAACGTCATTTCGAGATAATCGCGTTTAAAATATTGCACTTTAAATTAAGCGCGCTTCGCAATAAATAAAATAAAAATATAAATAATTTTTTTTTTTTTTGAGATTTTCATGTTTATATCATTAAAATCATGTTTTTAAACGTTCATTCTAACATATTCTATCATAAAAAAAAATTCGATTTTTTGAAAATTTGAAGTTGCTATGTCCCCTTAATTTAAAAATAAATTTATATTAAATAATTTATTAAATAAAATAAATTTACAATAAAAAACTAAAAATTAAAATAATAAATTCTACAATTATTTAATTTATTTGCATTTATTAAATTAAATTTCTCTTTATTATGTTACTATCCGCCTTGTGTAATGGCGGGTAGCATCGTGGTGTGTGGCGGTGCTGACGAGCAACGTCTCGTGCGGCTGTTGTTGAAGACGAACTGAAAGAAAAAAGAATTTTATTTTATAAATTAAATTTGCTCGTTCTTCTTTGGTTACGTATTCGTCGTGTTGCTGTTGTTTGCATTTTGTAATGCTCATCCTCCCATTCCACACAGGGTTTTTTGTATTCTGGTATTTTTTTTCAAGGCAAACTAGTTTTATTTTGTTTTGTTCTGGGCGGTATGTTGTACTATCACTTCGAATCGAATTCGAAAAAATTCGAATCGAAAAAGTGAAAGTTGTATCATTCTGGCTTTTCGAAAATGATTCAACATACCGCCATTCGACTTTTTTCGAATTTCGATTCGAAGTGATGGTACAACATACCGCCCCTGCTCTCTCTTAAATAAAATTTAAAGTAAAATTAGTCAAAAATGTCCTTGAAATGTTTTTTTATTTAATTTATGTTTGAGTTGTGTGATTGCACAGAAAATTTGCTTAAGTCGCTTGTATCATAAGTAAACGGGGAAAGAAACGAAGAAAATTCGGTATTTTTTTTTTTTACGTGTGCCATAAGCCATCGTGTTGTTTCCGTCTTGCGTGTGCATTGCATGCATTTGCTCTGTTTGCACGTGATGAATGATGCGAGTTAACAATAAGTTTGCGAGATGTTATATTTGCAATATTCTAACCGCTACATCACCTCCCTCCAGATAAGGAGGGAGGTGATGTAGCGGTCATACAGTGAAGAAGAGTGTCGATCAAAGATATAGTCGTGATACCGAAGGCTATCTGTCGATATACTCAGCATGGTAATGATTGGGCATCAGTCCGTTGTTGATGTCATATATTTTAGCATCGTAGAATTAGGTGATCGATTCATGACTGATGAATGATTGCGCGATTGGTTGATTTATTGATTGATATTTGTTGGTTTCGTCATCTATTCTCTCGGTATTGGTAAGATATAGTTTAGCCAGTCGTTTGAAAATGACCGCAAGATTGTCCGAATCATGAAACTGGTGTGTGATAAGATGGAGTATTGGTGAAGGTGAGAGTTTTGCTATAAGTCATGGATCATATAGATATTACATGATCCACGCAAGAGGAAAGCGGCAATTGGCATGGTTGTGATGTTCACAGTACCATGTCGCACTGTTGTCGCCACGTGATAATAACCTGTTTTTATTCACACGAGGGCGTGATCGCCCCTGCGCTCACACAAAATAATTCCCGCATTGGGCGCTATTGCCATTGTAGGTGCAAGTTGGCCCATATAATATTTTCGTTGTTGCGTGGCTGTGACGGCTAAATATGTACTCGCCAAAAGTTGAGTTTTACCAATGTTTGTGATGCGGTTTAATTAAAAAAGAATAGTTTCACCGTACGTATATTTTTTTCTCGCTTTTTGATTTCTTAAAACTTAATTTTTTTTATGTCTTTAGAAATTTCCGGTATAGCTCGGCGTCGTGATCACCAATTGGATTTTCTAAGTAAACAAATGGCCACGAGCCCAGCTTTTACTCTCAACTTTACGTGGACCTGCATGGAGACGCAGGATCCTCAATTATCTTAAATAAAACGACATTTTGTGAACCACGAACTATATTCTGTTCCGAGATAAGGAAAACTGTTCTGAACCTTGAAGTTGTCCATTTATTCGCTGATGGTTGAAAAGTGGAACTTTAGATTGGAATGGGTGTGAGGTATGGTGTTCTGTGAACAAAAACCTCTCTTTCTCTCTCCCTACCACTACAGCTGGTTTCAAGCAAAGTTAATTGTATAACAAAAGAACGCGTAGAATTCTCGCGAAGGTGCCATATTAGTGTAGTTTTAGGTGCTATTACAGGATCTTGTCTTATAGAGGAAAACACACAAACAGACTTGATATCTCATATAAAGATGAAGAAACTGTACTCCATTTGGCTTGCACCTCTCTTCGTTTAGTGTGAAGAAGACATAAATGTTTAGGAGGTCTTCTATTAAATAACCATAGTGACCTTTATGGGGAAATCAAAGTTATTCGCTGGATACTCTTCGCTAAAATCTTTTGGTGGTTTCATTGTGTAAGAAAAGAACTGTGTTGCATTTCTAAGAATCGAAATAGGTATATGCCAGCCTTCTATGAAAGCCATCATAACCTAAACTTACTTGTCATTGCAGATGACTTCCACTCCCGGACACCTGAAAGAGGTATAGACTTTGGACAACTCAATACACCGTTTATTTACGATCCGAATAAAGCGAGCATTTCACGCGCAGTGACCACCGTTAGTTTGAATGATGTCTCTTTGCGCTGTTCCTGCATGCAAAAGCGGAACAGATGGATAAAAATCAAAAATTCCTTGATTAATAAATGAAGCTGTATGATGAATACACTGCATGTATTGCAATGCAAGTATCAGTGAACATAAAAAGGAGTATTTCAGACTATTTGTGCAATAGAATGCTGATATAGACGATACTAATGAAGATGTAACGGAATACGTAGTAACGGTTTAAACGGTGAGAGTCGCTCAATAATCAGTAATGAGACATTCAGTGGCAAGAATATATGATCCCATAAGCTAGCCGAACCAATCCAGCAAAACATGACATTTCAACATATTATGGATAATTATGGGCTAATTAAATGCTCTATTAAAAAAATTTAAGCTCCGCCCTTTCCAACTAAAACGATGGGTTCTGCTAGCTTTAGACAAAAATTAGCAGAACCCATATCAAATTGGAAAATTAAATTTTAACTTTATAGGTTAATTAAATGCTCCATTAAAATGTTATCTTGCTCCATTCATTCCCAAAAAAATATTAAGCTTTTCCACTTCAAACCTAGCGGAACCCAAACCGAAAATCGGACTAAAATCGAAATTATAAAGTAAAACAAGAACGCAAGATCTATTGATTTACAGATAATTTTATGCTCATTAAAGTCTAATCAAATACCCGATTGAAAAAATTTGGGCTCCACTCGTTCTTGGCCCAGCATAGGTCATTTAAATAAAAATTAATAAAATACTAAATTGAAAATTGGATCAAAATCGAAATTGGAACGCTAACCAAAATCTATTGGGATGGCTCATTATGGCCTAATCAAAGTCCCGTTAAAAAGTTTGAGCTCCACTCGTTCTTGTCCAAGCTTTAGATCAATTAATTTATAATGAACCTAAAAATATTTGTGCTCAAGATCGAATGAAGTATTTGGTCAAGAACGAGCGGAACCCAACATTTTTTAATGGGACATTTGATTAGGCCATAATGCGCCTAACATTATTTGTATGGTTCGATTTGGGTTTTGCTGACTTAATTAAATGACCTTAAGTTTGGTCAAGAATGAGTGGAGCCCAACATTTTTGGGTCAATTGTTCTTGTTTTGCGTTCTAACGATTTTATAGGACGAACGAACCTAAAAAAAATTAATGAGGTATTTACTCAGTTAACTTTTCTAAACATTTTCTTTTGTTGGAAAGGAAGAGACCAACATTTTTAACAGAACATTTAATTAGCCTACATAATGTTAACACTGAAAATATATTTAAACTAATACTTGACATCGTAAAGGTTGAAAAGCAATGTACATTTCTCTGAAGAATATAAAAAACGTTAATTAGATGTAAATTAAAATGTACACTGTGAATTTTAAAAACCATCGTCTTATATAATTTTACGATGTGGTTTAATGCGATATGGTTCAGCGTACGAATAAAAATTCTGCATCACACTGAATTCATACACCGAACGCCAGTAGTCGCTTCTATATTATGTGCTCCCCATAGCTCGTTAATGAAAAAATTGCGGACTCCTTTATACGTTGTATAGTCGTATATCCGGTTAGAGTAGATTAGATAAGATATTAAATTATGATTATAACAGTAATAAATATTAAAGTATATAAAGTATCCTACTAAATTTTCGTATTTACCTACCTTTAATAAATTTTCGTATTTAACCTTCTTAATTTTTCCTCACGTGGAAACACTTTATCATTTTCTTTGTATACTTACTACCTATAGGTACATAGACCTATAGGTACAAGATATTAAATATTATTATAAGCGAGCAACGAAAATTATTTGTTATAAACCAACGAGGAAAATTTATTTTCAAGGATTAAAAAGGCGCGCGCGTTCCACCAACAATATATAAAGAATTTAAATTTAATTTATTTATCTAAGATGATTTTTATGGGTTACAATGTTAAGCCATTTCACAATTATTGTTGTATCGTGTAGGAGATAAGCAATGGAGCGCACATTATTCTCCTTTGTCTACACCAAAATTTTATATATGTATATGCGGTGGAGTACTACAAGTAGCACAACCAATCCAAAGACCATAAAGAAAATTTATTACTTAAATATTAAATAAATTATGAATAAATTGTTGGTTAATAAATCTTGTAGTTAACTATATTTATATATGTGTGTATATCTAACCAAGAAATAGAATAAGAATATTTATGGTTGCAACCCTATAAATATTGTACTCGTAAAGATGAATAATATTTCCCCTTATCTTAACGTTTTAAATATGTAGAATTTTGGTGTGTACAAATAACCAAAAAGAGAGGCTAATTTATTAGACTCCATCATTTAACTGGAGCCACTGTAATTTAGAGAAACCAGTAGGCATTTCTGAAAATTTCCTCCTCCATATTTTAACATTTTTCCACCACAAAATTTAGCTAAAGTTACATACACGTATTTTTCGAAAACGTGCCGGAAGTGAATTTATTACAAAATAAAAAAAAATCCGCACTTCCTCTCATTAAAATATAAATATGTGAGTACGTTCTGCAAGCACACAAAACAACATTAATTAAACATTGATGAAAAATTATGTTTTTAATTAGAAAATTGTAAAAAAGGTAAAACAACTTTGTACGTTACGTATACACAACCATTAATAATTGTTGAAGTAAATAATGAGGAATGCTGGATGAAAATTTTAAAAATCAACAAAAAAATAATTTCAGTTGAAAGGAAGATTTAAAATTGTTCAGGGTTTTATGATATGAATAAATTATTTGATGTAATGTGTAAACCATCCTGCTGTACGATGTAAATATTCCATTATGAATTCGGTGCGATATAAGGTATAGCATAAAGATTTTTTTAATTACAGATACTATACGGATTACATACAAGTTCAATTTAGTACTGAAATCGAAAGTGATATTTTGAATGCATATTTTTAAATTTTCCGCCATTTTGGTATATTTAAAGGGACATTACATAACGCAAGTTACTTTATTTTAAAATCGTTGCACTTTTCCAACATTAATTAATTGAATTTTTTATTCATTGTTAAAATTCTTATGAATACTCGTACATAATATTTCGGCTCTGAAACAATATTTTCAAATGTTTAAGACATTTGAAACCATAAAATTATATAAATAAAAATAGAAATTAATTTTTTTTTTAAATTATTAAATTAAATTATCTTCACAATTAGCTTTATTTCGATCAATATGTGGATAAATAAAAATATAAAATTTAAATAATATTTATGGCAGAACGAACGTTTAAAATTTATAGTTAAAAATTGCAGTACAATGAAACTTACATAGCTCATTATAGCCAGTAGCCAACCATTTTTGTTCGATATAGAGAAAATTCGAAAATTAGAAATTGGAAGTAAAATTAAACTATTTTATTTAGTTATTAATATAATAATCAAATTAATTTAGCTTCAGTCAATTTCAAGTATAAAATTTAAAAAATAATTAAAAATAAACTTATAGTTTTCACACAGCACATTAATTATTCATGCAAATCGTTAAATAACCCTGTTAGTAAAGTTTTCTGATAAAAAAAAACGTTAATTTTCAACAAATGATTGTAGTTTGATTCAAAAACTGGCCGAGGAATATTATCGTTCATCTCTATGAAACACTCACTCATTGAGCAAATTCTCTGGAATTCTACATTTTCCCAATGATTAATTATTTTAGTTTTTCACATCCGCACATATTCGGTCCCACAAGCGACATAAATCGATTTTTGTTTTGCTTGCCGCCAAAGCATTTATCTCCTTTGAACGGGACTCTTATAGGTAGTCATTAAAAAAATAGCCAAAAGTTTCCAGCCGAAATATGGTAATGTATATATTGTTTTTCTTATCACAACCGAAATGTTTTAAATTTTCGATGATGCAGATTGTATCGGTAAAGAAGATTAACTTCCATATTCAACCGAAAAATGGCCGCAATACAGATTTAAAAGTAACAAATAAATCAACAATTTTCTAAAAGAAAATGTCTATAACAGACATCTATACAATACCCATTCAACGCAATCACTAGTCATCTTTGTCAATAGCCATGAAATTTGACGAACCGTGACCCTAACTAAAATCTGATTAAATGTTTAAAGTGGGTTTGATAAGTGGATTATATTGGTGAAATGTTCCATTTTCCGTTATTTCGACAATAAAATTGTTAACCTTTCAAGATTTTGCCAAATAAGCGGCGTTTGTCTCACTATGAAAACTCTATAAAATATGACCCAAAAATTAAATTCTTGTTAAGGCTGGAAGCTTATGAGTAAAATTTTTATATTCCCCATATTTTGTCGATAAATTCATTGGCCGTTCGATTATTTTCAGAGAAACACCGGTCTGATAATGCCTACTTAATAGCCTACGATCTCAGGAATATTTTGGATATAGGTTTTGGGTGGGGGTATGGTGCGGTTAGAGGGGCGAAAATTCCGAATTTTCTAAATCGTAAAATCGATCAAAATTTGAATTTTTGGTGGGTGAGGATAAACGGTTAAAATTTTGATTTTCTTGATGTTATGTCGTTAAAATCGTTTGTCATTCAAGATTTTGCCAGATAGACACTAATCTGACTAAGTTAATTCGAAGGCTCATGATAATAGGCAGATTTTAATTGTAGGTTTGGGGTGAGTCTGATGAGGTAATAAGAGTGACATTGTGATTTTCCCCTTCTTCTGTCGATAAAACCATCCGTTATTTGAGATTATGTCAGATAGACAAAAATCTGACTATGCCGATTCGATAGTTCATGACTAAAAATGGATTTTGATTGTAGGTTAGTGGTAGCAAAATCTCGAATGATGAACGATTTTATCGAAAAAACATGGGGAAAATAAAATGTCATCCATTTAACCTCATTAGATCTACCTCAAACCTATAATCAAAATATCTAGAGATTGGTGACTATCTGGCAAATTCTTATAGTCGGATATTTGAACATCTGGCAAAATCTCGAATAATGGACGATCTTATCGTCAGAAGAAGCTAAAAATAATACTTGCACCCCTACAACCTCATCAGACCCACCCCTAACCTATAATCAAAAACTACCTATGGTCGTGGGCTATCGCATTGGCTTAGTCGGATTGGAGTTTATCTGATAAAATCTCGAATGATGAACGATTTTATCGATGAAACATATGGAATATAAAAATTTCAGCCCTATAACCTCATCAGACCCACCCTAACCCATAATCAAAATCTATACCTATGATTATGGGCTACTGAATCGGCCTAATCAGATTGGTGTCTATCTTGCAAAATCTCGAATGATGCATGACTTTGCTTGATGATTGTTTAACTTCTTTATCGACTTTTTACGGCTGTATTAAAGAGCTATGGCTTTCCACCCCTATAACCTCATCAGACCCACCCCAAACCTATAATCAAAATCTACCTATGGTCACCCCCCATCGAATTGACGTAGTCAGATTAGTGTGTGTCTGGCATAGCCTTGAATTGCAAACCACTTTAACGACAATTACAAACCGTTTAAAGCTTGATAATTTTTAAACTTCTTTATAGGCAATTTTCGACTGTTATAAACAGATATGGCATTCTTTTTATTACAATTTAATATTAATAAATTTTTGAAAGTTGGTCGTGAGTGACTAACCTAGAGTCTACACTATACAAATTTACTGATATTTACTATCATCAATGCATGTGTGAGTATTTTATATAAATGTTGACACTATCAGAAAATTATCAGGAGGCTATTTCACGATAAATTATCATGAAATTATTACGAAATGTCATCCTTTTGAGGTTATGTTTAACCATTATAAATCTAATTTAAACACGAATTACGGAAATCACAAATTTCGATATATTAACACAGAATACAGATTGAATTAAATAAATATAACAAAAATGTATGGCTTCACTCTGAAAATTAAATTTATAATGATGAAACATAACCTCAAAAGGATGACGTTTCGTAATAATTTCATGATAATTTATCAAGAAATAGCCTCCTATCAGGAGGATCAATTTGCTCATGTGTCAAAATTTAAATAAAATACTCACACATACATTGATACCATGATTGAAAATATCAGTTAATTTGCATAGTGTAGAGTCTAGATTAGTCACTTTCGACTAGGTTATTTCAATTTAATATATAATTTGTTTCACTTTCGGCTGAGACACTTTTTGTATTATCGATTTTTTCTCTTGCGGTTGGCAACTTTCGGATTACTTTAACAAGGTTCTTCGGATTACTTTAACAGTTCTAAACGCAATATTGTGACGAGTTTTAAACTTATCCAGCAAACCAATGGTTGCTCTAAACTCAGGAATGTTCAGTTTTCTCACAAATTCTAGCGCTTTTTGTTTTATTAAAGTGCTGCCTTCTGGTAGATTTTAATTACTAATTTGTTGCAATTTATTTATTGATATTAAGTAGCGTTTTTTAAAATTGTTGAGACCGTATTTGCCGATAAATTAATCTTTGTAGCAGCATCTTTCTTGAGTGTTCCATTATACCCGTGCGCAATTAACTCCAGTTTTTATGTAATGGTAAGACATTTCAGTTTTATCTTTTGTTCTTCCATATTTTCTAGGACTCAAATTTAATAACGAGAACATAATTTTTGTACATTTTTTTACCAGAGTATACCAGAGTATGGTTATGAAATATACCTGTCAGAATTTTAAAGAAGAGCGAATACAATAGTATGACTCAAATAAACATTAAAATAATAAACAAACATAATAAACATTAAAAGTGTGTCTTTCATATACAAGAGGAACACTAACCCAGTATTCAAGTTTTCCACTGTGTTTAAAATATGGTTTTGATTTTGTACTATAAAACATCAAAGCCACTAAAATATCCATTTTAGAGAAAAAATATTTTCTTTCTCTTTCTATTTATCGATTTATTTGTATTTCCTAATCTTTTTCGTATCTTCAGCATAATTATCAACATAATTATTTTTCTTTTCTTTAAAATATTGTGTTATTAACTTTACAAAAATAAATGACAATATAATTTTTATTTCGAAAACAAATTTCACGTCGGAAACGTATTTGAAATTAGTATAGAAGAATGTATGGAAAAAAACCCGAGTTTCCGACCATATTCCACCTTGTTTCCAATTTCATGCTTTCTCCTTTTAGTCGGGGTTCATATCGACACCGGAATCTTTGTGACACTTTTCTTGGGCTAGTAGTATGGATTTCCGTGTACTTTGCATGGCTCTTTCCATAGAAAGAGTGTGGATTTTGCACGCGAATGTAAACGGAATTCCGTTGGCATTGCATGTTAGGTGGTACGAAAAATCTGCCCGAAAAACTCCCCTTACACGCTGGTGCGCTTCTTTGCTAAATTTAGTAATACCCCAGTATGCAATATGCTGTGTTCCATTTAACGTGGCAAACTACAAATAAGTACTTGGGAGTAGATAATAAATGAGTTTGATACGATAAATGGAACACAGCATATAGTTTTATTCCAATCTAAATTCTGTACTACAAAATATCAAAGACACAATAAATTATATTTGAGACAAAAATAATTGTCTTTTTCTTTCGCGACAATTTTATTATTTTTGTTTGTATCAGTTTCATGTGACAAGTCGACGGGTGAATACGCACACGATTGTGCGCGTGCGCGTTTTTGTTTATTTTATTTTTTAGTGTTGTGGTAATGGTTTTCAATTATTACAATAACATTTTATTTAGTTCTATTATAAAATAATGGTATTAAATGGCTGCGATCGGATTGGGCTAAGGAGGTAAAGTCGTCATTTACATATCTACACAATTTTTTTTGTAAAATGTTCTTGTTTTATGGCGGATGGCGCGTGAAAATGTCAATCAGTACCCCACCCAGGCGGATTTTTAAAATTTAAGTAAAAAGAAATATTGAATATCTAAATAAAAATTACGAAAATGTTATGTTAATATTCATGGAAGCAAGATATCGGTGTGCAAAAAATTTTGCTTAGGTACTTCCCATTAAACAAAAAACGGTTTAAAATGAGCATGTCTGGAATAGTTGCAAAAACCGAGAAAGGCAAGAAAAACTCAAAAGCAATTGGAAAAGAAAGATAGGATTACGAAGTCCTAGAATCAGTGCTAAAACACAAAAAAAAATATTTGGGTGCGAATTTGGAATATGCAATTCGTCCGATTTATATACTAAAAAGTGTTTTTTTTTATATTTATTTACAATGCAATCTGTTTTGGGGCTCAAGGCTCACCCTGCTCTTTCACATTTATGCTTTTTACGTCCTTACTTTACGCCTACTCAGCCAACTCGGGGATGCACGGCTATAGGACCGATTTAAGACCACCTGCATCATTGCATGTTGACCCCATTGGATCAATGGTATTTGACTCACAAAGCATACATTTATCTCCTTTGACTTAAAAATAATCAAAATTGAACCGGGTGCTGAAATAATGTATCGGTAGTAGCTGCTTTTCACTGCTTGGAATTTTGACTCAAAACACTTTTTACTGACCAAATGGCACAGTGGTACTTTGGCGTTTGGGTCGAGAGGTACCGGGTGTTTGGAGTCAAATTTCCAAGGAGTGAAAATCAGCTGCAACTGCCGATACATTATTTTAGCACCCAGTTCAATTTTGATTTTTTTAAGTCAAAGGAAATAAAGGTGTGCTTTGTGAGTGAAATAACATTGTAGGAGAAATAACAGGCAGTGATATCGGGTCTGCGTTGCATAAAATTTAGAATGACTGCCTTATACTGCAGTGCAGTACTTTATTTACCAACACCAGAATATAGAATCTATAAAAATGCCGTGGGCATAGAAAAACGTTGACAAAAAATTATTCTTTTCACCTATTGGCCTTATTCGCGCGTTAAAAATTAAAACCGGATCGCTGCCGCACAACAAGTTTTCTACGCCTAATCGAGGTGATTGCGATCCAAACATCTATCGCAGTCGTGTAAGCTCGTACTTTATAAAACACTCATAAAACTTATGCTGGCTTTCGGAAGCGTGAGCTGAACCTTGACTTCTAGCGATTGTAAATTGTTAGCTACTCTCGAAAAGAAAGTCATTCGTTCCGTTTTTGGTCCAATTAAAGTTGAGTATAACAAATAATGCACTAATATGAATGAGACAACGCTACTTCTGGAAGGTAGCGATATCATCGGATTCATCAAATCCAATCGAGTTAGATGGCCGGGCCACG
Source organism: Nephrotoma flavescens (assembly GCA_932526605.1). Classification (NCBI taxonomy): domain Eukaryota; kingdom Metazoa; phylum Arthropoda; class Insecta; order Diptera; family Tipulidae; genus Nephrotoma; species Nephrotoma flavescens. The sequence goes on along the minus strand of OW052222.1, from coordinate 63,780,648 downwards.
TTGCAAGGTTCCCATAATAACTTGTGGTTAGTAAAGTGCGTATAATAGAATGCCGAAACTAGAGGGCAAGAGCGATGAATCAAGACGGATTTAGGGCCATAGTGCAAACGGCAAAATACCTTCATGTGATGTGAAAGCTATATAACGAGAGAAAAATTATTAAACTGATCTGGACGTAATAAATAGGATTTTAATGTCATGATTCCCAAATTAATTGCTGGTGTGACTTAGGAAATGAATAAACCTAATCGTAAATTTCCAAAAGGGTTATCTTAGGATTTCCGCACAAAAATTTATTTATTTTATCGATTTTTTATATCAAACCTGAAGGACATTGAAACCATAAGGAGAAATTGTTTGATATGCTATTGCTTAAATATTTTTGACTTTCAATATCTTGGTGGGCAATCCAATATAATGGCGTGATTATGCGTGTAGATTTTCTATATATTTTGTAGTTTTAAATAATAAGAAAAGCTTATACTATTGTACAACACCATAAATCGTGTTATCATATCGCACCCGCTACATAAAAATATTTATTGTGCGAGAAAGAAAGAAATACATGTAGTAATGCCGTAATTTTTTTATAGCATTATGATTAATTGTTTAAATAATTTAAATGCGAAATTTACATGATGTATGGCGTCAATTTTGTTATGAATCCTTAACATTTATATATAAAAAAAATATTTTTTTTTTTGTTAATTTTAAAATTTTTGCCATAACAATACTTGGACCGAATATATTTTATGGCAACATTTATTTTTATGGAACATTTTATAGTGGTTAAGCGGTGTAGTGGCTTAAAAATCTTCTGCAAAATTTTATTGGGATATATTTCTTTTCTTGTCTCTCATGTGCAAAAATTCAATGTTATATCTCTTTCATTTTGCAGAAGAAAAATTTTGGTCGCATATAAATGGGGTATAATGTGAAATAGAAAAAAAGATCGATTTCGTAATATTATACCCCGGTTGTAACTAAGAAATATTTCAGTAGTTATAACTTATGTATTATAACTAATGTATTCATAATGTATTCTAACAATTTCTATATAAAGTTTTCGGAATAGTATTAAATTTAGCAAAGAAACACACCAAAACTGAAACGGTGTTTTTCGAGCTTGTTTTTCGTGGCAGCTTCACAAACATGTTTTTTTGAGGTTAACCAAAAACTGTCACACAGAGACTGAGAACAACAAAAAAATGCAATTTGGCAATAGAAAATGTATGCGCTCGTTTAACGCGAAATAACTACAGTTTAACCTCACGATTTTCAAATGTAAACTGTAGTAGCTAATTTTAAGCCAAATTAGAAGAAAATCGTTTCGTGGTAAGTTTACCAAAATGAACTCTGGGCTTGGAATTTCATTGATTTTTATTTAAATTTTCGTCCCGTTCGATATAACTAAAACGATTTCGCCGCCTGAATTCATTTTGTGCTGGACGAAAATTTAATTAAAATCAATGAAATTTCTAGCCCTGAAAATGCATTTTCAGGAACTAGAATAATTTTTTCTAACATGGCCTATAATAAGTTTCCATTGCTATATGCTCTCAGGATCTTACAGTTTTTTGAAAATTTAGTTATCGATCAATTTTATTTAGATTGCCATCAAATAGTTTGGTCTTTAATTTTTTTATTTATATTTTTCAATCATATCGAATTTATTAAATAATCGAATTTATTAAAATTATTTGTTTTTTTATTTTTGGAAATTTTCTGGGCAAGGCTAACTTCACAAATATAATATATTTGAACGAAATGAATTGTTTGCCTGTTCACCAGGACGGTCTGTCACTTGATTTATTACAAATATTTATAAATCATGTCTGGCATGTGGTGTGTCATACCATGTATTCGTGATTTATTTTTCATGGTAAAGTAAAGTTGGGTGTTGTACCACAACATCCTAACATTTTAGTATAAAATCAAAATTAAAATGTTCAAGGATCATCGATTGTTTTCACTATCATACATTTTTTAATGGAAATTCCTAATGGTTTTGCCAATAATATCCATACCAGTATAATTCTTCAACATTATTTATTAATTTTACATTGAACGTACATATAAAATAATAACAATTAATAATTCAATAAAATCATTTTGAAATCACATCCTCGTTATACTTATATATTTAGATATGTGTACTGAAACGAATTAATAAATAATCATATAATTTTTTAAATAAACAAAAAACAAAACAAAAACTAAAAGATAAATTCAAACAATAAACCAAACGATAATAAAACAACAAAAATATATAGCATCACTCAACGGTACATACATAATCAAATATTTAAATATTAATTTTGGTATGAACAATGAAGTGAGACGAGTGTGATGAATTTTTCAAAAACTATTCTAAACACTACAAATATAAATAAAACAATAATAAAATGTAGTTTTATTTAATTTTGTTGATTGAATATAAATAAAATATCGATGAATTGTAATTTTATTTATTGAACTATTAAAATAGAACACGTTCACATAATAATAGTTCAAATATAGCTACCTGTATTTGATAAAATACGTAAAATAAATATTTACGACAACTTTTTGTTAGGTTTTTAAAAATTTTGTAAACAAAGATTTGTAAATTAGTAAAATAATGTTTAATTACAATTATGTGATATAAGGTGTGAAAATTACTTTCGAGTATGTAGAAAATCATAAGAATGGAGAACAATATTTGGGCCCTTCTAAGACGATTTAAAAATGTCCGAAAATTCCAATGATACCCAAAAATACGCATAGTTTAAAACATCGGAGTTTAATTTTAATTAATTATTCCGAAAATAACCTGAATCTCAAAAATGAGGCGAACAGTCCCTTAGATTACACGTTACAGGCATACGGTTGAGGAGCTTACATACAGTTTGTGAATTAAACAGTTTTTGAAAGTGAGAAAACAATATGTATAGATTATAGAGCGCGACTTAATCGCAAGTTATATCGTGCGATATCGAAGAAGTAAAAAACGGTGATTTTCAAAAAATCTGTGCATATGTGTAGACTATGTCTTTTGCCGCCAGACAAATTACAGATCCAATTCAAAATTCATACGTAAACTTGTTCCATAAATTGGAGGTTTCAAAAATTTTCAAAAATGAGTATAACCGGAAAGATATAGTAGTAGCATTTGTTTTGTGTTAGTTTCATGCGTATGATTGTTTTACTGCATATGCAAACCACGAGTCATTCTTTTTTGTTTATTCATATTAACCCTTTGAGTGCCAACGTGATTTCGGCTAGTGTATTGAGGAGCACGATCGCGCTTTTTGGCACTCAAAGTGTTAACCATTGTAAACGCCATATTTTTCTGTTGTTTACGTATTTTCGATTTTTTTTTACAGTTAACATTTTATTTTTAAAATTTATGAAATTTAAAATAAATTTATTTATAAAATTTTATTAAAACATATAAAATTAATTTATAATAAAAAAAAATTAAATATAAAATATATTAGCATGTTAAATAATCATACTCCACAGGTCGCAGACGTAATGTGTTGAGAGAAGGAAATAAGCACCATAAAAATTAAACCGATTCGCCCGGATCGCGTTTTTTTGATACTGTTCATCATACAAATGACACAAATACGTACAAAAGAAAAATACAAATACGAAGACATAGTTGTGTATTATACACTGTGTACGTATTCGATTATTTTGCTTCGCAGAAAGTCATGGTGAGGGAAGTTTTTTTTTTTCTCATTTAATTTTTATATATTTATATATTTTTTTATATATTACATCAATACCAATGCATAATATATTGGTATTGATTACATAATAATATATGTATTGGTATTATTATGTATGTTATATATGTACTATCTGCTTGTGCCTGTGTAAATGGTAATTACATAAGAAAAAACATACTAGATTTTTATACGTACACATTACATACGCATTTTTATACGCTACACACGATTTCAGCTTCTGATTTCAAACTAAGTCTCAATAGAATTTTATTGTTAATTTAAACCCTTTTTTATACAAAAACACCAATTTTTTTTGTATTGTTTTATTCTGTTCTCCCAAAAATAAAATTTAAACCAAAGTCTACATTTAAAATTAAATTTTTTCATCTAAATTTAAACCATCTGAAAAATGGCCTTAAATATTTTATTTTCACCTTCTATTTTTTCATTTCGGATTCACCGAAAAATTTAATGTCGCAGTTAAAACGGATTTTGTATTTAAAAAGAAATAAAGGAAGGTGCAGCCGGTCTTATGAAACCGTGTGTAGCATGGCTCAATGAATTTGCATGGAGTTTGAATGTTTTTTTGTTGTTGCTCTCCTGAGCGAGTGTCATAGTATTGTGTGTAAATGAAAAAATATTTTCGTAAATAAAAACGAAACAAGGTGTAAATGAAAAATAACATAAAATTTGTAGAAGCTTTACAGTAACAAGCCCGTAATTGTTATCTTTGTAAAGTTTAGTATACTATCGTTTCATACATACATGTATTTAAATTTTTTGATAATTTAAATACACGTATCCCCCGATTTACACGGTACTTTTTTCGCACGACTTCGCTTTTGCACGGTTTGAGAAAGCAAAAGAAAAAAAAATAATTATTGGATTTTAAGTTTTTGTTTGTTATTTCTGTATTGTTCTATATATTTTGCCCTCATGTGAGTGAAGAAGGAATGTCTTGGTTGAGTGACAGGGGTATGGTGGTACATGCATTTTGTATGGAAACTGGTTTTTTCGAATTTTTGTTTTGCAATTATTAAATGCATAACGAAGAACATTCTTTAAATAGATCAACGTGTTACATCGGTGAAATGGATTATCGATGGTTGTGGGGGAACGTTGGATGTTTTTTGCAATAAATAGAAGTGTAAACGTGGATTGGATGAAATAGGTAAACAGATCTGCAAACGGCGAAATACATTGTTATGTAACACAGAGCTATAAAGTTGCATGCCGTTTCGTTCAAATGTCGCGTAAAGTTTCCCTCATGTTCGACAAAGTTGTAAAGTTTCTCATTTTTCAGTGTGATCGTAGTCTGTCAATTGAACTAGAAGTTCTCTTAAAATTTGGGCGTTTTATTGTGACTTAGACATATAAGGATGGACGTCCAAGAGTGCAAAGGATCCCCGGGTGACGCATCACTCACATTACAATTGGAAACCAAACGATGGTTTGGTTATTCTGTAGTATTTTTTCGATAAACACGGTTTTCATATAGGGGCCCCGCTTTCGATTTTCATGGTGTTTTGCGGAACCATTCTTCAATGTGAATCGGAGGATGGGTGTGATAATAATTATTTGCCAAAGTTGCATATCCCTTTTCCGGCCCGCCATCACAATTGTGTGGGTGAGGGTCGTGTGCGATGGAGAATTCAGGGATTTGTTTTTGTAGGTGATTTGGACCAGCATACACATTTGTGCATACTTGTTGGATTGTTTTCGTGCGAAAAATAGCATTGTACCTGTGGTAATGGTAAAGTGATTGATACGTTATCGGAAGCAGGTAATTGATATGTTATATAGTTTGTGTTTTGTCAAATTATGATGCTTCTTTCAAAAGGAATTCCAATTTAACTGGAGTCCGTTAAAGTCCGGCAGACGTAACAGCCAGTTATTTATTACATAACCATTTGAGTGTGGTGGACTTGTATTGAGGAAGCAAAAACTCGTTTTCTGGCCAGAAAAGGGATATAATGGGCTGCCCAATATGTAAAATCATTTTCAAAAATGATTTCCCCTAATAATTTCGTGGCCTTCTAGAATAATCAAATTAATTCCGTGTTTTACCAATAATGAGATCAGGAATATCTTTCAGAGTGGCATTCTTGTTATTCTATTTTTTGAGCGTAATAATAATAATTTAAGTTATTATATTTTTATAAGTTGTGATCGGATCCATTTAATAATATTATTTATTGAAACCCAAAATGGTTTTTTAAAATTAGTTTTATATTTCGCGTCCCATTTTGACGCATCATCAGAAACTACAAAATTGTTTAAATACATAAATTAGAAAGGTCAGAATTTAAAAATATAAAAAATTTAAAAAATTATTTACCAAATTAACATTGCAGAAATTATAAATAACATTTGTTTATAAAATAAAGTATAAAATTAACATTATATATAAAATTATTTTTTTTTTCATGTTGACAAAATAAAATTGTGTGAAGCGTACTTTATTAGACAACTGTATATCAAATCTGTTTTACTCTAAAAATTATGAAATTCGTAAAAGAAAATTTAATTAATGTATTGGTGAGATATGTTTATAAATGTTGAGTGGACTGAGATATTTTTCATTAATGTTCTTGACGTCACTTTTTTTGTTAACTGAGTTAGGAGAATTTAATAGTATATGTGTTGCTTCTAATAGTGCTCTTTTTGTTTTATGAGTTTTGTAACGATTTCGAATGTCATCGTTACAAGTTTCGGAACTATTTTTGAATTTGTATGTAAACCGCCTGAAGTACGTTTTGTGTATGCCAGCAAACTTTCATTTAAAATATCCCTAAATGTTGACTCCGATATTGTGATGTACGAATCGGTAATTGTAAGTTATCGTCAAAGAAAAATATCGATCGATCGATAATTTAAGTCAGTTGATTTTGAAAAAATATCGAGTGGTCGATAAAGCAGTTGCAATGACTTAGCAAAAATAGATTTTTTTTGATTTTTTTTCGCAATTTTTTTGGCGAGGATGAAAAAGAAAATTTTTTGCTGGGAAGATCAGTTTTTAAGTAAGTGTCGGGATATACACACGATCATATTGTGAGAAAAGTACAGATTGTGTTAAGAAAATTTATTAAAAGTACTTGAATTTAAGTTTAAAAAAAAAAAAAAAATATTTGGATTTTTTGATTAAACCATGAATTATAATTATTAAATTAATAATTAAGTTATTTTATTAAGTTATTAAGTTAGTTATTTATATATAAGAAGAGTTCTTGTGTATATGAATTCTTGTGAATAAGTTAAAAGGAATTCCAAAAGACCGGGTTTTTGTGTTGAGTGGAAAAAATTTTTATTAATTTAATATTAACAATTTGTACGCCATTTGCGCGATTTTGTTTTATGAGCGAATAAAAAATTTATTTATTAACAATTTGCACGCCATTTGAGCGAATATTTTTTTTATGAGTGAAAGAAAAATTCTTATTTATTAACAATTTGTACGCCATTTGAGCGAATATTTTTTTTTATGAGTGAAAAAAAAAACAATTTTACATTAACAATTTGTACGCCATTTGCGCGAATTTTTTTTTATGAGTGAAAACGACGAGAACTAAAATTAAAGTGTGAATAATAATAGAAACTTGATTATCCTAATTAATATGATAAGTGCTCACTAAACAAACAAAAAAAAACAAAAATTAAGAATACTGAAATACATTTGTTTTGGATCGTTCAAAAATTATCCATATAAAATATATAAAAGTGATTAGTACAAGTGTTTGTATAGCAAATGGGTGTGCCCCTAAATGACCGTTAGTTAGGTCATAATTGAAAATTCCAAACTATAATCTTGATTTAATATTATAATAGAACCGGTAAATGAGAAGCCTAATACTTCATATTACATATAACATCAAGTTCATACATCAAGTTTATAATATACATAATAAAATAATAAAAATAACCAGTACCATATCCATATATGTACATATATACTATTCTTCAATCAACATTTCGACATCAGTTAAATTTTGGATTCCTTCATTTTTCAACAAGTTTACAACAGTCAACAGAAATGTAAGAAGTTACAACACAACTATTTTCTTTTGTTCTTAAATTTAAATTTTTTTTTGTTTAAATTAAATGATGTCGTTCATTTAAATTAAATTATTCAGATATTTCTTTTATATTCTGGTGGTGGGTAGTTAAGGCTTATTTAAGTCCAGTTAGCTTAGGTTTAGCTAGTTAGTAGGTTAAAATATTTTATTTCAAATAGTCTTAACAATGAATTTGTGCTTTTGATCTAATAAATTAACTTGATGCTCATTTTTATTGAAATTATTGCTTCATTTTTTTTTTTTGAAATGAGATAAATTTGTAACAGATTGAGGATGAACTAGGGTGAGCCGGAAACGCTATAACGGTAATATTAGGTAATTAGTATAATTAGCATTGTCTATTTTATAGCGGTTAACCATGATCTGGGCAAACTTTCTTTCGAACCCCCCACACCCTGATGCTTAGCCGAGCAACAACCGCCTTAAGTCCCTGTCTAGATCAAATTCTATAGCCTAGCATGTGGTGAACGGTATTTATTTGTTTTTTTTTCTCCTTCATTTTTTTCGACTAGAATCTTCAGTTATATTTATTTTCTTTTTGTTTCAATTAAATTTTTCAAATCTAATTACCCTTCATCGCATGCTAAACGCTACAGTTTCGTGATCGACGATTTCTGATTCCCCATATTTGAAAATGTGTCCGGTTTGTTTTGTGTGTGTTATTAGTATTTTGATGATCATTGTGTATGTGATCGAGATTGTTTTTATGTTGTTTAATACGAGTTTCTAATTTTTTGGATGTCTCACCAATATAAACTGCATTACAAAGGATTATCTGAATCCATTCACAAGACAATTACACACAACATTCCCAACATTTCAATGGCTTTTAAACCACAAAATAAAATTAAAAATATATTATTTACTAACAACAAACAAAAAATTGACATCAACCAACAATCCGGCATTGTTTACAAAATCAGCTGTTCTGGTTGTAATGCAGTTTATATTGGTGAGACATCCAAAAAATTAGAAACTCGTATTAAACAACATAAAAACAATCTCAATGGCCCATTCCACACGTAAAAAAAAAAATCCAGGATTTTTCCTCGCTCCTTTCCCCGTTTACCTATGATACAAGTTTTAATTGCGACTAAACAAATTTTCTGTTCAACCACACAACTCAAACATAAATGAAATAAAAAATATTTCAAGGACATTTTTGACTCATTTTAGTTAAAATTTTATTTAAGAGAGAGCAGAACAAAACATTGGTATAAAAGATATTCCAAAATACAAAAAACGATTGTGTGGAATGGGCCAATCACATACACAATGATCATCAAAATACATCACTAATAACACACACAAAACAAACCGGACACATTTTCAAATATGGGGAATCGCCTATTTTGATCCAGAATTGGGAGACAAAACCACAAATTTGTGTATACGTATACGACGTATAATACACAATTTTGAATTAGTGTGCTGTCATTTGTTACGCATGTATGTGTGTTGTTTTTGTGACCATAGGCACCAAGATTTATCGAACCGGGAGGGATCGGTTCAAATTTTTGGTGCTTCCACTCCTGTTTTGTGACATTTTCCCATGGTATCTAGATGGGGAACAAATTTGTTCGGACGTAACGCCACACCATTCGCAATGTTTTTATTTTAGGTTAATAATTTTATATTTTGTAAATTAACAAATTTTATATTTTATAAAAAAAATTAATTGTAAAACATTTCGTGTTCAATAAAAAGACACGTAAAAAATAAATTCACTTTCCTCAAAATTTAGCATAATTTGACAAAAGCAAAATTATGCTAAATTTTGAGGAAAGTGAATTTATTTTTTACGTGCCGTTTTATTGAACACGAAATGTTTTACAATTGTTTTTTTTTATAAAATATCCCTTTTCAACCAAAAAATGACTCTATTAAAGTCCAAACCACACAAATGTGTGAGTATAAAACCATAGTATGCAATAACGTCTTTGATAAAAAATTGCACTTGATTTGAAGTGCAACCAACACAATTGTGTGTATAGTTAGTGTTATTTTTCGAACAAAAAAGTTCAACAAAAAAGTTTGAAAGGAATACAAAAATATGTAAGTTGGTTCAAAACACAACCAAAAATAAATTTATGACATGGTAATTTATGACATGGTACCTACACAAATGTGTTAGTAAAACACAAAAGGGATATAAAATTTGTTAATTTACAAAATATAAAATTATTAACCTAAAATAAAATCATTGCGAATGGTGTGGCGTTACGTCCGAACAAATTTGTTTGTTACTAATACAAAAACACATATATTGTACACTATTGCGTTCCGGTAATTCTTCTCTCCTGTTATTATTTTTGGATCAAAATAGGCGTACAGAAATCGTCGATCACGAAACTCATAAAACAAAAAGAGCACTATTATAGCAAATTCTTTCGAAACAAAATTTTGATCTTAGATCAAAAAAATGACTGGCAATGCGATGTATTTCAATGACATTTCGATCAAATTTATTGTATTGCCAATCATTGTTTTGATCTAAGATCAAAATTTTGTTTCGAAAGAATTTGTTATTAGAAGCAACACATATACTATTAAATTCTCCTAACCCAGTTAACAAAAAAAGTGACGTCAAGAACATTAATGAAAAATATCTCAGTCCACTCAACATTTATAAACATATCTCACCAATACATTAATTAAATTTTCTTTTACGAATTTCATAATTTTTAGAGTAAAACAGATTTGATATACAGTTGTCTAATAAAGTACGCTTCACACAATTTTATTTTGTCAACATGAAAAAAAAAATAATTTTATATATAATGTTAATTTTATACTTTATTTTATAAACAAATGTTATTTATTGTATAATTTCTGCAATGTTAATTTGGTAAATAATTTTTTAAATTTTTTATATTTTTAAATTCTGACCTTTCTAATTTATGTATTTAAACAATTTTGTAGTTTCTGATGATGCGTCAAAATGGGACGCGAAATATAAAAATAATTTTAAAAAACCATTTTGGGTTTCAATAAATAATATTATTAAATGGATCCGATCACAACTTATAAAAATATATTGTAATAACTTAAATTTCATCACGGATCAATGAAAAACATAATACAATAATAATTTAACGTAAGTATTTATTAGACATTGTCATTATTGTTCTGTTACGGTCGATGGTTCAAACCTCGCATTGGTGCTAAAATTTATTCGAAAAATAAAGTAAAATCAATATGACAGGGGAGGGAGACTATATATGGATGCCTTTGAATTTTGAGGCGGAAATATATCCTGAAATAATTTTTAGGGAATGGTTTAAAGTGCTGCTTAAAAGTCACGAGTTTGTTGTTTGTGATATCCTCGAATTCTTACAGATGGAATCACAAGGAGAATATAACTACATATTTAGGTATCAATTTTCAGACAAAATACCCTCCTCATCTTCATGGTGAGCCGAAGGAAGATACTCAACGGAATCCAACTAACCTTCTAACTTTACATAATATAATAAATATTTACTAACACAAGGATTTTGAAATGGTGATGGTGCACTTATGAAGAGAAACATCGATCTGTATTGTGGATAATAATAGTTAGAACATTTAACACATCCTTATCCTGTAGCACTAGAGACCCTCGCAGGTTCAGGATTCCTAGTCAGTTCGGGCAATCGCCGAATCGTGTCTTATGTCGCAGATTTCCTCGAATAATTAGGTGATATTCGAATGCAGTAGTAGTAGTATGCATGTGCTCAAGAAATTCAGTTGCTGTGTTGTTCGGTAAAATTTGTCATCATCTAGACATGGGCATACGTAGCATGAAGTATGTTATAGGTCACCAGCCTAACAGCTGCCCTGCGTTGTAAACAAGTTATCTTATCTTATCTTATATTTTGTATGAAAAGAGGCGTTATTTTGTATAGTTTACGTAATTTAATTGGTAACTCCAGGATTTATATCGACAGTTATGAACCGGCCTTGAAGTTTTCATGGCTTATAGTTTTCAAATCTAGAATGATGACTAGTATTTTTTGAATACTCTAATTTTCTCAGTCGTTTCTTGAGTTCACATTAAAGTAGAAAGCATACAAAATAATTTAGTTTAAATCCAGTTCAAATTAACTTGGGTTTCGTGATCTCAGCGCGTAAGTATGAATGGTACAGGTTTTTATTCAGTTTCGTTCACGCATTTTGTTTATAAATTCTGCTTATACCTGCCCTCAGTCTATCTTCCAATTAGGAATTAAGGAGGTTTTTACTTACACCTTGGAGTTATTTAATGTTGTTATCTCTTGTTGAAATTATGTCTAGCTGTTGCATCTGTTTAGTAAGACATCCTGAATTAGATGTCCTTTTTGCAATTTACATGAATCTTTCCAATAACTAAACCGTACTGCCATCTATTCGTTGATTTATTACATCATGTAACTATAAAAATGGCTGAACTAAAAATCAAACAATCGCAAATAAAAATGGAGTTTTATTTTTTTAAATATAGCATTCACCGATATTTCCGTTCCTGTATTAGTAAATTTGGCACTACGAAATGACATTGTCTGCCCTGCTTTATACAAACTATCTGATTACATTGGGAAAACTTTAATGTTGCTGCAGATAAGAACTTTTTTCGCTACATTCAAGTGGGATGTATTCACACTATCATAAAAATCCAAAAATGTAATTATCTCAAAATTAGATCCATTAAACTCGAGATATCGTATTTACAGAGGGAGCTGGCAAAAACTATATGAGACAGAAAAACTTTTAATTTGCTGCTTAATATGTTGTTAATTCTACTGCAAAGTTGCTTGGTATTTAATTTTTTGTGTTGTTTGTGCACACACAAAACTTTCGTACGGCAAACAACAAACTAACAAATACCAAACAACAAGACAAGTAAGATATAAAACCCCATATAAAATGGATAAACACACACAGAACTTAATTTAAAACTATGATACAAAAAAAAATTCTGTATATGACACTTGATATTATCAAAATGTAGAATTTGTATAGTGTTCTGTTCAAATAACCTTTTACAGATGTACGTACGTAGAATAAATCGGTAGCATAGTGTTTCTGTGTTTTTGGGTATATCTGCGCGCGTTTTCAAGCGAAAATGATACATAAATTGCCGGGTGTACACAATCGATTTTTCAATGTACCGAAAGCTCAACGTATGTAGACTGTATACCGTTTAGAAACCACGCCAATAAAATCTGAACATGTTAAAATATATCGGTAGGTATAGGAACATTCCGGTCTTATCAATATGTCTAAATAAACTTAGTGGTTTTCCTATATATAGCAGCTATATGTACCTTCCAGTTGTTGTTGGTTCTTCTGTGGACTAGATTTATATTTTTTTTATGTGGAAAAACTTTAAAATTGAAACTATCTATTATGGTTTTCTGGTTGGATGTATCTCGGGTGTGTTTGTATGTGCTCCCCCCATCTATATTCCTTTTAATTAATTTTATCTACTTTGTGTTTTGTGTGTTTTATCTCGTCGAATTGTCGTTGTTGTTATTGTTGTGTGAAAATTGAGAAATTTATACCCTTAAACAAAGTAAATATTTTTCTACTGTAGCCATATGGAAAATGTCTAAGTATCGGTCTGAGTAATGGAAATTTTCGGTTTAATTAATTTTGTAGTAAATTTTCGTCGTGTGGCTAATCGTCCACTAGAACATAAAAAGGCACGTGCTTTCATACCGCTACGTAAGCATAATGGAAAATTAATGATAAAATTTCGACCAAATAATACGGAAAAAGCACGATTTTTAAAAGAAGACGATTTTTTTACATTTTGGTAAATGTGCCGAAGGCTGAATCATAATGAGAAAAAAATTTAATATGTTTTTATGAACCGAAATGAAAATTATTTGCAATGGTACAAATTCAGTATGAAATTTTTTTATCTTTATGTCTCTGAAGTGGGGGTCTGGTGATTAATGTTTTATCAGACTGTTTGGAATTTCAATGTATATTTGCCAGTTACTCACCCGCGCTCTGATTTTATTTGACACCATCTTATCTGTATTAATCAATAAAACCATCCAGAGCTTTCCAACGAAGCGTAGAATACGTCTGGCGTCCCTTATTTGGAGGTCCATTAACCCATTTCAGTGGAGAGATCCCTTGATCACAAAACATTACTGCAAAGTAGAAAACTTAAATACAAATTTTAATATTACTAATTTTATTAATACATAAATTTACCTTGTTAAAGTTAGCCGAAAGATTCGTAAACGGCTGGATCATGATGCTACATAAAATATACGCTGATTTTAACCACATGTATTCAATATTAATACCACAACTCAAATTCATTCATTCCCCTAATACGACAACTTATGAACATTGGATTCAGCCATTTGCGAATTGGCCCAACTTCCTAACTTCACTCAGTCCAAATTATCACTAAACATTCTTCAAGGTTTTAATTTATTTGACTATGATGGTACATAAACTATATGCCCTGATTTTTTGTACAGGTATTCACTGTTAGTGTCACAGTTTAAATTTTTTGCTCTCTAATAAGACAATAAGGCAGTCCTTGTCAGTTTTAAACATGCGAATTAAGTGGAAGAAATTGTTATTGATAACCCAATTTTTTTAGACAGTCTTCTCTATTACAACCGAAAGTGAACAACTTCGACAATTTGGTTTAAGTTTGGGAAAAATCTGTTGAACAAGCGGGGTTGTTTTTGGCTATATATTTCGCTGTTTCAATATACTGAAATGCATTGAATGGAATAGCGCTGCAGCTACCCCATTAATGCCACTATGGCCATTTGATAGTCCATATTTTAGTTTAACTTTGGTTCAAATTGGTTCACCGGGCAAGTGGTGCAGTGGTTAAAGCTTCGGCACTTGGACCGGGAGGTACTGGGTTCGAATCCCATCAGAGGCCAGATGCAAATCGAATTTTCATTCGATTTTTTCGTTAATAAACATAACTGAGACCCTCTTATGGAGTGCAGAATTCAGCGCCGACCCACCGTCCATGTCAATGTACAGGTTGAAATGGAGCTTGCAATGTGCAGGTGGTATACTGTAGTTATGTGAGTAGGTGAATGGGTTAATGATGTGGCATGAATGCGTGGTATCGCAATGGACCAAAAATGGCCTAAGTGTAAACCACTGAAACCTAAAACCTTGGTTCAAATGTAGGAAAGTTCGCTGAAGATGCGTTGTCTCAATATACATGGAAAACTCATTGGATGGACTGGCACTCCAAATAAACGACCTATATACCCCATTAATGCCAAATTTTGCCAAAAACAACGTCGCATTCCCCCTTTTCGTAATTGCGTTTTAATCCCCCGCATCCCCCCATCATCCACGTTCCGTGGGTCAAAAGTTCAATTGTGTTGCATGCCGCATTATGTCCGGCTAACACATTCGAGTCGGGTTCTGATCATTCTTTCATTTTGATCTGGTGGTTGCATTTTTGCGTACTGAAAGCATCCGGTTTCTTTTTCACTATCAAGATTGATAAATTAAATGAGGTTTTTGAAGGTTGTATGATCCCATCTTTTAGAAGCTTATTAATTTGTTCCTCTACCTCGTTTCTCATATTGACTAGATAGGTGTAGGATGTTGTGTTGACTGCTTCATCTGTAGCTGTTTTGATTTCTGTCCTCACGGTAGCTTCGATTGGTGTTACGTTATTCGCAAGAGCAAACAAGTGTTTTGTATTTTGAGAGCATTAAGTGATCAAAAAATGTTACACCTTCCCCATGCTAACCTATAAGCAGGAATTTAGAATATATGAAAACTTTTGATCCACTAAAACGATTGCTCCCAAATTTTGCACGAACACTCTTTAGTAGCCGAGAACAAACATTGGGGGTTAGTGATCAAAAAATGTTACTCCTTCCCTATGCTCACGTCCTGTAAGCAGGAATTTACAATATATGTGCAAACTTTAGCGAGTGCTTACAAAGCTAGAACAAATATATTTTGACAGCAGAGACAGCCGTGAGAGTGTTAACAAATATTTTATATGTATCAATATTTTTGTTGAATATCGACCGTAATTACTCGATGGAGCCACCTGGAATGCCTTGTAATATCTTGAAAATGAAGAAAGGATCATCAATAATACTTCTGCGGAATCTGGACCCAAACTGCGGAATCTGGGCCAAAACTATGCAATGGAGCACGGCTTCGTGTCAAAATTCTTTTGCCAAATGTGATCGCAGTCACTGTATTGGCGGGGATTGCAAAAAGGGAGGACGTATTCATACCTCGCATACTGTTGATACCAACCGACCTGCCATTCAGCTTCAAGCGAGTCCAGTTCTCAGCTAGACTTTCATTTCCCATAACCATCAACAAAGCTCACGGACAATCCCTTAAGTTTGCAAGCGTGGATTTGGAAAGTCCTTGCTTCCCTCACGGCCAGTTGTATGCTCAAGAGTAGTGACTTCAAAAAATTTGGATGTTTATGAAATAAAAAATGTGGTTTACAAGCAAACATTGCGGTAAACCCAACAAAAAATTTTATTTTATTATTTTAGTTTTTGTAACCCAACAAAAAAAACACCTGTTGAAGTTCAGTAGATCAATTTTAACCCGGGTAAAGCCGAGCACTTCAGCTAGTAACTATATATAATGCTTTTTATGGCGTCAATATGAACGAATGCAGGTGTTTTTGGCTAGCCTGGTAAGCTACGTCGATTAGGCCTTGTTGTGTATCCTCGAGCCCCTTCAATATTAGCATCATTTCAAGTATGCTTATTAATACTGCTCGCATTCGTTCTTCGTCGGTGCGATATTGCTGCTACAGTTGACCCATCTTAAAAAGCAGACGTTACCTTAAACCTTTATTTATTGCTGTAGCTGTGAGCTCAGAATTATGTTTCACCAATTTGATGGTATTATCGATTACGGTCGTTTGGTTTTTAATGAGCGCTAAGAGATGGTTTTTGTTGTTGGTCATTTTCGCAAATTGTGCTTTGTAATCTCCGCCTCGCACCTCTCCTTTGCTCTTTGTTTCCTTCAAATAGAAATTTATTGTCCGACATTAAGTTGTTATACTGCCATGAGAGTTGTTTAACAATGGCGTTGCAGTTTAAGCTTGTAAGTTCAGCACATACCGTTTCTAATTCAAGGTAGGCAATTTTGAAGTTATTTCATCCCTCCCAAAAAGTACATAAATTTAAATGGATTCGAGGCATCGAATACCACACGGAGTTTAGTTGTGCTGCTATCTTGTTTTAGCACTCCGTGATATAGGGCATAATAACTTTGCTTAACTGCCAATTACCTCAATCATACGGAATTAGTGCCATCAAAACAAGACTGCTTGCATCAATTCCATATGATTGAGGTTGATGTATTCCTGGACGGACTGGTGATACACTTTTTTAAACAGTGGATCCCTCAAAAATTTTATTTCCAGTTGTATTAGTATGCAGAAGTTAGAAATATCCGATTTAAAGGGAATCTTTACTGTATATTTACCATCAGGGCTATGTTCTAATTTTTTTTGGAAGTGCTCTTCTATTCTTATTTCTTCTCCAGTACGATCTCTTTCCTCTGGAATGGAGTCGTTCTCGATAAATAACTTGAGTTGTTTTTCTATTGCCTTGGTTGTTATCATGGTTGTTTTGTTCGGCAACCCGAAAATTATGCGCAACACAATTTAACACAACCACAAAAGTGCGACAAACAATTGTTAGAAATGAATTCAGAGAAGGATAATTGTACTACAAACAATTTTACACGGAAACAATTCTACACTGAACAATTCATCGAAAAGACTCGTAATTAAAAAATATTGATCAATTTTCTCTTAATTGTTCAATTGTGTGGTACGGAAAGCAAAGTAGGACATCTCCATTAATGACACTTCATTAATTGTATAAATTCTGGAAAAGCGGGGGTTTGAGGGAGGCGCCCCCATCCTCTACGGTATACAACGAATTAAAATTACATTAAAAAATAGTTTATATTTACAAAAGTTGATTTTTTAACGTTTGTGGCACTATCAGAAGAAGCAATAAGAGCGATAAAAACTCTTTGATCTGTGTCTTATATTATTAATAAAAATAAAAAAATGATGGCAAAAAATTAGCTGAAAAATAAATTATGCATTCAAGTTTGTTGAGTGCAGCTCAAGTGGAGAACACGACTATATATCCGCAAATGAAACTGTCAACAGGTACGAAACAGACGTGTTTTTGTTAAAATACAATAAAAATAAATTAATAAAACAATTAATCTGTGTCGTGCTATAATTAAATATAGTTAATTTAAAAGCTCTCTTTTAGCTTAATCTAAAATTATGAGTAGTTGAAAGCTGTTACGACAAATTTGTCCGCTAGGTGATTGTGTGTAGTATTTTTCTATCAAAAATATAATTGGATGACGTATGTGAAGAGGTAATAAAATTCCATTATAGATATTTTAAAAAAAGTACTACAAATGTTTAGTTTATTTGTGATAAAAGTTATCACAAATAAACTAAACATTTGTAGGTTATGTTTTGCTTTTGTATTTTTTTGTGCTTTCTAATCGACACTTTAGCCAATACACATTTTTGCACTTATAAGTACTTGCGGTGGTCGATTGGAAAGCAACTAATGATAGTGAAAATAATAGTGTTATTTCCTCCGTAGCTAAAAAACGGAAAACATCAATTAGTAAACAACTAGCTGTTTTACAGTCAGAAAAGAATAAAAACCTTCTAAAATTAAAATCTAGTAATCCAACAAGTTCAAGAAGCAATACTAACACGGTAGAATTGAACATTGTAAATGATAATAAAATGAGTGGAACGGACAAAATATCCTATTCTAAAGATATATCTGTTAATAATTCTTACAATGGCATTGAAGATATGCCAGAGTTTCCTGAACAAATAAATACCAAAGGTAAGCAAACAAAGACGTATGTTCCACCACTGATCATACAAAATTCAACATATTCGTGTGTGCGGAAGTTAGTGGAGGAATGTAAAATAAAATATTCTATAAAAATAATTAGTATTGTTTTAAGCCAATACTAATTATTTGTTGTTAACTAATTGTTTGTTCAATAACGAAGATAAACAAAAATTCACAACTGCATTGGAACAAAACAACATAGAATATTATACATTTGAACCATTAAATAACAGACCAATCAAGGTTGTAGCAATTGATGAACTGAAGACCGGTTTAACAGATTACGGTATCAATAAAGATGATGTTGTTGAAATTATTCCTATTCATTACAATGATGATAAACAAAAAATAAAATATCACATAATGAAATTCAATAAGAACGTCACTAAACAAAAAATATATAGCATCAAACACTTAAATAATGTTGTATTTCTTTCCAACCGGCCAGAAATTATGCCAATAAACCGACCCAATGCCGCAGATGTCAAATGTATGGGCATGGAACTACCTATTGTCATAAAAAGTATAAATGTGTGAAATGTGGAGGTGAACACTTAGGTGAAAAGTGTACAACTTCTGATTTAAAATGTGCGAATTGCGGTGGAACACACTCTGCGAACTCGAAAAATTGCCCGGATTTAGAAAAATACAAAATAATAAAACAAAATCTAAACATAAACAGAAGAATAATAAATTTACAAACATCAAACATCAGAAACCCAACTCAACAAAGATCTACTGCTCAACGAGTGGAATATCAATATCAAAAAACCAACTACCCAGGATTGAATCGCCTTAGAGAAACATCCCAGCATCAGGCATGGAACCAATTATTTTCAACTGTAAACCTTACTTCTACAAATAATAATACATCAACTGTTCTTAACAATAACAAATTATTTTCTTTTGATGAAATAATTCAATTAGGAACTGATGTTATATCGCAGTTAGCTGGTTGCAAATCTAAAGTTGAACAATTTAAAGTTATAACAAATTTATCAATTAAATATATTTATAATGAAAATTAATTTAAAATCGCTGAATGTTGTTATATGGAATGCTCAAAGCATAAAACCAAAAACTATTAAACTATTTGATTTTCTCAAACAAGATAATGTTCACATATTTCTAGTAACCGAAACATGGTTACTTGATACTGAAAATATATATGATCCAGATTTTAGGGTTTATAGACTTGACAGACCAGCTTATCCAAATTCTAGAGGCAAATTAATTGGTCACGGTGGAGTGAGTTAATCAGAACATTCATAAATCATAAATTACTTTCTTCTTTTAATTTAAAAATAATAGAAGCTATAGGAATAAAAATATATAGTGATAGAGGGGACATTTCGTTTATTGCAGCATACTTAACAGGAACTAATGACAGTTCAACACCTGCTCTTTTCAAAATGGATATTCAGAGACTAACCAATCTGGCAAACCCGTTTTTCATAGGATGCGACCTTAATGCTAAAAATCAAGCCTGGAACTGTGTAAGAGGTAATCGAGCTGGTAATATTTTACAAAATGAATCAGTAATTAAAAATTTCAAAATACTATTCCCGGCGGAACCCACTCATTACTCAAAAAAATCCAGGTATCCATCAACTCTTGACTTGCTACTATCTAATCATCCAGAAATGGTTTCTAATTTAAAGGCAATAAACGCCCTTAGTTCGGATCACTTACCAGTATTTTTCAAGACCCACATAATTGAAATCGAAACTACTGACAATACGAATAATAAGTTCAATTATAAAAAGGCAGATTGGCCTATATATAAACATAACATTAAGAGTAAAATTGATTTAAAATATGACATCGATTCATAATTTGCATTCATAATTTGAAATATGACATCGATACAGCCATAACTAGTATTAATGGTATAATAAATGAGGCTGCTAATATGAGCATACCAAAGCTACAGAATCATAATTCAAATAATGACACCTTAATCGTACCTGATGACCTGAAACATCTCATTTCATACAAAAACAGTTTAAGGAGACAATGGCAACGAAATAGAAACCCGTATTTAAAAAATATTGTAAACAATTTAATCAAATCAATTAGTGAAAAATTAAATAATTTAAGGAACCAACGTTATTCCAAGTTTATTTCAAATATCGCAACTACTATTCCTCATAGGAATAGTAGTTGCGATATTTGAAATAAATCCTCATATCCTCATAGGTTGTTTCATTTAACTAAATTACTTGGGAAACGTCAACAAAAAATTCCATCTCTACGTGTACTCGATCTTTCTAATAATAATAAAACCCTTATTACTGATTCCGAGAAATCGTCCGCTTTTGCTCAACACTTTGCACAAGTTCATTGTGGTAATGAAAGTATCGATCATAATTTTGCATTAGACGTCCTAGAAAAAATTAATAACGTAACCGACCGAAACTCTAACTTCTGCTTAAAGAAATAGCAAAGCCCAAAGAAATTAATTGTATTATAACTAAACTAAAAACTTCAAAGTCTCCTGGTTTAGATGGATTAACAAATATTCTAATCAAACAACTTCCACAAAAAGCGGTTATATATCTAACGTATATATTTAACGGATGTCTCAAAATAGGATATTTTCCAAATCAATGGAAACAAGCCTTAGTTCTCCCAATATCCAATCCACAAAAAGATAAATCCAAATTGGAAAACTACAGACCTATTAGTTTATTAAGTGGATTAAGCAAAATATTTGAAAAAATCTTATTAAGTCGCATTGAAGTATTCATACTAGATAATAGAATTATACCCGATGAACAGTTTGGATTTCGTCCAGGTCATTCTGCGAATCATCAACTTAAACGTATCTGTAATTTCGCCAAACATCAACTTAGTTTGAAAAAATCGACTGCTTTGTTGATGTTCGACATTGAAAAGGCATTCGATAAAGTCTGGCATGACGGACTAATTTTTAAACTAATCAAATATAACTTTCCACCTTATCTCATTTCAGTAATAAGGTCCTTTATCAGAGATCGTTTTTTTCAAGTGAAAATTAATGATCAAAAACCGAAATCCGAACCGATACTATGCGGTGTTCCTCAAGAGGTGCAGTATTATCTCCATGCCTTTATAATCTTTACACCGCAGATATAAAGTATGAATTTTCAGATAACGTACACTTCGCCCAATACGCTGATGATACCGCTATTTATTGCGCTTAAAATTTTGAAGCTGAATTATACATCCACTTACGGAGATTAAACCCATACTGAGACAGTAGCTTACTTATATGAATTTTTTACTGCATGAGATCCGATTCCGTATCAGCCCCAGGCATTATATCGTCAACGTATGTATCCCGGCGGATCGCCTTAGCGGCAATTGGTATTGATCCTTGTTAAGATTCTTTTAGCTAGAAAAGCAGAGGAAGCTAACCCATAAGTAACGGTCGTTAATCGGAAATAGCGTATTGGCTAGGAGAGGTGAGTATGCCAGACTATTCTTTGAAAATTTGTATCTTGGCTGTCGATAGTCACTTGCCGATACATTTTCTCCACATCGGCAGCCACGACGAATTTGTGCACTCGAAACTTTACAATGATAGTATGTAGGGTTGATTGGACCGTTGCGCTGACTGTGAAGCACTGGTTCAAAGAATTCCCAGATGTAGGACTTGCTGACCCGTCAAAACCCACTCTTAATTTTTTGGTGGGACTGGAACGATTAAAGACGCCGTGGTCGGTAAGTGATATCTGATATAATTATTTTCTGCTTGCGAAATTTCTATCATATAATTGAGCTGTATATATTCTGACATAAAATCCTGGTAAACTCTCTGAAAACCTGGTTCACGAACGAATCAATCGATGAATGGCGATATTTATGAAGTTTTGGCAAATTTCGAGTTGAAACCTTAAATGGTAACCTGACAATAAATCGCGACTCACTGGATAGTTTGGTTTTTTTGACGAACTCCGTCTCGCATATTGTTTCATCGGGAGACAGTTTGAATTCGCTGTTTGGAATTGCGTCTAATTTCGAAAATTTAGTAAGCGCGCGATCCAAGACATCGATATTTTCATTTGTGGCAACCATCTCAATAAATTATCAACTTTTCCAGCGACGACCCAACCTAATATGGTTTTGTATAATGTTAGTCCATCTTGATTGACTCGAGTTTGACCAGGTTTCAGCAGGCTGAAGAAATAGTCGGTTCCTATCAAAATATCTATGTGGACCGATTTGTAGTAATATGCATCTGCTAGGTGTAGTTCGGGCCATCGAATTGATAAGATATCCTTGATGGTTTGATTCGGCAATCTTGTCGTTATTTTGGTGTCCCGGTCCAAGTGCTGAAGCTTTGACCACTGCACCAGTTGTCCAGTTAATTTTCTCGGTTAACGGCTAGTATGCAGCTGACGTGAAATGACATTTTCCCTGGTCTCCAAAATTAAGCAGATAAATATTCCATGAAAACATAGTTTGTAGAATTTCGTAAAATTTTAACGCTTCGTGTTGAATTATTATTTTTTTTTATAACCAACCAAAAATATTTTTTTACAACAAATACAAATAAATATGAAATGCCGAAAATTTAGCTTACTTTTATCGTACCTTCAGGTAAAAAAACGCAGTGAAAAATGTGTAGAGTTAAAAAGAGAGATCTATATTTTAATACGAAGCAAAGGAATTTCACTATAGCAAAACTGCGTACCGAGAAATACAATTTAGATTCTTATTTTCGTTTTCGCTTGTGTCATTTTTGCATGAAAAATTTCATTTCACGTCAGCTGTACTAGGCTTTATATACAAAAATTATACTTAAATTACAGCAATAAATATTTAGTTGCTGAGCTAGCGGAAGTCAGGAAATACAAAACCAAGTTTTTACTGTAAAGGTTCATTAACCTACTACCTAGTATACTAATTATTACTTTAGTAAGTTATACTGAATAGGTAATCTTGTCTTAACATCCGTTCTCTGAGGCTGTACAAGTAGGCTCCAATCATTAAATCAATAAAATTATTGGTTCACAATATTAAACTAACATTAAAACCCAATATTTCTAAAGCTGCTTAGGTTTTTTTTATAATTCCGAAGCTTATTAAAAGCACACAGACTATAATTTCCATTATTCTTCTGTTATACGAGTACAGAACGTAGAGGGAACTGTGCAGTATTTCACATTTAATCTGATAAGGTATAAGATTAAAGTCTAGACATGGTCAAGAGTTGGAAATGAGTAATATAACTGTACATACATTTTATTATACATAAGATGTATAATTCGCCAGCAATCTAGCTATACACAGTACCTACTTTTTTGTACTATATGGTTGGATAGTTTATAAGCGGCTTTACATAAAAAAAAATCCTAACATTTTGTAATATGGACTTCACAAGACATTCAGACATAACAATAATATTCAGGATATTTCAGGATTTATTTATTTTTTGTTATTGTGGTTGTGGTTTTGGTATAAACAGAGTAGGTATGTATACTTACCTGTACATGTATATCACCACAAAAATAAAGAAAACGAATGGCAAAAAATATTCCTCAAACATCCAAATAATTCTTCCTGGGAAAAAAATTCAACAATAAAATTTCCCAGCTTTTCATGTACATCGTATACAGACGTCATTTCATTTGCAACTCAACAGAAAAGAAAACAAAACATAAAAACGAATGAAAGCTTTTTTATTTTATTGTAAAAAAAGCATAATTTAATATTATTTTTAAAATGTACATAAAAAATTTATTTAAGACATTTTTATTTTAAAATTTATGCCAACAATGTTCACGGGTATACTCGGTTTAGCGCATTCTTATGAAAGTTATGACTAGCTTTTCGTAATCAAATCTTTAATCAAATATGTTTTCGGACATGGTAAATCTGATTACTATACCTTATTTTACTACGTAAAAAATGTACAGTCAGGGCCGGCTTGGTACCGGTGCGAACGGTGCAACTGCACAGAGCATCGCGCTTCAAGAAGGCCTCGCGCAATACGAAAATATTTTAATATAAGTTTGTTAAAATATTTATCGGAATTTTTCCGAAAAAAAAATTTAGTTTTTGCAATCATCTAGTATTAAGAACACAAACTAAAATTTAAACAATATAATTTATAAAAAAAACTTTAAATAATAATGTTATAAAAAATATTTGTATACAACATTCACACATTTTATGTACAGCCTTGGCCAAAAGTATTGAGCACCCTATAAATTTGAGGCGTACACAAGAACCCTTTTTGTTTATTTATTATTTTTTCGACATCTAAAAAGGACTAAAAACAGTGACCCACATCGCAGGCGTGGCAATAAACCATCCGTGACAAACCCAGTGATCTAGCCCGCTTTTGGTGTTTTGATTTGTTAAATTTAGTCTTATTATTGCAAGAACGTTACAACAACGTGTTCAGCTTCTGCATGAGCAAGGGAAATCACAAGTAGAGATTTCTAAAACTGTGAAATGTTCACGCCGATCTGTGCAATATACTATTGAGTGATTCACCGCTAGTGGATCACACTACAGAGTAATAGGTAGAGAGCCGGGCGCAAACGGCCTCACCACATATTATTAGTGAGAGAAGCTTTAAAAAATAGGAAAAAATACTTCTTCAAACCTCGCTGCTGAGTTGTCAGTAGAAATTAAGAAACCTATCTCTGCTCGCACTACTCGCAGAAGGCTTCAAAAAGCTGGTTTGAAAGGCTGTAAACCCAGGAAGAAAACCATGCTCTCCGAAAAAACAACAAGACTCGGTATAAATGGGCTTTAAAATACCAAAATTTCACCGAAGAAGATTGGTTAAATATCCTGTGGTCAGACGAATCAAACTTTGAAGTAAGTTGACCATTCTATGCCCTAATAATATTAAATAATATGGTTTTAAAATAAATTTCATCGATACAAATATTGTTAGTTTTCCGAAGTCTCTATATTTTCTAAAAATCTGAATTTGGTACACCTGTGGCACTATTCTGGTAATTCCCCGGGAATAGGGAACTGGAGAAAGAATTTAAATATAAATTATATTTAAATAATTTTTTTCTGGCATACTGAGGTAAAAAGTTAGTGGCAATTTTTTTGAAAACAAAATAAAATTGGGAATAACTTTCCCTGATAATTTCGCTATGGAAAAATTATTCCCAATTTACTAATATTTACATCAAACATTTTTTCTCAGTAGGCCAGAAAAAACTGATTTATAGATAAAAGCTATGTAAAATCTTTCCCCAGTTCCCTATTCCCGGGGAATTACCAGAATAGTGCCACTGGTGTGCATTTTGTGTGGCGCCGGGTAGGCGAAGCATTTAGTCCAGAGTCTGTAGTACCGCATAATGGTCTAGGGCTGCATGACTAATTCTGACTAACTCTTCAAAATATATAAACGTCCTAGAATCTGCGCTGTTGCCCTCATTTTTAACACTTTTTTGATAGCGAACAAACATGGCGTTAAATTCCAGCAGGATAACGCGCTATGTCATAAATCTGACCACACATCTGTTTCGATAAAATGGCATTGAGGTTCTGGAGTGGCCTCCCCAGTCCCCGGGCCTGAACCCCATAAAACATTTATGGAGTTTATTAAAATACAGAGTCAGGCACTACACAATAAATAACAAAGAAGACCTAAAACGCTGCCTGCACCAAGAGTGGAGCAAATGTCCTGCAGAATGTAAAAAACTTGTAAGCTCCATTAAATCCGAAATAGTTCGTTTAGACTCTGTCAGTCTGAAACGAAACGATGTTCTGAATTTCATGAGTACTTTTATTCTTACCGAGGCAAAGTGCTAATTTCGCCTCTCCTATGTAGTTCATGAATTATGAATACGTAACTTTATGGCCCTTACCATAAAATTCATCCAAAATAAATTCATTTCTCGAAAACGTACATAAACGATGAACGTAGGAAATCAGTTGTATCAAATCGGTCCATGTTAAACATAGTTCCGTTCTAAATAAAAAATAAGAAAAATAAAAATTGAAGTGACGGTTTGTGTTGTATGTCTTTTTTATTTGTAACCAAATATAACTAAATATTAGTGTTTTACTATATATAGTGACTTGCGTGATCGATCAGGCACCTATAGTAATCCTGGTTTATGTATTTGCTCCCGTCTGTGTAGCTACGCGCTCACAAAAATTGAATAAGGTGAGTTTATACGCGTTATACGCCCAGCGCACCATCTAAAATATATGCCAAGCGCATCATTTAATTAATGTGTTGTTCTAAAATTCCTTTTAGTTAAAGTGCGATATTAAATTGTGTGATCGCAAACAAATAAAGCACAGAAAACGAGTTTACTTGGTGCTTTGCAGCGAATACCGTCTGCCTGAATACCGTTTGGCTGAAAAAACAATTGAAAGGAAAATCCGTGACCTTCGTTGCGCGTACCCGTATTCCGTTGGCTTGAAGTCGGTGGTGTGATTTTGTATACATATTTACGCGCCACCGTCTTAATATAGGAAAACCACCAAAGTACGGCTTCCACAAAGCTCATCATCTAATTCGGATGAAGATGATGAGCATCTAATTACACGCATCAAATGGGGATTATTATTTTTTTTTAGATTTAATTTGTGTTAAGTGATATTGTTTTCTATAGAAATTAATTATGTATCGTTACCTAAGCGTAGCTGTATCTTTCAAAGTACAATTATGTAAACGGCATTTTTTCTAAATAATTCCGTGAATAGTGTTAGTGAACCCTAGTTTAATCATTAATTAAGTGATCTAGTTAATTTAATTATTTTATTTTTTAATCTGCTAAAATTGTTGTTACCTTTTCTGGTGTAGGGCAAATAATTCCGGTGGTTGCAATTTCAAATCCGGTAATTGAACTAAATTGAACTACCATTTTAACTCTTAGGATATACATACAGGTATCTACATATATACATCTACCATCGCCTGCACTCCAGCAGTGAAGCGCTTTACAGTTCGGTGTGTACGGGTAAGTTTCTTGTTAAATTCTTATTATTTTGGATTGGTTATTTAATTTACTTGAATGCCTGAAATTGCTATCACTTGTTGAGAGTAGTATTAATTATCAATGAATATGATCGTTATTTTTTTTTTGTTATTACAATAAATGAATTAATTTATAATGATTTAAAGTGATTTCTTAAAACGGGGTAATAGAAGGGTCTGGATGGGGAGAAAAAGGGTATTGTTTCGATGTTTTTTTCTGATGTGTTTTGTGTGATTTTTGAAGCAGCTGATGACAGTCTTGGAATCTCCCGTGACTCACACCCACATCGATTCTAGCTAGCGGGTTAATGGCTGCTACGGGATTCCAGATTCCTCGACTCTGTTAACGGTGCTATTTCATCATAGTTCCGTTACAAGTCTCCCTAGTGGAAAAAATCGAATATTTATACCAAACAAATATACTGAGGAATACCAAAATCAATTTATTTTTGTATAAATGATTAGTTTAAATAGAAAATATTCTTTAAATTGGGGTTAAAATTTAATATATTTATAGACCAAAATACTGCTTAAATTATACATCTCAAAAATTATAGTATACAAATTTAAATATCAATTTTGTATATAGAAATATTTAAATTTAGTCAAAATTAAACATAAATTTAAAAAATTATTTTAAGCGAATTATTGGAATCGAAAATTGTATTACACATTTTAGAAAAATACTATTTTTTAATCATCACTTTTCATCAAGCACGAGAGACGAAATTTCTGCAAAAGGGAAAATTTCCCACTACCTGACAACACTGATGCACATCAATACTATCGTCCTGAAAAAATATATTTAGTTGTAATCGTATTTCGGTGTCTTTTGTATGTTAGTGTGCTGGTGTAGTTTGCAGCAAATGAAATAAACCAAATTAAGTATATTTTAAGTTTAATTATGTATTTAAATATATTGATTTATATTGTTAGGAATTAAACTTTACATAGTTCTTGCTTTGGTGGTGCAGTGGTTAAGGTGAACACCGCTAACTGTTATTACCCCAAAAGTTGCCGGTTCGAGTCCAGTCGGAATCTAAAATTATGCGATTAATCAATACACTGATTTGATTTGATTGACGGAAAATACTAGAACTAACAACGGCGTGAAATAATCAATGCAAGGGAATTGATGACGTGCATGTCCGCTAATACAAACAACAACTACATGGAAATGAACCTTGTTAAAGTTAGCCGAAAGTTGCCAGCCGAATGTGAAACATCGATAATGCAGATAATGCCTTGACTACTTCAACCGAAAGTTAAACAAAATATTAAATTGAAGTATCCCAGCCGAAAGTGACTAACCTACAAAATCAGCCGAAAAGAACCTTGTTAAAGTTAGCCGAAAGATAATGCAGATAGTGTCTTTGCTAGCACAGCTGAAAAAATATACGTAATGATTTTTCGATAAAGCGGTCAATAGATTCTATACAATCTGCTCCTACGTGCGGCACGCAGTGCGACATGTTTGCTGATCCCAGCTCGTACGTCTCCGAAGTTCAAATCTAAAGCCCCTCGGAGGGCTAAGCGGGGGGCGTAGCGATCTCCCGCGTTCCCGTGAGAGTTTTCGAAGCCGTTAGCCTCTACAAATATTGCATTTGTCCAGTTAGTGTTTCGGCTGGGAGGGATAGCAGAGACACTATCTGCATTATATTTCGGTTGGAAACTTTCGGCCAACTTTAACAGTATCCGAAAACATATATTATAACAAAACATAATTAAAATTTCCAGTTTCACCGATATTAATTTATTGTTTAATATCAATTGTGAAAATTTGTGTTTTCCCTTCTTCTGGCAATATAATCGTTCGTCATTTGAGATTTTGGCATACAGACGCCAATCTGACTGTGCCGATTCGATAGCCCATGATCATAAGTAGATTTTGATTATAGGTTAGGGGTGGGTCTTATGGGGTTATAGCGGTGAAATTTTGATTTTCCTCATTTTTCATCGATAAAACCGTTTGTCATTCGTGATTATGGCATATAGACACCAATCTGAATATTTCGATTCGATAGCTCATGACCTTAGGTAGATTCTGAGTATAGGTTAGGGGTGGGTCTGATGGGGTTCAAATCTACCTGTGGTCATGGGATATGACCACCTGGGGCTTTAACCACTGCACCACTTGTCCGGTTATCTCAAGTATAACTTTTGTTTAAATTTAAAAATTATACTAAAATTATATTGCTATAACCCACTAAAATTTTACAAAAATTATTAGTAAATTTCTATGAAATCGTTAAGTTTATTTTTAGTATAAAAAATTCCAATTTTTCCACTAGGGTGAAGGCTCCTCTAATGTGGAGTTTACATTGATTGTTTTCGATGTTGTTTTCAGATTTTGGTTTCTGTTGTTGTTTTTCGTCACGACATTAACAAAGAAATTCTCCATTTCCATACAAAACCTTATCGTCGGTACGGGCATAAACTCAAGTTATTCACCAATACTATACAGTGGTTTAATTAAATATAGTGAGATTAGTACCGAAAACAACACCCAAAACAACGAAAATATATCGGGTTGACATATTGTTGGTTGTTTTGGATGTTGTTTTCATAAAACTTATCGACACATCGATATTAATTTTATGTACTACATACATAGAACTGTCATAATTTTGATACATAGCGAAGTTTTGTTTTCTTGCGGGAATTAAGTCTTAATTTAATTTTATACGATGGACGAATCGTTTGAATACGAGGCGGAATATTTAAATGATTCATCCACACAAGAGTATTATAATTAAAATAAAATAAAGTTTATAGCTAATATCTCTGAATATGACTTTTCACCGTGGCTTTTCATTAACGATCCTGAATTAATTCTAACTAAATTTAGTTCAATTTTTAGTCGTATAGCTGAATCCTGTTGTATTAATGTTACTAAACACAGTTCTAAGGTTAAGCTTAAGCCATGGATTTCTGATAATTTATTATGTTTAATGAGTAAAAAGAAAAAAATTGAAAGAAAATGTAAGAAACATCCAGAAAACGTTAAACTCCGTAAATATTATGTTAAACTTTGCAGAAAAGTTAATGACAATGTTGTTTCTAATAAGCACAGTTACTATAGCTTTAAATTTAATAGCTGTAATGGTGATAGTAAAAGAACTTGGTCTCTGGTTAATGACATTTTAGGGAATAGATCTTGTCACAGGATTGTTGAAGTAATATCTATTGATTCGGTAATTCTGTCTGGCTCGAAAAATATTGCTGATGGGTTTGGTAAATATTTCTCACGCATTATTCATAATTTAAGAGCATCTCTTAAGTCATCTTCTTCTTTTAACTGTTGTGTTTTTGATTATGTCAAGGAAAGTTTTTTTATTCATCCTGTGGTGGATTTTGAAGTTGTTTCAATTATTAATAATTTAAAATGTAGTAGTAGTTATGATGTTTTAGGGTTCAATTCTAATATGATTAAACTTACTGCTAACTGCGTTACCCCCATTTTAGTGAATTTTATTAATCAATGTTTTAGTTTTGGTGATATTCCTGATTCTTTAAAAACAGCAATTGTTGTTCCAGTATTTAAGAAAGGAAAAAAAGACATCATGGATAATTACCGTCCAATTGCTCTTCAGCCTACAATTTTAAAAATTATGGAGAAAGCAATGAAATCCCGAGTGGAGTCATTTTTAAAAAAACATAATGTATTAAATGATAATCAACACGGGTTTACAGCTGGGAAAAACACTGAATCATTGTTAACACATTTTTTAAGTGACATTCACATTAATCTAAATAATAAGAAATGTGTGGCTGCAGTATTTATTGATATTAAAAGAGCTTTGATATGGTTGATCATAAACTTCTATTGCTTAAACTTCAGTCGATTGGTGTTCGAGGTGTTTCGCTGAGATGGTTCAGCTCTTACTTAAGCAACAGGAACTTTATGGTTAAAGTGGGTAACTGTTACAGTGTTCCTCACAGAATTGAATATGGAGTACCCCAGGGCTCTATTTTGGGACCTCTGTTATTTTTAATTTATATTAATTCCCTGTTCTTGTTAAACTTAAATGGTAAAATAACTGCATTTGCTGATGATGTAGCTCTAAGTTATAGTGATTTGAGTTCAGATGCAGTTACAAGCAAGATTAATTCTGACATGAAAGTCTTACGTTTGTGGTTTGATGCCCACTCCATGCTACTAAGTGATAAAAGTAAGGTTATGTTTTTTAAATTGCTTGGTGATCCATATCGGAGTTATATTCCATTGATTTTCTATCATATAGATAATTGTGATTTAAGTAATTGTGGTGTCACGTGCAATAAAATTGAAACAGTGAATTCATATAAATACTTAGGATTAAATCTTGACACTAATTTAAATTGGAAAATTCATTGTCAGAAGATTAAGGAACAACTTAATTGTGCTCTGAGAGCTATTTATTTATTACGCAAATTTTGTCCATCTCAAATATTGAAAAATTTTTATTATGCCTGCGTTGAATCCCGCTTGAGCTATGGTTTACCATTTTGGGGAGGGAGTTATATGAATACTTTGGGACCTCTTTTCATTTTACAAAAGTATATTTTACGTGTCATGTTTTTTAAGAGTCGACGAGATCATACTTGGCCTATTTTTTTGGAATGCAAGATATTACCAGTTAAACACCTTTACATTTTTAGAGTTTTAAAATTATTTTATTCAAGAAGTGGACAACGGTTGTTGAGATTAATAGCTTGTTATAATGTGCGCAGCAACTACCGAAGCTTATTTACAATCCCTAGATTTGCTACAGAATTATTTCGTAAGTTTTATCTAGTATCTGCGCCTACATTTTTTAATCGTTTACCGTTGTACTTACGATTGATGATATCTACCAATAAGTTTATTAGTCATGTGAAGGTTTGGTTGCTGAACAATAGAGATGTTGAATTTATGTTTGCTAAATAAGTTTTTATTGCATATGAATGTTTTCAATTTTTAATGCTTTTATATTAAATTAAATTTGTACTTTTTTAATTTTTGTTAATTTTCTACTTAATAGTTATAATGATATGATTGAATTATTTTATATCCCCACATTACAATTAATTTGTTTTTTATGACTGTAATAGGTTAATCGCTACTGTCTTTGACATAGATTAACCTAATTTCTTAGCCTGTCTGTTTTGTTACATTTTTATTGTTAACTTTTGATGTATGATTTTTGGTTGAGAAAAATAAATAAATAACTAAATAAAAAATAAAATTGTGTGGAGGAAGAAAATTTTAATACACATAGTTGGTTATTCAAATCAAGTAACTCCAACTAGAAACTTTGTCGTAGAAAAACCTAAAAATAAAATAAAACAGAAAAAAACAACTCGAGATTTATTGTTGAATGCCGAAGAAAAAGACGCCTCTGATGAGGCATTAATAACGTTGTTGAAACAACGTCACCATGCGCAATAATACAATATTCCAAACGGATATGACACAGGTGGAATATTGTATATTGTAGCAAATTCATCAACTTTAATTTTTGTATATTGTATTGTCTGTTTTTGTTGTATTTGATACTTTTAATTTCAAGCATAAGCAATTTTTATGTATAAAAACACGGGTTATCGTGGTAATAAAACAGAGTTGAATTATAAGCGCATACCAACAGTTACTTTTAATTCTCAGAGTGAATATTGGAGCTCACCAGTGGTAAACCAATATTCACTTAAAACACAAAAATCTAGGCAGAGGCCAGATTTTTACAAACGTTAGTGTTTGATCGCCCCCCCCCCCCCCCTTTATTTAATTACTGCCTTTCCATTGAAGAGAGAAGTCCAGGAATAATGAATAAGTTATGGTTAGAAATTCTGGACGAACTAAGCCCAAAATTTGGCAGCCTTCTTACGGCAAACATGCTGAAACAACGATTTAAATATCATCGAGATTTATATACAGGGTGGCGCACGAATCGTGCTACAAAAACAAAACGTAATAACTTTTTTTCTGTGTGACTAATCGGCTTTATTTTTTTTTATTGTATAGATAATTCAATTTTATTTTTATTTAACTAATTAGTTTTGAAAATGATAGACCGTAAATGACCTCCATGCTCATTCACGCATGTGCGACACCTGATCAGAAAATATTATTCATTGCGCACTGAAGGGTTGAAGTCGGGATCGCCTCAATTATTGTTGTAATGGACTGCTTCAATTCAGTCAAATTCCTTGGTTTCGTTTTAAACACCTCTTGTTTGACATAACCCCATAAAAAAAAATCTGGTGCAGACATAAACAAGCAATTTATGAAGTTGTTGTCTTCTTCGTCCATTTCAATAATTTTCCGGCAAAATTCCAGGCGAATAGGCAAATCCAGAGGTTTTAATTTGCTTGTAATTTGGATTTTGTACGGAAACAAGTTTAAGTCATCATGAATTATCCGTTGTAATGACCGTCTGCTAACTCCAATTTGCGCCGATAACTCTCGAGTCGAAACACTTGGATTTGCCTGAATTGATGATGCTACAGCTGCGATTGTGGCTTCGACCCGAACATAGGGATCTCGATTGTACGGTCTACGTGCGATGCTTCCAGATTCAGCAAACATGCGTACCAACCTCATAATGGTCCATCTACTCGGGGGAGTGCCGCCAAACTCCCGCCTAAATTCCCTCTGGACGGAAATGATGGACTGCAAAGCATGGTAGCGCTGCACTATCCAAATCCTCGTTTCGGTATTCCAAGCATCCATTTTAGTAAATTTAAATAATAATCTGCAAAATAAAAAAAATAAAAAACAGATTAGTCACACAGAAAAATAGTTATTACGTTTTGTTTTTGTAGCACGATTCGTGCGCCACCCTGTACTAGGTTTAAAACAGGGAAAGAAAAAATACCAAGTGGGTCTGGTGCTTCCCAAAAAATAATTCCAACGCATTTTGATAAATTGCGTCAATTGGACAGCGTAATGGCATTTCTATTATTATGTAGAACTTATTCAATTTTAAAATATATACCGCTGCAAAAGAAATCTAAGACGACTTCCAATTTATCAGCCAGACGTAGTTCTGGTATATCGTCTAGACCTAATTCTACATTATCTGGGGACAATAGTAGTGAAAGTGTCGACGTCAGTGGTTCTATCGACAAGCTTGTGGGAGCAGTACAGTTAAGTGCTTTACAACGCAACGAAAAGAGATTTGACGATAGGGTGCAGAACTTTGGCGACCAAGTGGCTTGGTTTATGCGTGATTTAAACAACACGGACTTCTATGCTGCCGCCACTTACATTAATAAATATTTCTATGAACTAAGTAAATAGAAATACTGTTTTTTTCGAAGGATAACATTTTTTTGTAAAACCTTAATTGATACTTTATTAAATAAAACGATTCATAATATAAACAAGAGCAATTAAATTTGTATTCCACTCTCGGCAGCTACAGCAGACTTGATTACTCTTTTTCGATTAAACCAGTCATGCTAACCTACCATTGACCACTGCCAAGGAATTGAGCCATCCGTCATGAAATTTTCGGTCAAACTGTCTCTATTTTCAGTAGCTGATGCAGTTGCATTGTAACCTCCTGTATTCAAATTTTTAATTAATTAAATATATAATGTATGTATATTTTACTTTAGAGTTCAGACGAATGATGTATAATTTATTACCTTGTCTTGCAATTTGCGGTAACACATCGAAATGTGATCTCCAACTGCTTACAATGATCTATCCTGTATTAATGTTTTTGCGGTCTACCGCATTTGGTGTCAAGTACCTTTTTTGGTGCGCCTTTTTTAATTCTTCCTCCTTCAAGCAAAAGTTATGTAGGTACACCGCAGCAAAACTATTCTCAATCACTTTTCTTGCTCGAGAAAATATTAACTTAGAATATTCAAAATTATAATTTGATTTTCCAGGGTATGGTGTTATTAACCAAGTTTTAAGCCCTAATTGTAGAAAAGAAATTTTTATAGTTAAAATTCTGATCCTGAGCGCGGCGGTGCCTAAATTTAATATGTAAATCAGATTTTGTGAATTATAATTCATTTATTTATGGCACATATCACATTTGTAATATCCGCCTAAGCAATACTCACAACTATTCGTATTTGTTTTCCATCAATGGCTCCCACACAATTCGGAAAGTTCCATCGATGCGTGAATCCTTCAGCTGATTAAGTCCAAATTGCTTTTGTTGGCACGGGGAGTACCTTTTCTTTTAAAACGAACCAAATTGCATGTAATATTTCACGTATCGCAACACATGTTGTTGCCTTGCATAAGCGAAATGCAAAGCTGATGGAAGCTTGGTTGTTGCCACTAGCAAGATATCTGTAAATAAATTAAATTTAGGCAAGTTTAAGTCAAAGCTAGTTTAAAAGAAGGAGAAATTGAACATCTTACGATGTTTTGTTTTGTTATGTGTGGCCCTACGAAACTCAAAAGCTTATCAACTGTAGCTGCAGCCGAGTGTCCATCTCCCAGTGTATCTAGTTTATCCTCATTAAAGATGGTCGTACCCACCACCTTCGTTTACGATTTCTTCTTGTTTTTATGGTACATACTTTACGTACTGAAATTGACCGATGTTGGCTTAGTAAACGAATGGTAGCAGTGGTAATGGTAGCCAATATTTCAGTATGCATCATATTTATTTTATTGACTTTTGACCTTGGGTAGTAACACAAAAAATCCACCATTTACGTATTAATTCAAATTTATAGTAATTAATATTTTGATTTACAATTAATATCCATCTGTATTTTAATTTAAAATTCGGGTTTTACACTTAAAATCAATTATATTTCAAGCCACTAAAATATTCACATTATACATTTACATAATAACAAAAGTAAGACGACAATTAACACAAAATATTTTTTCAAAATATTAGAATCAAAAACGATCACTTTAACAAATATATTAAAATGTTGTTGTTGTTGTTTCACGATATACCAAAACAACCTCGAAAACAACGGCAAAAACAATCCATGTAAATGTAGCATAAGTTTAATTATTTCATGCCAAATAAACGGGTCCCATTTGAAACGCGATATTTTAAAACGCGAATTATCAAAACGCGATATTTCAAAACGCGATATTTCAAAACGTGATACGGTACAAAACGCGATATTTCAAAATGCGATATTTCAAAACGCGATACAGTACAAAACGCGATATGGTAAAAAACGCGATACTTCAAAACGCGATATTTCAAAACGCGATATGGTACAAAACGGGATATGGTACAAAACGGGAGTTTAGGATCGGGTTATATCAGGCGGGTGAAGGGGAAATTTAATTTCAGTTTCTAGGAATTTAAAAATCGAGAGGAACGATAGTATATAGGATCGGTATCAGGTGGGTCGCTGCGCTCCCGCCGCTTCGCAACGCTTATTCTGTACCATATCGCGTTTTGAAATATCGCGTTTCGGAATATCGCGTTTTGTACCATATCGCGTTTTGTACCATATCGCGTTTTGAAATATCGCATTTTGAAATATCGCGTTTTGTACCATATCACATTTTGTACCATATCGCGTTTTGAAATATCGCATTTTGAAATATTGCGTTTTGTACCATATCTCGTTTTGTCATATCTCGTTTTGAAATATCGCATTTTGAAATATCGCGTTTCGAGCGGATCCGCAAATAAACAGTTAAGCAGTTTGGTATTACAGTTAACAAAAAATTCTATTCAAAATACTCTCAACAGTAATAAAATTAATTTTTCAAGATAAAAAACAATTAAATTTTTTTTTGTTTATGGGGAATCCCTAATTTGTGCGATTAAAATAAAATAATATTATTGCAAAGTAGAGACAATTTATTATTTTCTCTTGTAATAGTATATTATACACCAAGGTTGAGAAGTATGCTATTGTAGCCCGAGCGAGTTTATAAACCGAGACGCGGAGCATCGAGGGTTATATCGTTATGATCCACCCTATACTCTATTACAATAAATGTACATACAGATGTACATACAGATATTATTTTGTCGTTGCTACGGTCATAAACTTACTTATATTAACTTGCTTATATACTTACATTATAATTTCATTTTTTATGTATTTCCAATACATACTTATTTATTTATATAATATTTACTTATTCTATTTTATATACTATACATACATAATTACATTTGAATTATATAAATAAATGAAATAGTTATGTACTTCCAAATATATTTAAATGTTTAATATTTATATTATGTATATACTTTCAATTTATATACTATTAGTAGATGATTTGTATTTTTGAAGTTTAATAAAAGTTATTATTGTACGAGATTTTCTGTGGTCAAGTCGAAAATAAACAACCATTTAAATCACAAGTGAAATAATTTTATTTAAGCCACACATAAATCCCACGTAATTTCGGGATAACTATACACTACGGTCACGGGGCACCTCATCAAGCTCACGCAGTACGGCATCGACTATAACATTGGTGGCAGCGGAAAACTAGCGAAAGAGCTAGTGGAAAATTGGCGGTAAATAAATAAATATTGTTCGTTGAACATGAAACGGTTTTAAGTTACATGAGTGAGAATTGTGTGAACGAAATCCTTAAATAATTATATTTACAAATCGCCTTGCGGGTGTTATAAAGAAAGTGTAACAATTACCACATCGTAATATATGAATGTAATTATAATTACAATTTATCGGCCACTGTGGTTGCGTTTTGATTAGTGTACAGTTAAAGACAAGTTGAAAAGTCGATTATGTCTAATTATTTCCGAGCATAGAAGTTGTTTTTGAAAAATTTAAGTATAACGCTTATATGCTTAATATTCATCAGTCATCAAAGTTTAAGGCCGACAAATTCGATTGCAACAAAACGGCTTTAACTGGAAACAAAAAAAATTAGCAGCATCATTCGTAGTGTACACTAAACAATATGTCGGGTGTTAATAGTTCAATGTTCATCCGAATGTAAAACTAATACTACATACATTTGGGATAAAAATCAATTCGAGAACTTCAGCCATCTCACAAAATCTGTATCTGGCGCACCGTATAATTTAAAATCAGTATCGATCTATCATGCTCATCCCATCTTGACATCAGTTAAAATTTGTTGGAAAAAATTGGATTTCATCAATGATGCAACAGCTATTATTGTAGACCAGTTACAATATCGAAAGCCATTTATATCATCAGGGCGTGGAAAACACCGTTGCAGTTCAACAGTATTTTTATTACAACATTCAATTGGACAGCTTAATTGGACATTTTGAGGTTCTAGGTAAATTAAAACTGAACAATTTATTCATTCGATAATATATTCATAATTATATTTAAGACATTCTATTCTAATTCATTTTTTTTTATCACATTTAAATTTTGGTCATTCACTGTTTTGAGGAGCTCAATTATATTCGTGATTGACTATCTAACGTGTTTATGGAAAGAACATCACTTCATTTACGAGGCAGGAAAACAGTTTTTAACAAAACTGACGATGACACTGTAAGTAATATTTTGAATAACAATAATTTATGTACCTCTGATAATTCTGAAACAAGTGTAAATAATAATAATATTTTTTCTGATACGGATTGTGAACTCGTAACCCAAGTTAATTCGGAAATAAGTGTTATTTGTATTGATTCTGACGATTCCACAATTGCTACTAATTCCGGTCAATCAGAGCGTGAGGTGTTTCCAAATCTTAATAATTCCGAAACTGAGAATTTCGTTGGGTCAGTTAGTTTATTGTATAAATACATTAATGTGTGTGAAATTTTTTATGAACCCTTAAAGGAAGAAAGCGATAAAAAATTATTTTTACAAGTTGTCCAATCGAGACTTGCTGGTAGAGCTTATGAGCTAATATTATACAAAACGATAGACACTTGGGAGGAGTTGAAAAAAGAATTAATCTTGCAATTTGAAGATTCTCGATCAGTAGAGCAACTACAAATTGAACTCATTAATCATTTTCAAAGTCCAAATGAAGACGTTCGCGCTTTTGCAAATGAAATTGAAAAAACCCTGTCTGTACTAAATAGTGCTTGTATACGGAGGGAAGGCAAAAAGAGTAGTGAAGTAATAAATAGAATGAATGAAGCAACCGCATTACGTTCCTTTCAAGATGGACTACTTGACTCTCTTTCGATTAGTAAAGGCATGTCGTTACAAAACGTTGAGAGAAGCAATAAATAAAGCTATAGAAGAGGAAACCTCGTATATGAGCAAGCCAAAATTTCAGACACCATTCATAAAGTGTCAATTATGCTCTAAGCCGGGTCACATTGCTAAAGATTGTTTCCAACTAAACCGAGCTAGTTCATCTCGGACATTACCAAAGGATTCAAAAGCAGTAACTAACGTTAGGGATAACATGAACCAAATTAGGTGCTTATACTGTAAAAATATAGGTCATATGTTAAAAGATTGCAGAAAGCGTATGTACAACAACCAGCGAAAAGAAATATCACCGGAAAATTATTCTATACATGTCGCGGAAAACTCTCAAGAACTTGTTCAGGACAACCAGGATACAGCTGTTCGAGTTCAAGACGTAATTTAAATCTGTATCATTCTTCTCCATCTTCAATTGAATACCAAGTAAAATTATCAGATTTGTTTAGAAACAATGACAGTGAAAACCATTTTGCAAATAATCAAAATTCTACTATTTCTGTAGGTACACTTATTTATGAACCTAATTCCGTAAATCAAACTACAACTACTAGTCCTGTGCTTAAACCTGGTAATTAAAATATATATGTACCATCCGCTGTATCTGTTGTTTACGATGAAGTGAAGGTCAGTGAATCGAGCTTAAATAAATATCCAAAAATTCTATGGCAATCGTCTAACGATAATTCTGTCAATGCAAAATATGTAACGCTAAAGCTAGACATATCCGATAATTTGAATTTATATTTCCTTATTGATACGGGAGCGGATGTCAGTATAATAAAACGATCGTCAGTAAACTCCCAAACAATTTGCTATCCCGAGCTTAAGTGCCAAATCAAGGGCATTACATCTGAAAAAATTGAAACGTTGGCTCTTTGTCGCAGTCAAGTTGTATTTGGTGATTCCAAAATAAATCAACCATTCCATTTAGTCCCAGATTCGTTTCCTATTCAAGCAGATGGTATTTTGGGTAAAGATTTTTTACAAAACAATAAATGTATTATTGACTATAATAATTCTACTATTAAATTTTCTATCCAAAACCTAGAACATCAGATTCCACTTTGTAGTTTACCTAAATCAGTGTTTGAGCTAGAAATACCCAATAATAAACTTCCTTCTCATTTCGAAAGAATTATATATATTCCGAATCCACATCAAACTAATAACGACTATATGTTTGTCGTTCTCATGAAATTACGAGAGGTGTATTTTATTGCCAGTTCAGTAGTCAATTTCGCTTTAAGAGAAATTCCCATTCGTATAATCAATACCAACGATTACGAGATCGACGTCAGTAAGAAAAAAATCAGCTTTCAGTTGGGTAGTAGTTACTATGATGTTTTCAAGATTGAAAGTTTTAATCCAAATGTAGATGATCGACTAAACAAACTAAGCCAAAGTTTGGATCTCAATCATCTTAACGAAAAAGAAAAATCGTCTATGTTGAAGATATGCAGAGATTTCAATGATGTTTTCTATTTAGAGGGCGATACCCTATCAACGAAGAATGCTTGTTGTCATAAGATTCCCATTACTCAAAATTCGCAACCAATTCATACTAAGCCATACCGGTTACCAGAAGCAGCTATGAACGAAATTGATAGGCAAATCGATGAAATGCTAAATGAAAATATTATCGAACCAAGCACCAGTCCATGGAATTCCCCGTTGTTAATCGTTCCAAAAAAATGCTCTGTTGGTGATAGAAAATGGCGGTTGGTAATAGATTTCTGAAAATTAAATAATATTACTGTTGATCAATTTTATCCTCTTCCCAACATAACCGAAATCTTAGATCAATTAGGAAAAGCTAACTACTTTACTACATTGGATTTGGCTAACGGTTACCATCAGGTTAAGTTACACGCTAACGATAAAGAGAAGACCGCTTTTAGCACTCGAACCGGTCATTTTCACTTCTTACGAATGCCATTTGGGCTAAAAGGAGCCCCAATAACTTTTCAGCGGCTGATGAATACCATATTGCTTGGATTAAACGGTCTTAGATGTTTCGTTTATCTTGACGATGTAGTAATTTACGGTTATGACCTTCAGGATCATAATTCAAAGCTAATCGATATTATGAAGCGTTTACGATTGTATAATTTGAAGCTACAGCCCAGCAAACGTCAATTTCTTAGAACTGAAATATGTTATTTGGGACATATTGTTACAAAAGATGGTGTTAAACCTGACCCGTCCAAAGTAAGTGCTATAATGAAATATCCCACACCAACAAATGCTAAAGATGTTAGATGTTTCCTTGGAT
Organism: Nephrotoma flavescens; assembly: GCA_932526605.1. Taxonomy (NCBI): domain Eukaryota; kingdom Metazoa; phylum Arthropoda; class Insecta; order Diptera; family Tipulidae; genus Nephrotoma; species Nephrotoma flavescens. Next base: position 63,738,676 of record OW052222.1, on the reverse strand, counting down.
TTTCTGGTTACTAACGGAGATTTGTCAAAAAAATTTCAAAAATTTGTGAACCGCTAAGTAGGTTATTGCGCAAAAATGTTAAGTTTGAATGGAATGCTTATTGTGATGAAGCATTCAAAAATATACGAACTTCTATTATGTCATCTCCGATATTACAACGTCCTAACTTCGAAAAAACTTTTATTTTGACGACTGATGCTAGCGATTATGCTGTTGGAGCTATACTGTCGCAGATATTCGATGACCAAGATTTACCAATTTCATTTGCCAGTAGATGTCTCAATGATGTGGAAAAGAACTATCCTACTATTGAAAAAGAGCTGTTGGCCATAGTATGGGCTACTCAAAGGTTCCATCCTTATCTGTACGGCAGAAAATTTGTAGTTAGAACCGACCATCGTCCTCTAGTTTGGCTCAACAGAAACCCAAAACCTAGTCTCGTTTAATTCGCTTGCGATTGGAACTGGATGAATACAATTTCGAGATAGAATATAAACCAGGAAAGATAAACCAAAACGTAGATGCGCTAAGCCGAATACAAACTTCTGATGATTCAGAGATACCTAAAACAGACAAAATTATTGCAACCATCACTAGAGCTCAGACCAAACAAATCACGCAAGATTCACCTATCGCTATGTCGAATGATATCGTATCAGACTCACACTCATCCATTAATTCCAGTCAGGAAAGTTTGATATCTGAATCATTCAAAGCAGTCCCGCCTAATGTGTCAAATGTAAAAGTTTTAACGTCGGAGGAAGATATACATGAAATAATAAAAGAATTTCACATTACACCCCTTGGTGGACATCAGGGATTTTCTAGAACCATAAAGCGAATCAAGCAATACTACGATTTTCCGTGTATGAGTAAGCGGATAAAATCATTTATTAGGAAATGTTCGTTATGCCAGAAAAACAAAGTATCTCGTGTAAATAAATGTGCAATGCAGATCACTTCAACATCAAAAATTCCGTTCTGTAAGATTTTTATGGATATCGTGGAGCCTATGATGGTTTCACATAATGGTAATAAATATATGTTAACCATTCAAGATGACCTCTCGCAATTCCAATAGCTTCTCAAGATACTAACACAGTGGCAAAAGCATTTTCTGAACATTTTATATGTAGTTTCGGAGCACTTAATTCCATTGTTACGGATCAGGGTTCTAATTTTATGTCAGAAATATTTAATAAACTCTGCAAACTACTAAAAATAAAAAAATACATACTTCAGCGTACCATCCTGAATCAAACGGAGCTTTAGAGCGATCGCATCGTACCCTTACAGAATACTTTCATTGTTGAAATTTCATTGTTGACGATCCATTGGCTTGGGACGAATGGATACCTTATGCTATTTTTAACTTCAATTCTACCACGCATACTTCCACTAATTATATGCCGATAGAACTTCTTTTGGGATATAAACCTAATCTTCCTAGCTCTATCCAACAAGATTCGACTCCGGTATATACTTACGACGATTATCTATCAGAACTAAAATCCAGACTTCAATATTCATGGCAAGTCGCAAGAAATTCGTTGATTCGCCATAAGTCAAAATCAAAAGAATATTATTACCAAAATTCCAAGACGCCCGCTTTAAAATTGGGGATAAAGTTCTTTTAAAAAACGAATCGATATTAAATAAACTAGATCCACTATGGACGGGGCCATACGAAATTGTTCAGATTTGTTCACCGCTAAATTCCTCAATCCGTATAAATCGCAGAATCAAAACAGTTCACAATAATAGGCTGAAAATATACGAAGAGTAATCAACTCAGAGTTCAATCAGAATTATAGAAGTTATGTTACCAAAATTCAAAATATTACTCCAACTCCATCAATTATTAGCGAAATGAAAATAAAATATAATTGAGCACCGACAAATTTAATTAATTATTGTCCACAAAATTTAATAGTTTAATTAATATAATAATAATAAAATATATTACTTTTATAATCATAAATAAAATTCAACTATGAAAATTAGTACATAAGGTGACCAAAGAACAAGATAAATTATCCTCCGTATAATTTATCTTTTCCTAGGGGATAGGGATGTTATGATCCACCCTATACTCTATTACAATAAATGTACATACAGATGTACATACAGATATTATTTTGTCGTTGCTACGGTCATAAACTTACTTATATTAACTTGCTTATATACTTACATTATAATTTCATTTTTTATGTATTTCCAATACATACTTATTTATTTATATAATATTTACTTATTCTATTTTATATACTATACATACATAATTACATTTGAATTATATAAATAAATGAAATAGTTATGTACTTCCAAATATATTTAAATGTTTAATATTTATATTATGTATATACTTTCAATTTATATACTATTAGTAGATGATTTGTATTTTTGAAGTTTAATAAAAGTTATTATTGTACGAGATTTTCTGTGGTCAAGTCGAAAATAAACAACCATTTAAATCACAAGTGAAATAATTTTATTTAAGCCACACATAAATCCCACGTAATTTCGGGATAACTATACTCTACGGTCACGGGGCACCTCATCAAGCTCACGCAGTACGGCATCGACTATAACAATATTAACCGAGGGCTGTAATAGCACTTCTCGAACAGGTGTATATACTATTTTTTCCACTACTACCTAGTCGTACAAGGCACACCAACCATTAAGGTTGATAAGAAAATAAATTTGATAAGGGAAACACTTACTCTTTAATAATATTAACTAATTTTTGTGAAAAAACGTAATTAATACAGTCCAAAAGTTTTAAAAAAATATCGTATTATTAAAAGTTAAAACATTATTAAAGAAAATAGTAATTTCTGGGTACAAATTATTTTTAATTATGACGATATTACTGAAACATAAATGACAAATAAGTGAAATTATTTCGATTTGTTTCTGTATTCTAGATAATATTTATAAATATTATTTTATGTTGTAACGTTAATTCATTTAAAACAGAAACAAACGTATTATTAATAATATTCCCACCATTCTAAATTTTTATTATTTAGGAAAAGTATTATAAGTTGATTTATAATTCAAGTTTATTGCACATAATAATGACAAGTCGCGGGAAGTTGCTAGTGCAGATGGTATTAGATCAGGTGGAAAAGAATAAAGTTCACACAAACACTGAACATGATGATAATAATGAAGATGTTATTAAAGAAACTTCAAAGAATGCGAACGAAAAAATATTTAAAGAACCAGTCACAATGAGAAAGTTGCCAGAACAAATTAAATTGAAGACTCCGGAAGAAATGCTAGACGCTATGGAAAAGGAAGTTCTAGGTAAAAATAAAGAGCAATCTTCAGCATTCAAGTTACAGAATGTCTTTCAAGAACAAGAGATATTAACTGAAAATCTAAAACTAAATTCAGATTGGAAAGAAAAACGAATTGAAACTCCAGTAAACGAGGCGAAATTGATGAACATAAAAGTCACTCTAGTATAGCAGCGAAGAAGTAGAATCAAATCACGAAAGTATGAATGACATGCAACCGTGTTCTTCAAACCAGCAAGCAGTCTTAAGTCCAATAAAAAAGAGTAGAAAAAGAGTATGCAACGAAGCCAACTGGAAAATGAATACGTCTAAACGACTAAGAAATACAGGAAAATGTTACGAAACAACCAGTAAATCAAACAAAGTTTCAAAGCCCAGACAGATGAAACCACCTTGTTCTGATAAATGTAAATTAAATTCTTCACTAAAATTTCGGAACAGGAACGTCATCGGATATTTTCAACTTTCTGGGAATTAGGCCATTTGGATAAGCAAAGAAATATTGCTTCTTGCATGGAACCAGTGCAACCAAAATACCGGTACGCAATCGAAAACAGCCAAAGATCACTGAACAATGCATTTTATTTTAACTTAAAAGAACATATACTTCGGGTCTGTAAAATATTTTTTAAAAATACTTTAGACCTCATCGACCGGCCAATTAGAGCCATAACTAAAAAGCGGGGAAAATTTTTGAACGATGTACTCAAGGAGGACAAGCGGAGAAAACATGGAAACCACTCACGAATACAGGAATCAATGAAAGACGAAATTCGATTTTTCATTCGTAATATTCCAAAAATTGAAAGCCACTATAGACGGTCTGAATCGGCAAGACACTATATAGAAGGAAACAAATTCATATCGGACCTACATAGAGATTACGTGGCAGAGTATAATAAGAGGAATTCTCCATTTTGTAATTATTTGATTTTTTATAAAATATTTACAAAAGAGTTTAATGTATTCAGTTATAAGCCACGCAATGATCAATGCGAAATATGTGTTTCATATGAAAATGCATCACTTGAAGAAAAGGAAAAAATGAGCGAGAAGTTCGAAATTCATTTAGAAAAAAAAGGAGTTAGCTCGCAACGAAAAAAACTCAGACAAAATAAAATTCGCGAATATGCCAAAATTAATTCTAGCAGTTTATGATTTAGAAGCTGTCTTTCAGTGCCCTAAAGGCCAAGCTCCTGATTTCTACTACAAACCAAAGTTAAATGTGTTCAATTTTTCTATATACGATCTTCAGCGTATAAATCTGCGGATTGCTTTGTATGGCATGAAGGCATTGGACATAGAGGTGTTAACGAACTTGGGACGTGCATTTTACGTTTCTTGCAATAAAAGGCAACGCAAGAAGAAGAAATCGAAGTAATTTTTTATTCTGACAATTGCCCCGGACAACAAAAACACAAATTTATGTTTTCTCTATATCTATACGCTGTTCAAACATTAAACATTAAGTCGATCACACACAAATTTCTTATAAAGGGGCACACCCAAAATGAGGGTGACTCGGTTCACTCAACTATAGAAGGTGAACTTAAAAAGCAACTTCGAAGTGGTCCGCTATACACACCTGATTCTTTTATAAGTTGCATTCGATCTGCCAAGAAAAAGGGAGATCCGTATAGCGGTTGAAATGCCATTTCAAAATTTTTATGATATAAAAACCTCACTGGACAAATGCGGTTTAACTTATCAAATGCAATCAAGGTGTCGGATATTAAAGTGATCAAAGTTGAAAAAAACTCTTTATATTCCATTTTTTTTAAAACTTCATACAACGATGATCCATTCAAAGAAGCTGTAATTATTCGAAGCAGCTATAGAACTTCTACCTCAGATTTTGAATTAAAACATATGTTTTTTTGCAAAACATATATATGATTAGTTGTAATATTATACAGAAATAAAGATTTCTTAAATAAAAAAAAAAAAAAAAAAAAAAAAAAAAAAATATATTTTTTTCACCACAAGATTTACTTGATCTGTTGAAAGGAAACTATATTCCTAAATACTATACAAATTTCTTTTGGAAGTTAGTAGGTTCAAAAAATTTTTTATAATGATAAACATAATTACGTCGTTTATGAAACTTTGAATTGGTACTATTTTTATGTTCCTTTTAATTTTGAAATTAAATTATTATACATGGCTTACTAACTTTTAATTAATAAACAATTAATTTTTTTTATTTACATAAGAAACCCATTTATTTCATATTTTCGTTACATTAATTTTCAAGAACAACGTCACAAATCAAGAAGAGCCTCTTTTAAACATCTAAATATAAACAGGCAGAGAAAATGTCAAATTTTTTGCTAAGTTTTTAAAACTCAAAAACTATTCACCAAATAAATATGTCATTAGAAATTGATTTTAGTACTTAGTGGATTAAAAATTGATAATATTCTTTAAAACAAAACTTCAAATCGATTTTCTGCGAAACTAACTTTTTTTAGATGTGTCACTCTTCTAGCAAACCGACGATATTGTTGGAATATATTTTTAATAAATAGATAGGCTACTGCGTGTTATAGGTTACGCTTTTTTACATTTTGTTGTTATGATTTGTTGTGTTGGTCATGACGGAAACTGAGGAAGAAAAAAACTGAGGCAGACGTTTAGATACCTTAGAGTCTTACGACATTCGAAAATCGATATTTCTTAACCAAAATATCCTTAACGAACAGAGAGAAATTCATTTCTCACCAATTACAGACCCCGCCCTTTTCTATAATTTGACTAATACGTCGGGTAATTAAATTTACTTCAATATACCTTGAATTTTGTTACTCAGCCGATGACTAATCGCACACCTGCGCGATCAATAGATTAATTTTTATTGCTTATTTTTTGTCCCTCCTTCTTTTGGTAATTTTTTCCTTTTTTCTGCTATATATAACAAATTCTTCTTTTACAAATCAGTAGATACTCCTGATGATTTTAAACTTTTTGACCAAATTTTTTAATTAAAATATTCAAAAAATCTAATTTTGCGAAATAAAAAACAAGTGTTTAATAAAATGTGTTTGATAGGAATATGCTATCTGAATTGCTTATTTGTGGATTTTGTAATAATTTAATTCTATTTTTTAATTTGTTGTTCAACAAAAATTTTATTGAACTGTACACTACCGCTCAAAAATGTTTAGGCACCCATTTTTCATGTATTTTTGATACAGTATTATGTTTACGAACAAAACATTTGAATAAAATGACATACTTATCTGAAACGCAGTTTCATTATAAACGGTTTTCCAATAAGAGGTTTCATTTTGATATTTAAAAAAAACGAGTACATTTTAAGAAAAATCAATGAATGTTTATTTCATTGTACAGAGAAAGGTATGCCATTAACATTTGAAAACGGTACCAGCCAAATGGTCTCCACTGCTACTCTTGCAGCACCATATCCTTTTAATGAAACTTTCCATGACCTCACATTTGCGGTTGTATGCCCTCGATAACTTCACGAATTCCATCTTTAAGGTCTTGAATCGATTGTGGTGCATTCGCATAGACCTTGTCTTTCACGTGGCCTCAAAGAAAAAAAGTCTAAAGGTGTTAAATCACAAGATCTAGGTGATCAATTGTGATCACCTCTTCGAGAAATAACACGATCAGGAAACTGTTCTTGCACAATTGTGATTGTTTCGTAGCTTGTGCAGCACGTAGCGCTGTCTTGCTGAAAATAAACGTCTTCCACATCAATATCTTCCAATTCCGGCCAAGCAAAATTATTAATCATAGCTCGGTAGAGCAATCCATTCACCGTAACAGTTGCACCAGCTCCATTTTCGAATAAGTAAGATCCAATCACACCGCCAGCCCAAACACCGCACCAAACAGTGATCCGTTGAGAATGGAGAGGCTTTTCAACAATCATTCTTGGATTTTCTGAGCCCCAAATGCGACAATTCTGCATATTAACGTAGCCTCCGAAGTGAAAACGAGCCTCATCACTTTTCGATGAAAATCCGGATCATTTTGTTGCATTTGAAGGACCCAATCAGCGAACGTACGACGTTTACGATGATCGACCGGCTTGAGTTCTTGTGTTAACTGAAGTTTAAAAGCCTTAAGACGTAAGTCTTTATGCAAAATACGGTGTAATGTCGTTTGTGGAATGTCTAATTCCAAAGATCGACGAGGAATCGACAAACCTGAGCTTTCGTCAACACTACGGGCTACAGCAGCAATACTCTACGTTGTTCTTGAACGACGCACACGGTTTCGATTCTTCACATTACTAACTTGTCCCAACAGCTAAAAATGTTTCCACCAGTTTCACTATTGCCGGCCAAGAAGGAGCTTCACGACGACCCAAAAATGCTTTAGTATTGCGAACTGTGACTGCAGAATTTTCACCATTTTTGTAGTGAATTTTAACAATTTCAATGCGTTGTTGAAGCGTGCATCGTACCATTTTTAGTAACGGCATAGTTTTTACTCGTAAAATGACAAAAGATGACAGCTACAAAATTGACAGCTGCCCAAATAGCAGGCTATTCAAAATGAAACCTCTTATTGGGAAACCTGTATAACCACCAATGATATAGGGTTAATTTGACTACCCTCTACCCGCGCTTGGTTGGATTGTCGTAAACTGTTTATTAAGGTACAAATACAATAATAGTCTGTAGAAATTTACAGAAAAATTGATCAGTCTGGTCTATTCTAGGTAATGATGTTTAAATTGTTTTTTTTGAAAATTTCAGTGAAATGAGTCAAATACGATCAGTTGCAGTCTGATATTTACACTGCTAACATCGTAAGCGAAATATCGAGTGACAATTATTTAAAATGCCTCCAACAAAAAAAAAAGTACTGAAACACGTGCGCTTATAATAGCTTACCATACAGCTGGCATAAGTATTTGACAGATTGCCAAAAAAATGGAATTAGATCACGCTACGGTCGATTATAATGTTAAAAAATATCGGGAAAGTGGCAGTTTCTTTAATAAAAGACGTAGTAGAAATTCAAAAGCGACAACATCTGTAGATGATCATGGAATACTGATTACTAGCAAGATGAATAGACGCAAAATAGCGCCGGAAACAACCGCAGAATTAAATGTT
>OW052222.1:63491226-63730075 GCA_932526605.1 Nephrotoma flavescens | reverse complement strand
GAAATACGTTTTTAGAAAACGTTCGTAGATATTGATATATGTATGAGGGATATCATAATACTCAGTCTTTAATGATCTCAACGTTCTATTTTTCATAATATTTGCAAAAAATTTGTAATAATGATTCTTATGCCTAAAATAAAAATATTACTGTTTGTACGCTAAAACTACCCTATTATTGATTTATTCACTTAATTTTTAGAAAATCATTAATGTTTATTAATATCATATATTAAAACTCATTCATATTTTAATAAACAAATTTTATTTGAATAGTTTTAATACATAGTTAATAATTTTATATTTAATAAATCTATACATATTAAAATTATAATAAAATCTATCATAAACTATACGTAAAGAAGGTTTTTAAATTTTATACGTACATAATAAATTGATTTATATGTGTATATGTTAGTAATTTGCTATTTTTAAGTTAAAAATTAAAAAATTATTTACACAGAAATCAATAGTCATATTCCATTATTTTGTAAAGGTAGCATTTCAGAGCTATCTTTAATCAAATATATTTATCATCGTGTGGATTAGGTGCGGTTTTCATTGACTAACAGAGCTTACTGCTTGATTTCTTGAACGAATTTGATGAGTCATTAATTAAACATTCTTTGAAATCATTAAACGTTATTCTCGATTTCACAACTTGACTCTTAATTGTCCTTTAATTTTTTTGTATCATTAGCGTCAACAACTTTGAAAGTATACATTTTTGATCTTAATTCAATAAATTGACTCATTATTTTCCCATAATTTTCATCCTTCATTAGACCACTTGTATCGAGATACGTATAACAATCTTTTTTGATGAGTTCATATACATCTGGACAAAACACTTCAACTAAACTATCTGTATCAGTATAACAAATTTATCAATTTTTATCAAATTTCGGCACAATACTATCATAATCAAAATCATATAATGTAGTTTTAGCTAGATCTAATATGCACATCCCAACACCATATTGGTTTGTTGAAATAAATTACCAATTTATTTAATTCAACCGTAAGTAAGTGTATTGCATAAAACATTTAAATTGCATAACCCACGCATTTTTTGATGAAAATTTTTCATCTGTTTCGTTTCTCTTTATAACATTACATACTCTATGGTTATAGTCAACTATAAAATCATAAGTCACATATTATATATCATGCAGTTTCAAAGACACATCAATGACTACGTCGCATTTTGGGATTGGGATTATGCTAGAACGAACATAAAACAGTTAAATCTTAAATGATTATTAATTATCAAATTTGATTAATAGCTCTCGGTTATATAAAAAATAAATGCTGTAAATTTTTTTCTCACTATGCATAAGTACATAGATCGTACAATTAAAAACAGCCACACCACCAATCTTTATCAACAACAATTTTTTAGCTTTTTATTATATTTAATAACTTTTTTATGTTTTCAGATAACTTTTTTAATTACTTACTATAATTTACTATTCAATCTCGTCACTTTTAATTTTAAAAAATTTATAATTTTTATACCATTTTACTAGTTTTTAAACAGATTTTATAAATTTGATAACGGTTTTGTTACCATTTTTTCAATTTATTAATTTTTTGTTACTTATTGTAACTTCTAATAACATTTTTTATTTTTTAAAGTTTATTCTTACTAATAAAAACATAATTTTTAATAACTTTTAAAACTTATTACGTATTTTTAGAACTTTTAAGCGTATTATATCTTATAATCATATTTTTTATACAAATTTTACAACTCTTCATAACTTTTAAACTTTACTTTTTAACTTAAATACTATAAATTTTTGAAACCTTAGTTTTTAAACAATGTACAATTTTTTATACCATTTTAAAGGTACCTTACTTTTTATAAATTTTTAGAAATACTTTATAAACTTAATAACGTTTTTTGTTACTTATTATATCTTTAAATAACATTTTTTTATAACTTTTTAATGATTTTTATATCTTATTATAATTTTCTGTGTATTTTTTTATAATTTTTAAAGTCATTATAACTTCCAACATCATTTTGTGTTCAAAGTTTAAAACTTTTCATGACTCTTACAACTAATTTTTTATAACATTTAATACAATTCACAAGTTTCTATAGGTTTAAATGTCTTTATATGACTTTTAATAACTGTTTGAATTTAGATACTATAAGTTTTATACATTTTTGTCACTGTGCATTAAATTTATATAGTTTAAAAAAAAAAAGTTGTATACCATTTAATTAGACGCCACTAGTAGTAGTAACTTACTTTAGTATAGTAAATAATTAGTGCATCAAATAAACACCACTTCTCACTACTAAGAGCGCTACTTTCTATCAGTAAGACGATTATTAGTACTACTTACTAGTTCAGCTTCTCGTCGCCAGATCTCACAACCACATGCCATACATTTTATTACACTTAATTAATGCAATACCACTTTAACGGTTAGTAACTGTTTTCATGATTCGTTTGTAATTATTTTTTTATGTTTAAATCTTGTATTTTTTTTAGTTTCAGGTTTTTATTTTAATTTTATAGATTTTTAATTTGTTGTTTCACTTTTTAAATAGAGGACAACAGAATAAAAGATCTTCCGAGTCAGAACAAGTATAGTTTCATGTAATTTAAGTATTACAAGCAATACTTCAAACTCAATGTACGAATACTTTATAAACTTAGTAACGTTTTTTGTTAGTTATTATAACTTTTAATAAGATTTTTTATAATTTTTAAAATTTATTATTATTTTTTATAACTTATTATAACTTTTCATGTATTTCTTTGATAACTTTTAACATATTTTTGTTCAAAGTTATAACTTTTCATAACTCTTACAACTAATTTTTATAACTTTTAATAAATTTCATAACCTTTTATATCTTTAAATGGCTTTATATTTTATAATATATATATGGTTATATTGTTTTAACTTATGTACTATAAGATATAAGATTTATACATTTTTGCCACTTTCATTAAATTTGTATAATAAAAATAAAAAAATTGCAATTTTTACACCATTTAATTACTTTTATAATTTTATGATTTTTTAAACATACTTTATAGATCTGATAACATTTTTTGTTACATTGATCTAGAGTAAAACTGTATACTACTATAATACTTAGCACAATTTACGAATTAACTGAACAATGATTGATTTAGTAGTACATTAGCCTAGTTTTCTTTTTTAAATATAATAATTTTTAATATTAAAGCCTGTGCTTTGTTATACCTGTCATCAAAGTGTTGTTCAATTTCTTCGATAGTGTGGTCAGGCCCAATACTAAATTTATAAGTCTCGAAATATCTTTCATAAAATATAAGTTCGAGCTCATCTTACCATCTAGTTATGTATGTGAAACTTCTTCTTTATCACTTTGATAGCCATGTAACAACGTAAATTTATTGTTCATCTTTCGTTATAAATAAAAGTAAATGTCATAACTTTACTGCATTTAAACTATTTAAATAAATTACTATCCTGGTTTTATTTCAATGCCCGTGTAAGTCTTCTTTAGTGTTTTTGTTTATTTTTTATTTTTTAAATACATTTTTAGATTTTAATTGTTTAATTTTCATGATTCGTTTGTAATTATTTTGTGTATGTTTAAATTTTTTGTTTTTATTTTTATTATTTTCAGGTAGGTTTTCATTTTAATTTTATAAATTTTTAATTTGTTATTTTACTTTTTAAATAGTGGACAACAGAATAAAAGATCTTCCGAGTCGGAACTATAGAAGTATAGTTTCATGTAACATAATACTTAAAAACAAACAAATCCAAACTCAACGTACAAATACTTTATAAACTTAACGTTTTTTGTTAGTTATTATAACTTTTAATAAGATTTTTTATAATTTTTAAAATTTATTATTATTTTTTATAACTTTTTAATAATTTTTTAACTTATTATAACTTTTCAGGTATTTCTTTTATAACTTTTAACGTTACTATAACTATTAACATATTTTTTGTTCAAAGATTATAATTTTCATAACTCTTACAACTAATTTTTATAACGTTCAATAAATTTCATATTTTTTATATCTTTAAATGTCTTTATATTTTATAATATCTATATATTGTTATATTGTTTTAACTAAGGTACTATGAGTTTTATACATTTTTGCCATTTTCATTAAATTTGCATAATTTAAAAAAAAAATTGGAATTTTTACAAATTACTTTTATAATTTTCTAACATGCTTTATAAACTTGATAGCAGATTTTGTTACATTGATCTAGAGTAAAGCTGTATACTACTATAATACTTAGCACAATTTACGAATTACCTGAACAATGATTGATATAAAAGTACATAAGCCTGATAAAATAAAATAATATTTCTGCCAGATGTTTTCTTTTTTAAATATAATAATTTTTAATATTGAAGCCTGTGCTTTGTTATCGCTGTCACTGTCATCAAAGTGTTCGACAATTTCTTCGAAAATGTGGTCAGGCCCAATACTGACTACGTTACATTTTTTAAATAATTTTTAATGTATATCAAATTTTATTAATCAAAACTCTCGTATATGTAAAAAATAAATGCTGTAACTTTATTGCATTGAACTTTTGTAAATCACATCAAAAAGTTTGTAAGTTACGTGTAATTAGCATAAAGTTAAAGTTGTCAGCTTTTCACTGTGTTTTATTTATAATTTTGTACTGTATAGCGCTAATGTACTTGCGCAGGTCGTTGCAATTTATTTTGTTGTATAATATTTAATATCTTTGACGATACTTTGATCAGTTTAAACATGAAAAATACTTTTAAGAATTACTTTCTGATTGGTTTACTAAAATATAATTATACGAGTTTTCATAATTAAGTTTATTAAATTTTAAAATTTACATGTAAACTAAATTTTTGATATATTATTATGCAATACATAACGTAATTTTTAGTAAAGTAAGTAGTGAGTAGTAATTTTTATTAATGATTTGTCGCTGGTAATCATAACAAAATATAATAATAAAATAATGACTTAATAGTAAAATGCATTAATGTGATTCTTAACCAAATATAAAATCTAATTTTACGCGAGAAAATTTTATCGTTTCATCATTGTTACTGTTGACTATGGAATTATGCATGCTACCACCATAAATATAAAATGATTATTAGTTTCTATGCATTGTTATGTGACATAACTTATCATCGTTTTTCACCTTTATCACTCATCATTTTTACTTAATCGATTGATTTATCCCACACTATTGCAACGAAAACATAACTGAAATAATAATCATATTAGTTAATAAGCATGATTTTTTATAATTGTGACGAAAATATGCAAAATCCGATTATAACAATAACAATTATAAAAAAATATGATAAAATATATTATTTGACCTATATTCTTATTATATTATAACTTTCAATTCTCATTTGCATCCATCAGATTTGCTGTTATTATGATATGTATCGCGATACGTTTTCAAGATCAAGTTTAGTTTTATATTTCTTATTTGCGATTACATAAACATAAAATATAGTGATGCGTTATCAAGATCAAAAAAATATTTTTTTTTATTTAATTTTCTATCGAAACAATATTCTTGCATATAACACATAAATCGTCAATCAGTCAAATATATATGTAATAAAATTCTTCATTACAGTTGAACAGACGAATGACAAACCTTAATAAATTTCAATGAAATTCATACGATCATATGTTGAAATAAAGATTTTAGTTATCGAGACATTACTATATTTCTCAAGTTATATGAAGGTGAAATGAAAAACCAGTATTCAATATTCAATTACTATGAAAAAAAAATTTTGGGATGGGATTTGCGCCAGAACCATCACAAAACAACTACTGCCTATGATGGTTTCACATAATGGTAATAAATATATGTTAACCATTCAAGATGACCTCACAAAATACTCTCTCGCAATTCCAATAGCTTCTCAAGATACTAACACAGTGGCAAAAGCATTTTCTGAACATTTTATATGTAGTTTCGGAGCACTTAATTCCATTGTTACGGATCAGGGTTCTAATTTTATGTCAGAAATATTTAATAAACTCTGCAAACTACTAAAAATAAAAAAATACATACTTCAGCGTACCATCCTGAATCAAACGGAGCTTTAGAGCGATCGCATCGTACCCTTACAGAATACTTTCATTGTTGAAATTTCATTGTTGACGATCCATTGGCTTAGGACGAATGGATACCTTATGCTATTTTTAACTTCAATTCTACCACGCATACTTCCACTAATTATATGCCGGTAGAACTTCTTTTGGGATATAAACCTAATCTTCCTAGCTCTATCCAACAAGATTCGACTCCGGTATATACTTACGACGATTATCTATCAGAACTAAAATCCAGACTTCAATATTCATGGCAAGTCACAAGAAATTCGTTGATTCGCCATAAGTCAAAATCAAAAGAATATTATTACCAAAATTCCAAGACGCCCACTTTAAAATTGGGGATAAAGTTCTTTTAAAAAACGGATCGATATTAAATAAACTAGATCCACTATGGACGGGGCCATACGAAATTGTTCAGATTTGTTCACCGCTAAATTCCTCAATCCGTATAAATCGCAGAATCAAAACAGTTCACAATAATAGGCTGAAAATATACGAAGAGTAATCAACTCAGAGTTCAATCAGAATTATAGAAGTTATGTTACCAAAATTCAAAATATTACTCCAACTCCATCAATTATTAGCGAAATGAAAATAAAATATAATTGAGCACCGGCAAATTTAATTAATTATTGTCCACAAAATTTAATAGTTTAATTAATATAATAATAATAAAATATATTACTTTTATAATCATAAATAAAATTTAACTATGAAAATTAGTACATAAGGTGACCAAAGAACAAGATAAATTATCCTCCGTATAATTTATCTTTTCCTAGGGGATAGGGATGTTATGATCCACCCTATACTCTATTACAATAAATGTACATACAGATGTACATACAGATATTATTTTGTCGTTGCTACGGTCATAAACTTACTTATATTAACTTGCTTATATACTTACATTATAATTTCATTTTTTATGTATTTCCAATACATACTTAGTTATTTATATAATATTTACTTATTCTATTTTATATACTATACATACATAATTACATTTGAATTATATAAATAAATGAAATAGTTATGTACTTCCAAATATATTTAAATGTTTAATATTTATATTATGTATATACTTTCAATTTATATACTATTAGTAGATGATTTGTATTTTTGAAGTTTAATAAAAGTTATTATTGTACGAGATTTTCTGTGGTCAAGTCGAAAATAAACAACCATTTAAATCACAAGTGAAATAATTTTATTTAAGCCACACATAAATCCCACGTAATTTCGGGATAACTATACTCTACGGTCACGGGGCACCTCATCAAGCTCACGCAGTACGGCATCGACTATAACAACATTAACCGAGGGCTGTAATAGCACTTCTCGAACAGGTGTATATACTATTTTTTCCACTACTACCTAGTCGTACAAGGCACACCAACCATTAAGGTTGATAAGAAAATAAATTTGATAAGGGAAACACTTACTCTTTAATAATATTAACTATATTTTGTGAAAAAACGTAATTAATACAGTCCAAAAGTTTTAAAAAAATATCGTATTATTAAAAGTTAAAACATTATTAAAGAAAATAGTAATTTCTGGGTACAAATTATTTTTAATTATGACGATATTACTGAAACATAAATGACAAATAAGTGAAATTATTTCGATTTGTTTGTAGATAATATTTATAAATATTATTTTATGTTGTAACGTTAATTCATTTAAAACAGAAACAAACGTATTATTAATAATATTCCCACCATTCTAAATTTTTATTATTTAGGAAAAGTATTATAAGTTGATTTATAACTCAAGTTTATTGCACATAATAATGACAAGTCGCGGGAAGTTGCTTGTGCAGATGGTATTAGATCAGGTGGAAAAGAATAAAGTTCACGCAAACACTGAACATGATGATAATAATGAAGATGTTATTAAAGAAACTTCAAAGAATGCGAACGAAAAAATATTTAAAGAACCAGTCACAATGAGAAAGTTGCAGGTTAGTAGCGAGCAGTCCATGGCAGCAGAATTGCCAGAACAAATTAAATTGAAGACTCCGGAAGAAATGCTAGACGCTATGGAAAAGGAAGTTCTAGGTAAAAATAAAGAGCAATCTTCAGCATTCAAGTTACAGAATGTCTTTCAAAAACAAGAGATATTAACTGAAAATCTAAAACTAAATTTAGATTGGAAAGAAAAACGAATTGAAACTCCAGTAACCGAGGCGAAAACACCAGATAAATCTTTAGGAGAATCTTTAACAAATATGACCTCAAATTCCAATGAAGCACAATCTGCAAATTCAGGCTCTTTTTCATCAAGTAGTAGTGGTAGTGCTAGTAATTCCAGCCTTGTTCGTCTGATAAAGGTAATTTGAATCGAAAATTATATTAACTTATAATAATTGTTTTGTATTATTACGAGTATATCAAACATCATTATTATATGTCGTATTTCAGACTGTGAAGACCCAATTAATGATCCTACTTTCCAAATTGATGAACATAAAAGTCACTCTAGTAGCAGCGAAGAAGTAGAATCAAACCACGAAAGTATGAATGACATGCAACCGTGTACTTCAACCCAGCAGGCAGTCTTAAGTCCAATAAAAATGGTAGAAAGAGAGTATGCAACGAAGCCAACTGGAAAATGAATACGTAGAAATACAGGAAAATGTTACGAAACAACCAGTAAATCAAACAAAGTTTCAAAGCCCAGACAGATGAAACCACCTTGTTCTGATAAATGTAAATTAAAATGCTTCACTAAAATTTCGGAACAGGACCGTCATCGGATATTTTCAACTTTCTGGGAATTAGGCCATTTGAATAAGCAAAGAAATATTGCTTCTTGCATGGAACCAGTGCAACCAAAATACCGGTACACAATCGAAAACAGCTGAAGATCACTGAACAATGCATTTTATTTTAACTTAAAAAAACATACTTCGGGTCTGTAAAATATTTTTTAAAAATACTTTAGACCTCATCGACCGGCCAATTAGAGCCATAACTGAAAAGCGGGGAAAATTCTTGAACGATGTACTCAAGGAGGACAAGCGGAGAAAACATGGAAGCGACTCACGAATACACGAATCAATGAAAGACGAAATTCGATTTTTCATTCGTAATATTCCAAAAATTGAAAGCCGCTACAGACGGTCTGAATCGGCAAGACACTATATAAAAGGAAACAAATTCATATCGGACCTACATAGAGATTACGTGGCAGAGTATAATAAGAGGAATTCTCCATTTTGTAATTATTTGATTTTTTATAAAATATTTACAAAAGTGTTTAATGTATTCAGTTATAAGCCACGCAATGATCAATGCGAATTATGTGTTTCATATGAAAATGCATCACTTGAAGAAAAGGAAAAAATGAGCGAGAAGTTCGAAATTCATTTAGAAAAAAAAGGAGTTAGCTCGCAACGAAAAAAACTCAGACAAAATAAAATTCGCGAATATGCCAAAATTAATTCTAGCAGTTTATGATTTAGAAGCTGTCTTTCAGTGCCCTAAAGGCCAAGCTTCTGTTTTCCACTACAAACCAAAGCTAAATGTGTTAAATTTTTCAATATACGATTTTCAGCGTATAAATCTGCGGATTGCTTTGTATGGCATGAAGGCATTGGACATAGAGGTGTTAACGAACTTGGGACGTGCATTTTACGTTTCTTGCAATAAAAGGCAACGCAAGAAGAAGAAATCGAAGTAATTTTTTATTCTGACAATTGCCCCGGACAACAAAAACACAAATTTATGTTTTCTCTATATCTATACGCTGTTCAAACATTAAACATTAAGTCGATCACACACAAATTTCTTATAAAGGGGCACACATAAAACGAGGGTGACTCGGTTCACTCAACTATAGAAGGTGAACTTAAAAAGCAACTTCGAAGTGGTCCGCTATACACACCTGATTCTTTTATAAGTTGCATTCGATCTACCAAGAAAAAGGGAGATCCGTATAGTGGTTGAAATGCCATTTCAAGATTTTTATGATATAAAAACCTCACTGGACAAATGCGGTTTAACTTATCAAATGCAATCAAGGTGTCGGATATTAAAGTGATCAAAGTTGAAAAAAACTCTTCATATTCGATTTTTTTTAAAACTTCATACAACGATGATCCATTGAAAGAAGCTGTAGTTATTCGAAGCAGCTATAGAACTTCTACCTCAGATTTTGAATTAAAACATATATTTTTTTCACCACATGGTATATCAGAAAACAAGCGGAAAGATTTACTTGATCTGTTGAAAGGAAACTATATTCCTAAATACTATACAAATTTCTTCGAAAGTTAGTAGATTCAAAAAATTTTTTATAATGATAAACATAATTACGTCGTTTATGAAACTTTGAATTGGTACTATTTTTATGTTCCTTTTAATTTTGAAATTAAATTATTATACATGGCTTACTAACTTTTAATTAATAAACAATTAAATTTTTTTATTTACATAAGAAACCCATTTATTTCATATTTTCGTTACATTAATTTTCAAGAACAACGTCACAAATCAAGAAGAGCCTCTTTTAAACATCTAAATATAAACAGGCAGAGAAAATTTCAAATTTTTTGCTAAGTTTTTAAAACTCAAAAACTATTCACCAAATAAATATGTCATTAGAAATTGATTTTAGTACTTAGTGGATTAAAAATTGATAATATTCTTTAAAAAAAAAAACTTCAAATCGATTTTCTGCGAAACTAACTTTTTTTAGATGTGTCACTCTTCCAGCAAACCGACGATATTGTTGGAATATATTTTTAATAAATAGATAGGCTACTGCGTGTTATAGGTTACGCTTTTTTACATTTTGTTGATATGATTTGTTGTGTTGGTCATGACGGAAACTGAGGAAGAAAAAAACTGAGGCAGACGTTTAGATACCTTAGAGTCTTACGACATTCGAAAATCGATATTTCTTAACCAAAATATCCTTAACGAACAGAGAGAAATTCATTTCTCACCAATTACAGACCCCGCCCTTTTCTATAATTTGACTAATACGTCGGGTAATTAAATTTACTTCAATATACCTTGAATTTTGTTACTCAGCCGATGACTAATCGCACACCTGCGCGATCAATAGATTAATTTTTATTGCTTATTTTTTGTCCCTCCTTCTTTTGGTAATTTTTTCCTTTTTTCTGCTATATATAACAAATTCTTCTTTTACAAATCAGTAGATACTCCTGATGATTTTAAACTTTTTGACCAAATTTTTTAATTAAAATATTCAAAAAATCTAATTTTGCGAAATAAAAAACAAGTGTTTAATAAAATGTGTTTGATAGGAATATGCTATCTGAATTGCTTATTTGTGGATTTTGTAATAATTTAATTCTATTTTTTAATTTGTTGTTCAACAAAAATTTTATTGAACTGTACACTACCGCTCAAAAATGTTTAGGCACCCATTTTTCATGTATTTTTGATACAGTATTATGTTTACGAACAAAACATTTGAATAAAATGACATACTTATCTGAAACGCAGTTTCATTATAAACGGTTTTCCAATAAGAGGTTTCATTTTGATATTTAAAAAAAACGAGTACATTTTAAGAAAAATCAATGAATGTTTATTTCATTGTACAGAGAAAGGTATGCCATTAACATTTGAAAACGGTACCAGCCAAATGGTCTCCACTGCTACTCTTGCAGCACCATATCCTTTTAATGAAACTTTCCATGACCTCACATTTGCGGCTGTCCTCGATAACTTCACGAATTCCATCTTTAAGGTCTTGAATCGATTGTGGTGCATTCGCATAGACCTTGTCTTTCACGTGGCCTCAAAGAAAAAAAGTCTAAAGGTGTTAAATCACAAGATCTAGGTGATCAATTGTGATCACCTCTTCGAGAAATAACACGATCAGGAAACTGTTCTTGCACAATTGTGATTGTTTCGTAGCTTGTGCAGCACGTAGCGCTGTCTTGCTGAAAATAAACGTCTTCCACATCAATATCTTCCAATTCCGGCCAAGCAAAATTATTAATCATAGCTCGGTAGAGCAATCCATTCACCGTAACAGTTGCACCAGCTCCATTTTCGAATAAGTAAGGTCCAATCACACCGCCAGCCCAAACACCGCACCAAACAGTGATCCGTTGAGAATGGAGAGGCTTTTCAACAATCATTCTTGGATTTTCTGAGCCCCAAATGCGACAATTCTGCATATTAACGTAGCCTCCGAAGTGAAAACGAGCCTCATCACTTTTCGATGAAAATCCGGATCATTTTGTTGCATTTGAAGGACCCAATCAGCGAACGTACGACGTTTACGATGATCGACCGGCTTGAGTTCTTGTGTTAACTGAAGTTTAAAAGCCTTAAGACGTAAGTCTTTATGCAAAATACGGTGTAATGTCGTTTGTGGAATGTCTAATTCCAAAGATCGACGAGGAATCGACAAACCTGAGCTTTCGTCAACACTACGGGCTACAGCAGCAATACTCTACGTTGTTCTTGAACGACGCACACGGTTTCGATTCTTCACATTACTAACTTGTCCCAACAGCTAAAAATGTTTCCACCAGTTTCACTATTGCCGGCCAAGAAGGAGCTTCACGACGACCCAAAAATGCTTTAGTATTGCGAACTGTGACTGCAGAATTTTCACCATTTTTGTAGTGAATTTTAACAATTTCAATGCGTTGTTGAAGCGTGCATCGTACCATTTTTAGTAATGGCATAGTTTTTACTCGTAAAATGACAAAAGATGACAGCTACAAAATTGACAGCTGCCCAAATAGCAGGCTATTCAAAATTAAACCTCTTATTGGGAAACCTGTATAACCACCAATGATATAGGGTTAATTTGACTACCCTCTACCCGCGCTTGGTTGGATTGTCGTAAACTGTTTATTAAGGTACAACTACAATAATAGTCTGTAGAAATTTACAGAAAAATTGATCAGTCTGGTCTATTCTAGGTAATGATGTTTAAATTGTTTTTTTGAAAATTTCAGTGAAATGAGTCAAATACGATCAGTTGCAGTCTGATATTTACACTGTTAACATCGTAAGCGAAATATCGAGTGACAATTATTTAAAATGCCTCCAACAAAAAAAAAAGTACTGAAACACGTGCGCTTATAATAGCTTACCATACAGCTGGCATAAGTATTTGACAGATTGCCAAAAAAATGGAATTAGATCACGCTACGGTCGATTATAATGTTAAAAAATATCGGGAAAGTGGCAGTTTCTTTAATAAAAGACGTAGTAGAAATTCAAAAGCGACAACATCTGTAGATGATCATGGAATACTGATTACTAGCAAGATGAATAGACGCAAAATAGCGCCGGAAACAACCGCAGAATTAAATGTTGGTCACCCAAAACTAGTTAGTATTTCTACGGTTAAACGTCGTCTAGAGGAAGCCGAACTCCATGGCTTTGTTGCTATAAAAAAAACCATTTATAAGTAAGCAAAAGCGTCTTAAATGGGCCCGTGAACACCAACATTGGATGATAGGAGATTGCAACAATGTTTTATGGACAGATGGGATGGGTCTAAATTTGAATTTTCAGTACCCGCGGTGTCTTCGCCGAAGACGAATATTGGTGAGAAGATCGGTTTGTGAACGTGCGAGTAAAGAGAGTAATGCCGCTATCGAAAAGCATGGAGGTGGTTCTGTAATGATTTGCGGCTATTTAGCCGGTACTAGTGTAGGCTATGTTTTGAAAATTGGTAGAATACTAAGAAAAGAAGGATACCGACAACTTTTGGTAAACCACGCTATACCTTCAGGAATTCGACTTTTGGGTAAAAATTTTATCCTTGAACAAGATAATAATCCAATACATTCACTTAAATTATGTAAAGGCTATCTTCGCCATTTAGAGGTTGAAGGAACGATTAATATTATGGAATGGCCTCCCCAGAGCCTTTACTTGAATCCTATTGAGTTACTGTGGGAAGAACTGGACCGGGAAGTAAAGCCTTAACATCAGCTACTGTTATGTGGAACAAACTTCAATCAATTTGGAACGCAATAACGCCAGAAACTCTGGCAAAACTTATTGCGAGAATGCCTCGACTGTGCGCTGCGATTGTTCAATCAAGTGGAGGTTACATAGATGAAAGTAAAATTTAAATTAGGCTTTTTAAATTTGACATTTATTTAATATATTCCCCATAAATATATGTGTGTATGTACCTAAAAAATAAATATTTTCATATTTTTACTGAGTTTTTATATATTTTATGCTGTTCCTGATAGTGCCTAATCACTTTTGAGCGGTAGTTTATACCTCTGTTTTTTGTATGTTTAATATAAGACTTTGATTGAAGTGATTTAACTGAACAATCTGAATAAACTGAGGAAAACTGATGTGATATATTCAGTTAATTTGCCTCAATCGAATAGGCTTATAGTATCTTTTAGGGGCGAGTTTATTTTTCCTCAATTTATGAATGAAAATTTATGAAAATCAATTTCTAAAAATATTTCTGTTTTTTTCTAGAAATTGGGTTTTATTTTTCTCGTCTTGCAGGCGAAATTTGAAATTTTCTTTCCCTGTCTTTTTGGCTCCGGTCTAGCACTATTTTTTCCCCGTAAGCACTAATTAGCACAAATTGGACTTAATCGGTATGCAAAGTTTCATTTTGAAATTCGAAAGGTTCCCTGCTGCTGGTACGCACACTACTGTCACATACAGAGTGTTCACCATATCTGGCCATCAAGTAATTAACGAAAGTCAGTCAATTATCCGCAAGTACAACCAAATCTGACTTTTACGGTGATGATTGTTGTCAGGTTGCGAAACGATCGAAGAAGCTATTGCAACGTACACTGATTTGTCTAGTATATTGTCGAAAACTGGGTCCCTTTGCGACAATGGAGTTTCACCTTCACTGTCCCTGCGCTACACTCTGAACTAACACCAAAACGCAAGTTGTTGTCAGAGTGTGTCACTTTCTCTCTCTCTGGCTTTCACATCCCATGAAGGGATTTCGCCGCCTGCACAATGGTCCTCCATCCATCTCAATCCATCGCTCTCGTCCTCCAGTTTCGACATCCTAATGCTCGCAGATCTTCCTCGATGTTGTTACACCAGCGCAGTCGTGGTCTTCCTCTTCGACGCACTCCGGCTGGTTGTTGGTAAAACACTTTATTGACCACCCTCTGTTGTGGGGACCTTGCAACGTGGCCGAGCCATCTCACTCGATTGGATTTAATGAATCCGATGATATCGCTGCCTCCGAGGAGTGGCTTTATTTCGTGATTCATACGAATCCGATATTCGTTGTTCGCAACTTTAATTGGACCAAAAATTGAACGGATGACCTTCCTTTCGAAGGTAGATAACAATCTACAATCGTTGGAGGTCATGGTCTAGCTCTCGCTTCCGAAAGTCAGCACAGGTCTTATTAGTGCTTTATAAAGTGCGAGCTTGCACGAGTGCGATAGATGTTTCGATCGCAATAATCTGTGTAGAAAACTTGTTGTCCGGCAGCGATTCGTGCTTTTATTTCTGCCTGCATTTCGTTCAGTGATGTTATAACTGACCTGAGGTATTTAAAGTTTTCAACGTCATCAAAATTGTTCGCGCCAATTCCGAGATTTGCCATAAAGATGTTCCTAGGTGTTGCTAAATATTTGGTTTATACTGTTCACCTCCAAACCAAGTCTTCTTGCGCAGCGATCGAGCGGTACAAAACTGTCTTTGATATCACTAGGTCTTAGGCCAAGAAGCACGATATCATCTGCATATCCAAGAATTTGGCCAGATTTATTGAATATATAGCGCGAAGTTTCGATGTTGCTTTTCCTCAGTACGTACTCAAGCGCCAAGTTGAACAGCAAAGGCGCGAGTACATCACCCTGGCGAACGCCAGATGTTATTTCAAAGGAGTCTGACACAGTTCCTTCAAATACGATTCTACATACAGACCCAGACATTGTTAATTTACACAGAGAAACGAGTTTCTCTGGAATACCTAGGCATATGAGCGCGGCCCATAGGTTGTCGCGGTTTATACTGTCATATGCCTGTCGGAAGTCTATATATAGTTGATGGATGGTTATGTTGTACTCCCAACATTTTCCAAGATTATCCTCATGGTGAAACACTGGTCAGGGGTCGATCGGTTAGTGCGAAAGCCACATTGATAGTCGCCAATGATGTTTTCGGCGAAAGGGATGAGTCTACCAAGTACAACATTAGCCAACACTTTGTAAGCAGCGTTCAATAGAGCTATGCCACGATAGTTTTCACATTTAAGACGGTCGTCTTTTTTATGCAACGGACATATAAGCGTGGTCTTCCAATTTTCAGGCAGCTCTTCTTGGTCCCAAATACAGACGGTGAGATCGTATATAGACTTGTTGCAAGAGTAGCGCCTTCGAGTTTAATCAATTCTGCGGGGATTCCATCGAGACTGGGTGCCTTTCCGTTTTTCAATCGACTAATAGCTGCGTCTACTTCCTCCACTGTGGGATATTCGACAAAGACCTGTTCACCTGGAGGAGCTATTGCTCTAATGAGGGTCACGTCGTCGTTCCGATTTAGCAGATTTTGAAAGTAGGTTTGCCATACTGAGAGAACATCAGCCACGTTTGTTCTCAACTCTCCATTCCCGTCTTTGATGGCTGTACTTCTTGGGTGGAAGTCTTGAGTGAGATTCCTGGCTTTGGCAAAACAGTCCCTTGAGTTTCCTAGTTCCGCTTGGAAGCTGATGTTTTCAATGCATGATTTCATATGTTCACGTTCCTTCTGTCGTAGGAATTTAATCGTGGCTGTCCTAGCGCGTATATATTCTGCTTGAGTGCTTCTAGTATTGCGAGTCAACCATTTTTCACGAAGCGTTCGTTTATTTTCGACAACCCTACGGCATTGGTCATCGAACCAATCATTGCGGGGCCTCGGAAGTCTTCTTCCTATGGTATTTTGCGCCGCGGTGTTTATAGCTGACTATATAGCGTGCCACTGCTCCTGGATGTTAGGAGGAGCTTCATCATTGTAAATGGGGCCGGTCTATAAGTAATTAGTGACAGCTGATTGGTAACTCTGCAATGACGCTTGGTCTTTTAGAGCATCGATATTCCATCGAACGGTCTTTTGTGCTTGTCTATTAAACGTGTAGATGACAGTTTGCACTTATATTTAAATATGACAAGCATATGATCGCTGTCCATGTCTGCACCTCTGTAAGATCTAGCGTCAGATTTGCTGGTGGAGTGTGACTTAGACACCATGACGTGATCGATTTGGTTTTCCGTTCTTCCATCATTCGATCTTCACGTTACTTTGTGGATTCTCTTATGTGGGAAAGACGTACTTGATACAACTAAGTTGTACGTTATTGCCAGGTCGGTGACGCGTTGACCGTTGTTATTGCTAGTTAGGTGCAGGCTGTTAGTACCAACGTGCGATGTATTTTCTGCATTCCTACCGATTTTTGCATTATAGTCGCCCACGATGATTTTAATGTCGTGGTGCAGTATGTTATTGATGACTTCCTCCAGCTCGACAAACAAAAGATCTTTGATGTCATCTGATTTATCTTCGGTGGGTGCATGTACATTAACGATCGTGATATTAAATTTCTTAGTACGTAGTCTGACCGTGCATATCCGCATGTTGATACGGCGGAAATCGATGATATGATGCTTCACGCGCCGATGGATAAGGAAGCCAACTCCAAATTTTCCTCCGTTCTGATGGCCGCTGTAATGAAGAGTGTAACCATTGGTGGTGTCATGGATCAAACTCCCAGACCATCTATAAGCTCTTGTAGTGCAAGTACGTCAAATGTGTAACTCTTTGCTTGGTTCGATAGGTTCTGGAGATCTCCAGGCCTTAAGAGGCTAAGCACGTTCCATGTTCCCATTTTTAAAGCGTTGTCCATGTAAAATTTCCGAGGTCGAGTTTGTAATGAATCCGATATGGTAATCCGAGGCCTTTGATTAGGATTTATAACTTAACTGTTTTTTATGAGGGGAGGTTGTTGGCCTTCCGCTCAACCCGCTTGTTATGTGTGTGGGTCACGTACTGGTGAAAATCTTAAGACATCCAGTCCTACCTTGAACACATTTATATAGCGAGCCTCTTGATACAAGACAGACGCCCGCTTCACCCGCTCCTAACCTTAAAAACAGACGCCGGTTTAGTATTGGTTTGAGCAAAGAAAATTGAGCAAAGTTGCAGCAATTTTTCAACCAGAGCTCGCATATCTAAAACGACATTCTTGTGAAGAACGGTTAGGAATTTTGGCTGCAAGAAAAGTAATGACAAATTCGCAGAAGCTACACTATCTGAAGGCAAACTTAACTGAAGATGCAGCATCGGTAGTCTATGAACATCCGCAACGACAAATACGAGGAAGCGTGTCGCATTCTACGAGACCGATACAAAGTTCCTCATCGACAGCTATCCTCGAAGGTTCCGAATCATGCCTGCACTATAAATCGGATTTGCCGTGGGATTGCACAAGATCCTTGACTCTACAACCGACACTGTTCGGAGTCTAAATGTTTTTGAAGTACCGGTCATCGCAAACAAACTGGATCCAGAAACCCATCGGATTGGGAAATATCACTAGCCCGAGCGCAGTATACATCATACCAAGACGTGATCGATCACAAACCTGTCACACCGCTCACTCATAGTCACTCCGAACTCTCGCATCTTCACGTGATAAGTTTGTCCTGGAAATCACAATGTGTTCCAGTGTGATCAATTCAAACCTCTAAAAGTCGGAGAAAAGTCCAATTTCGACCGAGAAAAAAGGGTGTGCTTCAACTGTTCGCGCAAAGGCCACACCAGTTCGAATTGCAAATACAGTTTGTGACGACTTTGCAAAAAAGACTCATCGGTTGAATCATCGCAAACTCCGGTTACTACGACCCAAGTCGCATCACCTTTCACGGATGTACTGCTCACAACAGGAATCCCATTTGTATCGCACACAAACCAAAACATCGTCATTCGAGCTTTTTGGATTCGGAATCCCATTTAAGCTTAATATCGAAAAGTACATCAAATCGTATTACACTGCCAAATCGATTCAATATTCTCCATTTCGATGACAGCTCTCGTCGTCCAGAAGATCACAGGCACAGGTAGACATCAGAATATGAAACAGTTGTAGGGCTGTTTCATATTCTGATGTCTACTACCAACACACTATCGCAATGAAGATGAATGATACACCATATCTTTGTTATTCAATGAGAAATCATCATCTCATGGAAGGTCACGATATGATACAGTTCTGCGGCTACACAATACTAAACGACGTTTTGCCAAGGACCATCTACTACCAACCTATCACAACAATCCGCCGGGCCAGACGTGCTATATTCCACATCACGGTGTGATACAGAAATTATCAGAAGATCGTATGGCGACCTTCTCCAGAAGAGCCAGTTTGAGACAATCGTTTGTACACCATCACGTATACGGTACTGCCAGGGCTCCACATCTCACAGTTCGCACCATCCTTCAGCTACCACGGGACAAACAGGAGAAATATCCAACTACAGTTGCATCCAGAAACTTCTACGCGGACGACCTGATGACTGGCTTAGATAACATTGCGGATTTAATCGAGGTCCAGAAACAAATGGCGGAACTACTCAGATGTTACGGCGACAAACTCCGAAAGCGGTTTTCGAACAGTCAGCAGCTTCTCAATGGGATACCAATCGAATTATGCAAACATCAGGTTCAACTTCAACTAAGCTACAACGATTCAGTCCTACACTCGGGCTACCTTGATCTCCTGCGCCCGATTGTTTTGGATTCAGCATCTGCGCATTATCGGATGTTCGTCCACAAACCAAGTGAGCAATTCAATTCGATCCGCTATCATACTACAAGAATTGTGGGTACTCCAAGTCTACTCCAATGAAGTGATTCCAAAATCAATCGCTCAAAAATGGTTCACTTATCGATGTAGTTTGAAATCATTGGAGGCTTTCAAAATCGATCTCTAAATACATCGATCGCCTCTGAGAAAGTATACGCAGCGGTGGTGTGCTTGTACAACATTAGCATATGGATGCGCCAAAATCACAATGCTGGGTTCCAAGGTCAAGGTTGCACCATGGAAAACGAAAAGCCTGCCACCTCTGGAGCAGTGTACTTCTCGCCAAACTCATACATACCATCATTCAGTCACTCCACGCATAGACAGACTCGCAAGTATGTATTACTTGGTTGGCTATGCAGTTCGCCTAGAAGCCAAAAGACTTTTGTGGCCAATCGGGTTTCGTCAATCTTGGATTACATTCAACCTACCGATTGAAAGTATGTCGATACGAAGCATAATCCCGCAGATTACGCATATCGTGGTGTTGACCACGGAACAGACAACCGTGACGTCTTACAATGACTTATACTACTTACACGCTCGATAGTCATCTGCAGGCATTTTATACAACATCGACTTCTCAGCACAACAGTACATTCGAAAGTGTGCCTGAACTCAATTGGGCATTCGAGTCTTGGGTCAAGCTGGTTCAAGAATCACATTTTTCGAACGAGATATCAAGATGCCAATCTGGAGAATATTTATTAGATAAGAGGCCACTTCGATCTGTAAATCACTTCATTGGCAGCGACTGTATACTACGGGTCGGAGGGTGGCTCAACGAATCGAACCTGCCATACATACGGAAGCATCCGTCATTCTTCCCAAGTACAGCCAGCTTACGAAGTTACTCATTTCTTAGGCACATCATACAACGCACTTATCGACATCCATCTCTTTAAATTGATGCACATGGAGCGACAGCTTGTAAATGACTGATACTTATGCAATGTAGCTTAATCTACATACTCCCAAAATGGCGGGCCATTTGGATGCGTTTAAGTATATTTTATTGCAACCAACTTTAGGGCCGAGTTTCTACTTGCACACCTAATACATAAAAATCAAACAATTTTCTATATGTATTTCGTATAAGAACTCGGCCATTTTTTAACCGATCATGATGAGATTAGGTACGTTGTATGGAAATGATATTCTAAAATAATTTTAAGAAAAGGTTTTTGAAAAAAAATGGGATTCTTAAATGATTTTTGAAAAATCTCTACAATAAGACCACCTGATTAAGAGCCGCGCTGCTTCATCTTACGAAGATGCCAGTTAGATTGCTTATTTTTAACGAAAGGGATCTGTTTAGAATATATGAACCCTAAGTTCCTCACTCCATATCACATCCTGTCCGGTTAGCCGCCTATCACGGCATATGAACCTACCTGGAATGCCCAAATTGGTTAAGAAACACCAACTATCTTGCTATCGCCCAATTGCTGCTTCGTCAAGAAACTTGTCACTTTCACAAGCTGTGTGTCACCAAAGGATTTAAATCATTCTGATTTACTAAATGAATCAGGATTCATCACAATCGTACGAAAACGATTCGTGGTACTCGAAACCACCATTTTAGCTAATTTCATGAAAATCGAAAATCTTTTATTAAAAAATTTATTGACGATGCTAACTGAAATGTTAACACCTTCAGCGTAAATACATAAAAAAAGTTGAAATACACTCGTAGCTTTTCTGGGGCAGTATGTTGTACCATCACTTCGAATCAAAATCGAAAAAGTGAAAGTTGTATCATTTTTGCTTTTTGAAAATGATACAACATACCGCCATTCGACTTTTTTCGAATTTCGATTCGAAATGATGGTACAACATACCGCCCTTGATTTGCAAACAACTATCGTGATGAGGGACAACACTTAACAAGTATATTACATAAGACCTCGAGAGGTTAAAAACTAAAACCAAATTATCTATAATTAATTAACAAATTTATTAAATTTATTCGGATTTACAATTTAATGGCTTAAACATCATTTCCATCATATTTTCAGCCACCTTTATGATTTGAATACAATTTTCCGGGTCATTATAAACCAGATTTACATTTGGCTTTCTGCATACAACTCTTATATAATTACTATTTATTAAGTCTAAAAATTTAATAGCAATCGTGTATTGAATGCCTGGTTTCAATTCAATTGAGTCTCCAAGACTGAGAAACATTTCCCACCAATGTTTAGGAGCAGATTGCGTGAACTGAATTTTCTCAACTTCGCTCGTTCCATTGTCTTTTGCTGTAATTTCTATCTCCACGTTTTTCTTATCTTGCTCAACTCCGATCATTATTCCACATAAAATGATTTCTTTTGAAACGGAAAATTTTGTTTCCAACAAAGTATCTCGCGATAAATTACGAAATTCGATTGTCGAAATGAATTTTTCTCTGGGTTTTGAAATCCACGGATCGCTACTACTCTCACCAAACGTAACTTGTGCTGCAAGTGTATTTCGATCATTCTCACTTAATAATCCAGGGTATTTTTGAAAACACTCGCGCCTCTCATCGGAGGACATTGTTGGAAATCGAATTTTCTTTATGAGGTCATCGAAACGTTCTCGTGCTTCTCGTAGTGACATCTGATGCCGCTTGCAATATTTTTTTATCCATCCAGCCAAAGCATTGAAGATTTTGGCTTCAGTCACACCTTCTTTGATATTATCAAACTTTAAAACTTCGTTTATAGAATCCGGATGGAGGGATAAAAACGTATTATTGAAATAGCCGTAGTTCTGGCAAAAACGTTCATTGGAGATCTGGCGTGCTAAATCGTATTTCGCAGTAACACAATGGTCAAATAATTGAAGATTCCATGATACACTCTTAAGTAAGTTCATCACTCGATTTTCTAACATAATAACTCGATATTTGGTTGATAACTTTAATAAGTCCATCCCATTTTGATCATTAATGTTGCATTCATCCGTGTAAATGAATCGGATGAATTCCAAAAAACTCTCGTATTTAAAATCAGTGATCGGAATTAATTTTTTTTCACCCAACGTTTCCTCGAATTGCTCTTCAAATACCACACTCCGTTTCATGAGCTCCAACGAGTGTGCGTAGATGATTTTATCGCCCACACGAAATTCGATATCAGCAAGAAATTTATTGTTGAACAGTTGTTTGGTAATTTCGTGCATCGTCAGGTGTGGCGAACAATTTATTTTGAATTTCATGTTGTTCGATATTTAAAATTCACTTAACACTTTAACACAAAAGAAAAGATATAACAGCTAATGCAAAAAACACTTTTGATATTTGTCGATCGAAAATCGTTTTATTAGAATTTATAAATTTTAAATGATATCAGTTGGTGACCTTCTCTTTACGAAAACTAAATTTGTAATGCTAGAAAACAAAAAAATTACAAGAAAAGAAAACTTTAAAATGTCATAAAAAGATGTCTGTCCAGCAACTAAATTTTAACACTATAACTACCTGAACCAAACCATAAAACGTAGAAACCTAATTACCAATATTTATTACCTAAACCACAGTGTTCTCTCAAAAA
Source organism: Nephrotoma flavescens (assembly GCA_932526605.1). NCBI lineage: Eukaryota > Metazoa > Arthropoda > Insecta > Diptera > Tipulidae > Nephrotoma > Nephrotoma flavescens. The sequence goes on along the minus strand of OW052222.1, from coordinate 63,706,611 downwards.
TAGGGGATGTCTCAAAAATAGGGGATGTGATCTGTTCAGCTGTGCATGTCATAGAAAATTTAACTATAATAAAACTTAATAAATTCTTTTCAAATTACGAGAGTAATCATAAAACATGACCCAACAGAACAAAGACGATTTAGATTTACTTATTTGCTGAAACTCCCATTAATGTTGTATGTACTCGTATTTATAAATATTCTTTAAAAGGTAAACGAATGTTTTCAAGAAGTGCTCTCAATACACGGTGAAAAAAATGTATCGTCATCGTGAAAATCAGACAGTTTTAACATTTTTTTCATGAAACACAATGAAGCGTAAAGCTATAATGATGTTCTGATTCGCGTGAATTTCGGCTTGAAATATATGCATATGAAGTGAAATTTTTCTAAGAATTTCTTTTGCACGAAAGGCTACGGATAATGACAAACAAAGTGAATGCTGTCGTCGACCTCTTCAAGACAGCTATCGCATACAAGGTTTCACGAGCAAGCCCCATTCGTTGTAAATAGAGTTTGTAAGGGTCATAACCGGTAGGTACTTATAGCAACCAAAACTCGTACGAATTTGGCTCTCACAAAAAGCATTTCGCCTTTCGGCTGGTAGAAGAGCGAAGCCGAATTCAGGTGTGAAGTTTGAAGGTGAGTATAGTTACATATATGGCAAGTTTCTAGCCTATACAGTGAAATATGGGTTTTAAAGAGTTTCACTCCTAAGGGGTTGTCTTTAGAGTGTGAACTGTTCCAATGTAGTTATTATGTAAAAACAACTTGTAGCATCGCCCCTGTTACGATGCAAAAGTAGTTAGTCCTCTTCGAATAGTTTTTTGAGTGTTGGACTATGCCAATATGTTGTAATTTAATTTCTAAAAAATTGAGTACCGTCTCCATTACAATAAATATTAACAGAAACACGAAAAGATGGTGCAGCTACGTCCAATGCCAACCCACACACGAATTGCCGCTTAACTGGACATGTAAGACATTTTCTAAATTTGTAACACATTTGTAATTAATTTATAAAAAATTCTAGTACCATTTTCATTGGATTACGTTACAAGTGCTGGGCAGCATTAGTATCACAAGGCTGTGTCAGATGCTCTTTTTATGTTCATCTTGCTCCTAGTATTGGTGATAAATATATTTAATTTTAAGCTTTTATAAGTTTTGTATATCATAAATGTTTCTCCTATGTGATGCAAAACTGTATTGTTGGCTTCATCATGATTGTTACTTTCTTCACTTCTTCTTGGATAATAAATGCTTATCTTCAGACACAGGTATAGATTTACATCTCGGAGCAACTTGACCTCAGACTTCTAATAGAGTAATAGTTGGCTGCTTATACATATTGAGTTATGTAACCCACAGAGCATCCGAAACACATCCATCAACACTGTATAAACGGAAATGTACAGTTAGCATTAAACACAAAATTGTAAGTCAATTATATCATAAAAATCATAATTAGCATTAAATATAAAAATTCTAACTTAATAAATAAAAATGTACAATTATAGCGAGATAAAAAAATATAATTTAATCGTGGTGGATAGTGAATGGCCTATCGATAGGTAGGTTAGCGGTGAATTAAATAAGCCGTCCTCAACCGCAGCTCTGCTGGGACGAGAATCTCAGAGAACGGGAGTGTGGTTAACCTCTGTTCACTAAATTCTGAGTGCCTATGATTCCCAGTAAGGAAGGGTGCTCGGGAGCCAATGAGCTGGATTAAGGTGTTATGCGACCCGTGCTGATGATCGGCTAGACTGGGGGCCCATTTAACAAAGCCCAGTCGTGAACGGAGCCCTCTGGATACCTGGCGACCTCCAGTTGTATTTAGCCTTACCTGCGTATACGGATCTCTGCGCAGGTGGACCTGTATTTCTCCGATACTTGTGGGAAAAATATGGAAGATTTTACAAAGAAAAACAAGGGGATCGGTACCCACCAAAAACTGGAAAGTGTGAATGAGAGGAGTAATTCTAACCAGAAAGGTGGGACTCCCTCATCTGAGGCAGGGGTACGCGACACGGCAAGGAAAATCCCGTCTGGTTACCAACCGAGCCGACTAAGCCTGAGAAGGTCATTGAGATCATTCAGGCCAGTAATCCCGATCTTCCAACGGAAGGATGGAGGATTGTGAAGCAGGAGGAGGCTAAAGGAGGCTTTAGATTGGCAATCATGTTGATCAATAAGGAATCCCTGGCTTCCCGTGCTAGATCAAAGAGAGTGATAAACTTCGGTTTCGGGTTGATCAAGACCAGCAGAAGACCAGCCTGGGAGCGACGGTGAACGGACTAGCCGGAGGGTAACCGTTCCGATATTTCGGAGAGGAGCGGTTGGTGTGGAAAGGTACCCTCTTCTCTCTAGAGTCCGATGGGGAGAACCCGCCGAACGCACGACGAGAGGAGGCTGACGACCAAATCAATGAGCCAAATGACACTATCCTGATACAGGAAGTGCAGGAAGAGATGAGTAAAGTTGACTACAATTGTTAGCATTGTACAAATATACCTACATCACACGAATGCTGCCTCGGCAGCTCTCGTGCTCAGACTGACTAAGTCAGATGAGAACTTGGTGTCAATTAAAGAACCTTGGATTAACAATAGCAGGATCTGTGGCGTCAGAATGAAAGGGTATAAAGTATTATACTCAAGGAACTCTGAAAAGATCAGATCGTGTATTTTAGCAAAAAATAATTTGAATATTTTTCTTCTACCACAATTTAGTAGCGGGGACGTTACAGCGGTGAGCGTTGAGGTTGGCTGTGAAAAACTATGGCTAGCCTCAGCCTATATGGACCGCGAGAAGGAGGTTCCACCGGATAACCTGAGGGAACTGATCCGGGAAGCAGGTCAGAGAGAGGTAGGTGTTATACTTGGATGTGATGCAAACGCGCATCACACAATCTGGGGAAGCACAGACATTAACGAGAAGGGTGAGTTATTTTTTGGTACTTATTAAAAACTAACCTTGTAGTTTGCAATATTGGGTCTGAACCAACATTCATTGTTAAAAAATTGACAGGAGGTTCTAGATGTGACCTTTGTGTCAGAAACAATTTTTCATTTGATCAGCGGGTGGAGAGTAACGCATGAGCACTTATTCTCTGATCACCGATAAGTAACGTATAACCTCAACATCAAACATGTTGCCCGGAAAGCCTTCAGAAACCCCAGAAGGATAAACTGGAATAAATATGGGGAGGTGTTGGAGGAACTATTTCCCCTGGAGGTTCCTGGACTTCCGGCGACAGTAGAGGAATTAGATTGCATGATTGATATTGTCACAAAAGCATGCAATCTTTCATTTAATGCTGCGTGCTCTCTGATAAAACCTAGGAGCAGACAGAACCCGACATGGTGGATCACGGAGTTGGGAGCATATCGGAGAGCATGTATGACAGCCTTTAATAAGGCTATAAGAACACAAGGGCAAATCGGAGCTGAAATTCCTATAAGGAGGACCTAAAGAACTACAAAAAAGGGTTGAGGAGAACACAACGGGGGTCTTGGAGACTCTTCTGATGTAGAAGGAACGAGGTCTCTGAGACTTCTCGCCTTCGGAAAATTATATCTACTAACCCAACCAGTCCTAGTTACTTAATTATGCCAGACGGGTTATGGACAGCTTCAAGTGCGGAATCATTGGAGCTTCTCATTGAGACCGATTTTCTGGGAAGCATTGATAGCTCGATGGAGCCTGGAGCTCATCGAGGAACACCTTTAACAGATGTGGATGGCATCCTGGACAGGGAACGTATCCTGTGGGTTCTGAACGGTTTTAAGCCTTATATAAATCGGCGGTCCTGGATCGGATTATAAAAGTAGAGATCCAAAGGAACTCTGCAGTTGTCCTCACCTGGCTCTTCAGGGGATGCCTGCAACCAACGTTTCCGCTATGCTGGGGGCACGGGCGGCCGCCCAGGTATAAATTGTATTTTGTCCATCACAATTTTTAGTATGCCCACCAGCAATATTGCTAACAACATTTTTTTTTCGATTTAGATACAAAGTTTAAAAATTAGTAAGCCCACGCACTTTATTTTTTTTATAGATTTCCACACGTCTTGTCTGCTGGGTACTACTTTTGAATAAAATACAATTGGCGTGTTCAGCCCGACCAAAAATTATCATAATATTCTTTGTGACTTTAACTTCACTCCGTATAATTCTATGTCAAACCCGAGTGAACGATCAAATCGAAAAAATATATATACATATTATATCCCTTTTTCAACCAAAAAAAATAAAAAAATGGCTTAATTAAAGTCCAAGCCACACAAATGTGTGAATAAAACATCATAGTATGTAATGGCGTTTTTGATAAAAAATTTCGCTTGATTTGAAGTATAACCAACACAATTGTATGAATACCCAAGTATTTTTACTTTCAATTTTCCTGGCGATATTCGTACTTAAGTACTAAACTTAGTCTAGTATTTTTCTAAGTTTGAGTTGCAATTTATTAAAATAAAACGTATGAAACGTGTCGCGATTATACGAAACTGAACGAAACTCAATAAAGGAGAATTGTATACATGTATGTGTGAACAGAAAAGACAAAAAACAAAATGGCGGGAGCGAGGTTGTGCATGAATGTAAAATGCTATATTTGAAAATGTTAGAAGAAAAAGATGGCGGCATCCAAATGTGAGAGCAAAATAAAAATTTAGGTTTAAAATGAATATTTTTATTTTATTAAATTTGCGGTATAAAAATATACATACATATATACATATTATATACGAATCTAAATTATATTTTAGTTAATTTTTTAATTATTTTTTATTATTACACAATTTGAAATTATTCTTTGATCGTAATATTAAAAGTTTAAATAATTTTCCAAATAGGTACTATGATTATTGCACATCAAGTTTATTATTTTCGCATTTGTTTTCTACCTAAAAACTTAAAACTGAACTAGAAATTAATTAATTTATGAAAACAATATTTGAATAGATATAAATTATATTTTGATGTAATTTTATTTAAATTAACGCACATCTTTAAATTTTTTTAACAAAATTTTATAAAATTACCAAACTCATGTCGTGAACATGAAAAATAAAAACAAACCATGTACATTACACGCTATACACATTCCTACGAAAGAAAAATTGCGGTAACACAGTATACAGTAGTAACAACACAGTATACATATACGCTACAAACACTATCATTATAATGTAAAGTTTAACTTTCGTTAATTTTGGATGAAAACGAAGGAAAATACTATGCTCAATTTTTACTTTCGTTTTGTTATACTTGGGTAGTTATGTGTTTTTTTTTCGGACGAAATAAGTTTGAAAGGAATGCGCAAATGTGTAAGTTGGTTCAAAACACATAAAAAAATAAATTTTTGACATGGTACTTTTGCCGTACTCGCACAATTGTGTTAGTAAATCACAAAAGGGATATTGATTCTGTACGTCTAAACTTGACGCTGTCGTAACAAAAATTTAATATGTATTAATTATTAGAGTTTTTCACAATAGTTTAACAATTTGCATATTTTCCAATAATTAAGCAAATTGAGCAAACTGCATTTAAAATCGTAATACAAATCCATCAAATAAAAATTTACAAATTTTGACAGCCAAAATCAAAAACATTCTTTGTTTTTTTTGTGATAAATAAATGCGTTTTGTGGCGAAAACTGATAAACAATATCGTGATATTTTTTATCATTTTTGTCCGGCTGAACACTAGGAATATATCGTTATTATTACATTATTTTTCTTTTTTTTATTTATTTTTAAATAAAACAATATTAAAAAAATTTGTATTGTAATTTTGTTAAATTTTGCTCGAAATTTTCTAAATTTAAAATACTTGCTCACAATGCAGTTATGACGCGCATGATTTTGAATAATTACAGGGAACGTTGCCTGCAACTGGTCTATATTCCCAGGAAATGGACGGAGGTCAGAGAGGTCTTTATTCCGAAATCGGGAAAGAGCTCACAGGCTTATCCAAAGGACCTGAGGCCGATAACTCTATCATCCTTTCTGTTGAAAACTTTGGAAAGGTTGATAGATGTACTTATTCGATCAAAAGTTGAGCCAAGGAATTGGGCAATGTCGCAGCATGCGTACTGTAAGGAGTAGTCGGTGGACACAGCTCTGCACGATCTAGTACGCATGATTGAATTGAGAAGTCAATTTACACGCAAGAATTTTGTATGGTAGCATTTCTCGACATTGCGAGGGTGCCTTTAATAACGTAAAAAGCGGAGGCAATCATGGAAGGATTGTCATTTTTGAAGATGGATTACCCTATAAGTAGGTTGATAAATCAGATGCTGGTAAGCAGGATTATTACCTCCGAACTGGGGGAGTTCACCATTAGAAGGCGGGTGGTTAGGGGAACGTAATGTCCCCATTTCTTTGGACTGCAGTGGTGAATGGATTGTTGTTGGAACTGGAGAACTGGGGGTTCTAGCGTATTCAGGCAAATATTTAGATACGATTAGGGACGTTATGCAGAATGCACTCCTGATCGTTACGAAATGGGCCGGCAAATGCGGATTAGGGATTAAGCCTTCAAAGACAGAGCTGGTACTATTTAATAAGAAATATAAAATTCCGGTAGCTAGCCCCCCTACTCGTGTAGGAACGCCATAGGTAAGAGCCATCTCTTACCAGTTTTGAAACCAGAGCTGGTACACTGTCTCTATCTAGAGCCCTGCACGGATACATTTTTTCGTTCCGCATCCGATCCGCATCCGCGAAAAAAAATATAAATTTATTCGCATCCGCACTCATCCGCATCCGCAAAATCGTGGATTATGAATTTGCTTTACGTAAAGTCCCAATCAGTGAACACACAAGAGTTGAAGTTGTATTCTTTTGGACCATTTGCATGATCGGTACGACCACGAGTATTTTAGGAACCGACTGTTTAATTTAAATGAGAAATCTATACAATTTTGGAGGGACGGCGCATAGTAAAGAGAGAAAATGTAATAACCACTTCACCATACACGTCAACGAACCATTCTTTGCCTTAGTACAAATTAGGGTGGCCGCATGGAAACAGCACATAAGCAATTGGTAAAATGGAAGGAGAAAACAAGATCATCCCGCCCCCGCTATGCCAGTATGCAAATATGTATCACCCAGCAGCAGTCTGCCCCTTCCATTGACCTTGGAGTTTGGCTAGGATTTAATGAACTTATCAATCATTAATCTGAGATCAACATGATATTGTAACCTCATTTGAAGCGGCCAAATTCTAAATAGGATGCCCGATAAATAAATAACAAAATATACAATTTTGATGGTTGTTCCATTAATTGAAGTAGTATTAACCAAAATATAAAAATGTTGACATTGCAAGGTAAAAGGAAAAACAAATTGAAATTGTTATGCGTGCGGATGTGTATAAAATAATCCGTGCGGATAATCCCCTTCATGCGGATTATCTGCATAATACGGATAATCCGCATAATGCGGATGTGATTTCTAAATACGCACGCGCACTCATCCGTCAGAAATTAATGCGGATACATCCGCTTTTATCCACGGATAGCGGATAATTGCGGATACTCGCGGACATTGCTATACGATGCAGGGCTCTCTATACCGCAGTGGTAAGACATGTGCTGATGTACGGGGTGGGCGTGTGGTGGCCAGCTCTGGAAAAGGTAACTTACATAAGGATGTTGGAAAAGGTGCAAAGAACGGCCTGTATGCTTATAAGCGGGGCGCTTACGTGAGGTTGTGTTCTTTATAGGTTATGTTCCACCTTATTCCAATCGAATTTTTTGGTAAAGAGATGGCAGCCAAGGTGGCTACGAGGCTCTCGGCTGTCTCTTAGTGGAAGTGTCTCCAGGCGGGACACTCGACGTTAGTTAGATCACTAAGGGGAGAACTGATGAACCTAGATTATATTAAACCAACATTGTGCTTCGATAAAGGTTTCCGGATCATCTGTCCTTCGAGGGAATCCTAGAGGAACGGATCAATACTGGAAAACGAGGCACTGCAATTTTTCACGGACGGCTCTAAACTACACGGCAAAGTAGGAGCCGGGGTCTTCTGTGAGAAGCTCAATGTTAATATTTCAGTTCGTCTCCCTACGCGCGTACCAGGCTGAAGTGGTGGCAATAGGCGAAGTCGGGACATGGTTGAAGCATAACGTGGTATCCGTGAGGGATATCGCGATTTATGTGGACAATCAAGCGTCACTCAGGTCACTAGAGGCGGTTTCTCTGAAGTCACGGGTGGCACTTGATTGCCGATCATTTCTTATTGAGATGAGCGACTATTTCAGTATCCAGATAATCTGAGTTCCTAGCACTCGGACGTCACGGGAAACTGCAGGGTAGACGAACTAGCTAGTCAGAAAGGGCAGGTCTAGAAAGGCTTATAGCAGAGCTCAAATCGGCACTCAGTAAAAAGGCGATCGCCTTGACAGACGAGAGGTGGACCAAAACTCTCACGTGCAGGGTAGCACAACAGATTTGTCCAAAACTGGACCTGCGGTGCTCCAAGGCACTAGTATCCCTGGGAAAACGAGAGTTAGGATTGGTCGTAGGGATACTGACAGGACCCTGCCTTTTTGGGGAACATGCAAGAAGGCTGGGTCTTCAGACGAATTTTGTAGAAGTTGTATGGACGAAGAGGAGGAAGAGACTTTAGATCACTTCCTATGATCGTATCCGACACTGACATACAAAAGACATAATTACTTGGGTGTGTACGATATGGGCAGCCTTTCTGAACTCGCGAACTGTGTCTGTGGGTGCGAGATATTTTACGCTAGATAAGTAGCTCCGGATGGTTTCAGCAGGAGTAAGGAGAGATTGGATCCTGTAGTATCACAATGGGCCGATATTGGCCTAAGTGTGGGATAGCAGCCACTCTAACCTAACCTAACCTAACCTATATACATAAGAAAGGAACTTCAAATAATTATGCCACATTTTGGGTTTCGAGTGAATCATTGTCTTTAAAAAATAAAACAAAAAATTCCTGAAGGTAATATTTATAAGGACAGTTTGCTAATCTGTATTATATCAGCATCTTATTGGTATTAGAATTACCTCCTGCTTTTATAATAACTTGTTAGAGGCGACGAGGCATCGAGTTGATATGGTTTTGCAGCAAACTTTGATCAATTATTTTCCATTCTGTGACAATGGATTTACGTAGTTGGGTAACCGTTTCAAATTGGCGGCCGTTATGATAAACACGGTTAGAAATTAATGCCCAAACATTTTTCATTGGATTAAGATCTGGACTAATCGCAACCCACATCAACAGCACGTTTTGCAAAAAATGATTTTGTATGTGCTTGTAGCTGAATATATTGCAGTATTATCTTGCTGTAATATCCAATGCTGATCAAGCGTATTATCCCCAAAATCAACTAAAACGTCTTCCAACAGATTTACATACCTGACAGCATTCATTTTAGTTGATACAAAACAGATTGAAGCACGTTCTCCAAGCATTTAGAAATTTCGCTTATTTGTGAGAAAGACCATTTCGTTTTAAAATTAAAAATACCATTTATCCATCCTAACAAACATTTTCGCTTTAACCCCAGATCAAATAAATGTAATGAATCTGCAACAGGAAAACCATCAACAATATTTATAGGTAACTTTTCTAATGGGAAATCTTCTTTATGGTGGAATTCGTCCAGTCAATTGCGAAAACTTTCATCTGTCCGAAACCTTTTCTGTATTCGTAATTCTCACCATCAAAAATATTCGGTTGCTTATTTTTAAGAGTATTTATTTATCTTGCGGGAGTCACAAACAAATCCTTTGATTTTTACCGAGATTTTATTCTGACCAATTTCAACACCGTTTTGTAAAATATATTGCAAATCATTTACAAACAGATCCAAACAATTTTGTAAATTTGGTTTTGTTTGGCCACAATAGAGAGCAACGGGCATTGGTTTAAAAAATTCTGAATGGTCGCTTGTACATAAAATAGGCCAAAACTTTGTCTTTGCGTTATAAAAATTGGCAACCCGTCAATGTTAAAAATGACGGAAATATTGATTGAATGATCCAAATCAGAAAACTTACTAAGCAAGTAACGTCTTAGTCCATAATACCAGAATTTTCCACAACCCATTGAAACAACATTTATTTTTTGAGGTATTTGCAACAAAATGCGAGAATCTGTTGGTAAGTAACTTGATCCACGCGATTTTAATATTCCTAGTAGTTCATTTATTGCTCGATGAGTAATTCGATGAACTAACGCCCAGTTTTTTATGCCTTCCATCATCGAAAGCTTGATTTCAATTTCTTCTTCTTCATCGGACATTTTATTGGCAATATAGCAGTCACTCTGGCATTCCATGCCACCATCTGTTTGATTTATTTTGTTTGCCGAAGAACGCACAGCACTTGTACTACTACAAACATTGAACACCATTTGTGATAAAGTCGGTGTATCAGAAATATCACAGGTAAAGGATTTACATTTTCCGAAGGATTTGCATTATTTTGAGAATGCTGTCTTGTAGAAAACGCATTAAAATTGTTTCTTTTCAAATTTGTTATTTTTTTACTTTTCTATAGTAGGATGATGTAAACTGAAACGGTTTAATGATTTGCTTCATTTTATCTTCACGTTTTCAATAACAATTCAATATTTATATTTGATTACGACGTCTACTCATAAAATCAATTGTCTACTAATGAAAATTGTATAAAATACTTGAAAGTATAAATACACTAACAAGCGAAATATTAGTTGCTTTCTGTTGGTTTTTGTCTTTGCTAAATTAACTACTCACAACGGCTCTACCATTTTATTATGAGTAGTTGAAAGCAGTTACGATAAATTTGTCCGTTAGGTGATTGTGTGTAATATTTTTCTGTCAAAAATATAATTGAATGCCGTTTGTGAAGCGCTAATAAGATTCCGGTATAGATATTTTTTTACTAAAAAGTTATTACAAATAAACTACACATTTGTAGGTTATGTTTTGCTTTCGTAATTTTTAGTGCTTTAGAATCGACACTTTAGCCAATACACATTTTTTGCACTTACAAGTACTTACGGTGGTCGATTGGAAAGCAACTATTCAGTAAATTTACACAGTAGCTATAAGCTATTTTCAAAGTTGCAACTGTAATCGATTTAACAAGGTAAAAATACATCTATGTAGTAAATGTTCAGCATGTCTACGCGGTAGTTATAAGCTCTCATCAATTATACAAAACGTAAACGTTTCGTAACCGTAATTATACGATGACATGGTACATAATTAAAAACGCTTCGTCTGTAGTTATAAGTTTTCGTTTACAGTGTAACTTTACTGTAGAAATTTTGAAACTAGAGTTTGTTGAAGTATAGAAACAGCAACAAATTTGCACAATAGTAAATATTCCGTGAAGTATACAAGAATAAATTGTGATCATAGAATACACAAAATGGTACTTGGGGAATTAATTGCAAACGACATTGTTATCGGTGGAGGCGTTGTGTAAGGTAGAGCAGCCGTCATAATGCGACCCCTTTAGACTCATCGTCCTATCGAAGATTCGTTATAACTCTTTAATGCTAAAAGTTAAGAAAATTCGATGACGTTTAAAGGAAATATGATGATTTCAGTAATACCGTATAAGCGATACACGAGTGTCGTTCGTATTTTAGTAACACTGAGTGAAAATTGAATTTGTTAGTTGTTCTTGAGGAATTGAGTTTGTATTCATCATATCCGACATTAAAATATTTTATTTTTGAAATTTTCAAAGAATTTGTAATTAATTCGTACAAGTTAACGATATACGATTGTTTCGTTACGAAAATTAATTAAGGGGTTGTTAATGGTTTTAAAGGTGAGCCTGTATTGCTAGATTTCAGCAAAGCATTCAACAAAACTATTCATTCAATTTGGATTAAGAAATTGCATTCTTCTTTCAAATTCCCGGGGTCCGCTTGCCGCTTAATTTTGTCTTATCTGCTGGATCGCACTCAACCAGGTAGGACACATTCTGGTGTTTCAGATATTTGTAGTACAACCCGGGTGTGCCCCAAGGATCAGTCTTAGGATCATTTCAATTTATGATGTACATAAAAGACCTGCCATCTATAATTTCCAACAATAAATATCATTTATTTGCTGATGACTTTCAAATCTACAAATATTGTCGCCCTACAGAAATCTTGAATTCCACCACTACGGTGAATTTAGATATTGGAGTGATAACACAGTGGTTAATAAATAATAAATTGGAATGAACAGTGGCAAAACGCAAAGCATAATTATAACTTCTAACAATCGTAATACGGACCATAGATGTTGATTACTCTGCAGTTTGGGCTCAATTTTTGATAAAACCATGTGTTGGAAGTATCATATTGAAGCTTATTGAGAATGTTGTGGTCTACTACTAGATGCTTCGACTATAAAACAAGACTCCAAATTATAAAATCGGATAAGTGCTTCCACATCTTCTATATGGTAACGTTGTTTTGTCTGAATTTAAAAACAAGTATTTCATTGAACTTCAGTTTATATTTAATTCATGTTTAAGATACATCGGAGGAAATATGACCACATTTCCCATCTCACTAATTCAATACTGGGCTGTTCTTTGGAGCAGTTTTACGAATTCAGAGTATGTTTGTACATTTTTAAGTTTCTGAAATGTCAACAACCTTGTTATATCCCTGACAAATTAAAAACCTCCTCCAATTGCCGCAATCATCTTTTGGTGCCTGCTATTAACACGTGTAGGCTTATGATTTCCTGCATTGCTCTGCTAAAGAAAACAATCATAGCCTTTATGCTCCAAACCAGGGGCGGTATGTTGTACCATCACTTCGAATCGAAAAAAGTCGAAATTCGAAAAAAGTCGAATCGAAAAAGTGAAAGCTGTGTCATTTTCAACTTTTATCGTTTTTTAATCTTGCAATACTTTTTCTAGAATGAACTGTCAGCTACAATTATCATTACTTTGGTTTTAAATAATGAAACTTTATCATTTATCGCGATTCGAAAATGATACAACATACCTCCATTCGACTTTTTTCGAATTTCGGATCGAAGTGATGGTACAACGTACCGCCCCTGATCTGCAAACGAGTATCGTGATGAGAGACACGTAACGACAAGTCTAAGGCCTCAAGAGGTTGAAAACTAAAACCAAATTATCTATAATTAATTTAAAAAAATTTATTCGGATTTACAATTTTCTGATTTAAACCTCATTTCCACCGCCGCCTTTATGATTTGAATACAATTGTCCGGGTCATTATAAATGAAATTTACATTTAGCGTTCTGCATACAACACTGCATACAAAATTATCTATTAGGTCTAAAATATTTAATAGCAATCGTGTATTCAACATTTGCTTTCAATTCAATTGACTCACCAAGGCTGAGGTACATTAGCCGTGTTTTATTATTCGAGCATTATCCGGAGGCGCATGGCAAATTTCTACTGAAACTGCAGCTATTATTCACTGGTGTCGCTATACCATAAAAATGAAAAATAAATGCATCCATAAAACATTTATCAGCTGAAATTTACTAATTAACATTTATTTTGACATGACGTTATAAACAAGAATTCATCTTGCTGCGTTTTAAATTTTTATTGTAAGATTAAGATTCTAATGGTTTCAGGGGCTTACAAATAAAAGCCTTTTCAAATTTCCCATTGAAATGGATAGCGCTCCCGATAAATAGGTATAGAGCAAAATATTTTTATGACGATTTTTAACTAAAAAGTAGAATGAAATCTAGAATGAATCTTAGTTTAGAGTTAAATAAATAAATCATTATGCAAAAATAGCGCGCTAAATATAAATTTGACATATAAAATTGCGTGATCCGGATACATCTATCGGGCGCTAATAAAAGCCGTGTTTTATTATTAGCTGCCGATCGCAATGCTCCATTCTACACGAGATTTTCGGTTTTTTATTGTTTTTTCAAGGCCAACTAGTCGTATTGTTTTGTTTTTTCAAGGCCAACAGTCCTTTTGTTTTGTTCTGCTCTCTCGAAAATAAAATTTAAACTAAAATGAGTCAAAAATGGCCTTGAAATATTTTTTTATTTCATTTATGTTTGAGTTATTGTGATTTCACCGAAAATTTATTAAAGTCGCAATTAAAACCTGTATCATAGGTAAACGGGGTAAGAAACGGGAAAAAATCGTTTCTTTGATATCCAATGTGAAACCATCCAATGATCTCAAAAATTGGGGATGTGACCTGTTCCGCTGTGCATGCCATAGAAAATAAAATTATAATAAAACATAATACTATTTGCTAGAGGTAAAGATAATTTTATTAACTCAATAAATAACAAGTAAATCTGAAGGTTGTAATAAAGTCTTTTCAAACCACAAGAGTTTTTATCAAACTTAACCCAACAGAACGATTTAGTTTTTTTTATTCGCTGAAACTCCCACTAATGCACTGTGTGTACTCGTACTTAAAAATATTCTTTAAAAAGCGAATAAAGGTATTCTAGAAGTGCTGTCAGTACACGGTGAAAAAGGATTATCGTAAAGTTTAAAAAATCACTCGATCGATTTCGGGTTGTAAGGCCATCATCAGGAGTATCAAAGTAGATACTTTTTGAAAAAATTGTTTAATTAAAATATTCAAAACTTAATTTTTGCGAAATAAAAAACAAGTGTAAAAATTGGTCTATTAAGTGACTAACACCCCAATTCTGATGTATATTCAAAGACGTATAAATCCTCTTAACTAAGAGGTTTCTCTTAGCTAAGACCAAAACCTCTTAATTCGTATTCTGTGTGAAGTCTTACCTATGATTTCTCTTTAAAAAACCTCTTAGCTAAGACCGACGAATATGGTGGTCTTACGCATCATAAATTTGACAATTGTCTTTGAATGCATTTTTTGTTATTGATGTTACTTTTATAATTAAACTATAAAAATTTAATTATAAAATTGTTAAATTTTATATAATATAAAACTAATAATTTGAAAATATTAATATTATATTGGTAAATAAATTATTAATAATTAAATACATAATTATATCGAAATTACTTACTATTAGAAATATCCGTAAACTAAAATGGCGACTACCAACTACAAAAATACCAATTGACAGCTCTCCAAAATATTTGAGAGATATTAAGAGGTATTTTAAGACTACTAACATCAGAATACCAATTAAGACTTTCCTCTTAAAAAAACCTCTTAGTAAAAATTGTTACAGCTAAGAGGTCTTAACGCCAGAATCGGAGTGTAAGTGTAAGTGTGTTTCGCAAAGTGCCTACGGTAAATAGTATTTTTAAAACTGAATGTAAAATTAACATTTTAAAAGAAATTCCATCCAATATACATAAGTACATATTAAATTTTGTAGTAAGGAGTTACAATGAATTTAATGTTCTTTTAAGGAAAACCAATACCAAAAATATTTACTCACGCATTCTGTATACATCTGTTCTATTTGTATTTTTCATTCTCAAAAATATCAAAAATAATCCTAAATAATTGCTGGAATTTGACGTTTTAGATTTTTTCTAAAATGATTGACATTAAACGATATTTTTAACGATTCCGGTAAATTATTATACATTGCTGGACCGGCGAACCTTATTGACTTCCTACCAAATTCAGTATTGATGTTACCACAATAAATATTTTTTGCCAAATCGGGTGAAATGTTCATGCTCAGTTTCAGTAAACTCTTAGTTTGACAGGACAGAGGACACATTAACTGCTTTATTATATATGTATAATGCAATCTGATAATGAACCCATCGTGGAAAGCTTCTATAGGTAATTAATAATGCATAGAAAAGAACAGCGGAGGTCTACATATAGCTTGTACACATTTATTCTGCATTAATTGGATCCTATTCAATAACTTCTTACTTGCTGTTCCGTAAACGATAATACCATATCGGTCATGTGAGTATGTACAAAGAGAAGCATATTATCTTTAAATCGTATCTTGGCACAAAATGTGAGAACTTCTTCAGAATACCTATGAACGGCGCCATTTGTTTAGATAAAGCAGAACTATGCTAAATTCATGTTCACATCAATCAAAAACGACTCCTAGATGAATGATTCAACCTTATTGATAAAATAGCATTCGTAACAAAATTGCCCCCTTTTGTATTAACTCCAATATTTTTAAAGCGCGAATGAAAAATCATGTATTTCGTTTTGGTTAAATTAAGTGAAATTTAATTTCAAATGGTCTAGTAACATAAGATGTTCATATCCTCTTTCATATTATCTACAATAGTACTAGTATCCTTCGTCCCATAAAATAACGTCGTACCATCTGCAAAAATACGATTTTTGCCTACCAAAGGCAACCTTGACATGTCGTTAATAAATAAAAGAAAAAGTAAAGGACCCAAGACAGTACCTTGAGGAACACCATATTCTACATCTAACACATCACGACGAAATACCATACCTTACAAATTGCTGTCGATCTTTTAAGTAATTCTCAATTACATTGTACGCTAAGCGCTAACCCACGAATTCCAGAGCAGTGTAATTTTTCAAGCAGTAAATTAAGATCAATGGTATCAGAAGCCTTTTGTAAATAATGAAATCACTCATCGACAGATTCACCCCTATCAAAAGCATTGTAAAGCAGGTTTGTCATTTCAACCAGCGCCTTTTCTAAACCCGTATTGATAAGAAAAGAAAAAACACTTCTCAATCATTTTAGCAAATACATACTGATAATGTTGAAATTTCCCTATAGTTTAAAATCAAACCAGTATTACCACTTTAAAGCGTCAAAAGTATTAAAAAATGTTCATGATACGTGATAGGTAAAACTAATACTGTTCTGATTTTCTTGAAATTTGGTAGTAAATATATATGCACATGAAGAGAAATTTTTCTAAGAATAACCTTTGCATGAACCCGATAAATGAAAAAAAATTACGATAAATGAAAAGAATTCACGATAAATAAAAAATTACATTACAAGTTCGTCACAAAACTGGAATTAACGATTTTTGAATTAACGAAAACAAGACCTAACCAAAGTGTCCTTAAGCCGGAATAGTACCACAGGTCAGTTTCCCAATATTTATGTGGAAATGATGGAAAAACTGTTTCTCAACATAATTTCAGTTCCAGTAAAGTGGATTGATAAAATTTCGATCCCATCAATCGGCAGCTTCCACTGAAACGTTTTTAACATACTGTGGCGATAAATTTTTCCATATCTGCCGGACGACTAACGCTAGATGGGCTCAAATTTTGCATGTGATACATTTTCAGCCTAATCTTCATGAATACCCAAACATTTTCGATCGAATTGGCATCAGGTGACTGAGATGGTCAATCCAATGTTGTGATGACCTTTTGGAGTTTAATTCCGAACAGGGTATTCTACGGTGTTTCTGTTCATTGTCTTCTTGCAAGATCAAGTTAGGCTCCCGAAAAGTGTGTGTAGGAGCTGGGATGAAGCAATAGGTCTCATTCCATAAGAATAGACTACAAAAATAATAAAACAGTTACTAGATAATCTATATGATTAGTTGTAATATTATGCAGAAATAAAGATTTCTTAAATTAAAAAAAAAAATTAAAAAAAAAAAAATTTATAATTTTGGGATGTTGAAGGAGTATTTTCAGGTTGTTTATTCCACGGCTTAGCAAATCTTTGAGTTGTGCTAGCTTGCTGGTTTTTCAGACTTAATATGTTTGACTCTAGAGTAACAATTTCAAGAGCTTCAACTAGTGATGATGGATTTTTGGCACGCAGCCAAGTACCTAATGGTTCCTTAAGACCCGACGTAAATATAACTAAACCTACTTTTCTGTAATTTTCTAACATATATTTCTCAATATTCTCATCGAGATGTTTTAGTTTTATTTGATTCGACAGTAAACTGATAATATGAATAATATCGTCATATAATTTTTTGTATGAATGGTTATTAGATTTAACTAAACCATATAATTCAAACATTAATGCATTATCATCACGTTTATCGGCAAAAATTGAAATTAAATGTGTTTTAATATCATCCCAATTATTTTTTATATTATGTAAAACTAACGATTCACTTGCTTTTCCTGTAATTTTATTGCGAATATTCGCTAAAATTATTTGGTATTGTTCTGAACTTTCTATTTTCTTACACTGTCGCGTTATTATGTCGACACTCTCGATAAACCTATATACGGAGTTTTTATCTCCATCGAAAGATTTAATGGGTTTAGTGATTTCGTCTACCTTAAAGATTTTTAAGTTATCCTCCACCAATTGATCCATTTGTAACTTTTTAAATTTTTTTATTAGTTTCCCTACTTGTATGGGCGAGACTATTTGTTTGTGTACGTCAATGTCGTCTACCGACATGTCGTGTCGTCTACCGAATTCATGAATTTTTGAAACGCGGAAATTTTTTGATGTGTAAACATCTTTACTCGCGCCTACCAAAAATTTTTGTATTAGAGTAAACTTGTAAATGAAACGAACGGAAATGACGTACTACTTCGTTTGAAAAAAAAGCAACAAACTCAATAAAAACAATTTTGTACTATACATGGCATGCTTGTATAGATATGTATAATAGTAGGGAAAACAAAAAAAGTAATTTAGAAAATTAAATAGAAACCATCGATCAGAAAAATCAAAAAAAAAATGCTCAATTCATTTGGTTTCATGTTGCTTGAGACCTGGCTGCGCAATGATGAGCATGTTAATATTCCTACGTTTGAATACTGCGTTAAGTTCAAGAGAGATGGTCAGTGGGCTGCCGGAGTAGTAATTCCTTCAAAAGATCCATAAAATGAGCATAGTGGATACAAATAGTTTGCCGTACGGACTTTCTCTTGTCATAGGTTGGCCTTACTTTCTCGAAACCAATATTGACGTAACAGATGGACTGGCGAATGGAACTATGGGCTGTCTGAGGTATATCGAATGCAGCCATCCTGACCGGGACAACGAGAACGATGAAAACGTCAATAGTAAAAAATGTCAAACGACTCTGGATGGATTTCGGTACAAATTCATAAATTGGCAAGAAAGTGAGGCAGATTAAAGCTGGATGGGCGCAGAAAACGAATATCAGCCGATGTTTGGTGCCCATTCCTAGAAAAAGCTCAACAGTTAATCGAAAAAACAATCGGACAATTAATGTTAAGCGTAATCATTTTCCAGCCGTACCTCCATGTGCCACCACAATTCTTGCATCCCATTGTGGTACCTATAACGAGATAGTCAGTATACTCTTACGATAAAAGGCGCAGTCAACAACTTATGTATATTGCTTCATCACGAGTAACTAGTTTCGAAGGACTGTTCATCACGTCGGCTAGGTAAAAAAAGTTATCCCAGACTTTCATCCCATAAAAATCAAATATACGCTTAAGGCAATACTAACAAAACTATCATGATATTATGTTATATATAAATTATTCTATAATGACATAACAATAGAAATCTAAAATAAACCGAAATATTTCGATACAATAATTGCAGCAAAAAATTGTTGATTTAAGTAACGTAATTAAATATAAAGTTCCGAAAATCAATAAATTACTAAATCTTTTGATGCTCAATCGCTTCCACAGCCCATTCTATAAAAGTGTCGGATTAGGACGATTTTTTTAAAATGCAGGACATTAATATCTTCATACTGGATCAGTTTCATGAACCTTCTATGCGTCCAACTGGCGCAATTGAATTTTAAATTTCAATAATCATTAAATTAATCAATTTTTTGATGCTCAATCACTCCCACCGCCCATTCTATAAAAGTGTCGGATTAGAACGAATGCATTTTAGATGCGGGACTTTAGTATCTTCATACAGGATCAGTTTCATGAAACTTCTGTGCGTCCAAGTGGCGCAATTGATTTTCAAATTTCGAAGATCATTAAATTATTCAATTTTTTAATGCTCAATCACTCCTCGGAATAAGACGCTTTCTGTAACTGTATGTATAGAAATCTGTCGAAGACATAATGAAGTTCATACATTTCGTCCTTGCTCCATATTCTAAAAGAATTTCAAAAATTATCCAAGGAGACTATCATCTTTTGCCGATGATTATGAGCTGGCATTTCAATATTGCTGTTCCTCAGGCTGGACCACTTATAAACTTCCTGTGAGACGAATTCGATTTGCACATGAACTCAGATCAAAATATATCGACTACGAGATATGGAACGACCATTGTGCAGTTTTTCAATGGCTGATGCCACACTAGTGTAACTGGTATTCGGTAACTCGTTTGTTTCCTCTTTACCAATAAAATCAATCAAAAAATTGCGGCGTAGATAAAACCGATTTTATTGGTAAAGGGGAAAGAAACGAAAAAATTACCAGATAAAAGTTACCCTAGTGTGGACAGTGGATATGCTCAATGAAAATTAGAAAAGTTAGAGTCGACAGTATATGTATCTTATTTCAGCTACCATAATCCGACTGCGTCGATTATACCGAAAGAGTATAGACCAATTTAACGAAAATAAACAAATGAAAAACCCTGGTTAGTAAAATTTCATTCCTTTTTCCTTCAAAGTAAACTGTACACACGCGCTATAGACACTCCATGTTTACACATCACCTTGAGAGTACTAATGAACTCACTCTTTTTTTTTTTTTGTTTTTGTATGTATTTTATTTTTACAATCGGCCTACAGTCAAACCGATTGGAGTCACTCAAATCACACAACTTTCAAAAAGAGACGGTTTAAATATGTTATTTTTGGATATACAAGGTTGGATATTTTATCTCCTATGTGTTGATCAGGCACTTAGAGTTTTACAGTTTTTTTTGTTTAGTTTCACTTATTTATAACTACACAAAATGTTCACTATTTAATGCAATTACTTTTTTGGATAATACTGTATGCATTTGAAGGACCCAATCAGCGAACGTACGACGTTTATGGTGATCGACCGGCTTGAGTTCTTGTGTTAACTGAAGTTTAAAAGCGTTAAGACGTAAGTCTTTATGCAAAATACGGTGTAATGTCGTTTGTGGAATGTCTAATTCCAAAGATCGACGAGGAATCGACAAACCTGGGCTTTCGTCAACACGGCGCTCTTGAACGACGCACATGGTTTCGATTCTTCACATCACTAACTTGTCCCACCAGCTAAAAATTTTTCCACCAGTTTCACTGTTGCCGGCCAAAAAAGGAACTTTACGACGACCCAAAAATGCTTTAGTATTGCGAACTGTGACTGCAGAATTTTCACCATTTTTGTAGTGAATTTTAACAATTTCAATGCGTTGTTGAAGTACCATTTTTAGTAATGGCATAGTTTTTACTTATAAAATGACAAAAGATGACAGCTACAAAATTGACAGCTGCCCAAATAGCAGGCTATTCAAAATGAAACCTCTTATTGGAAAACCTGTATAACCACCAATGATATAGGGTTAATTTGACTACCCTCTACCCGCGCTTGATTGGATTGTCGTAAACTGTTTATTAAGGTACAACTACAATAATATTCTGTAGAAATTTCCAGAAAAATGTATCAGTCTGATCTATTCTAGGTAATGATGTTTAAATTGTTTTTTTGAAAAAAATTTTTAGTGAAATGAGTCAAATACGATCAGTTGCAGTCTGATATTTACACTTAATATCGTAAGCGAAATATCGAGCGAGTGACAATAATTTATAATGCCTCCAAAAAAAACCAAGTACTGGAACACGTGCGCTTATAATAGCTTGCCATACAGCTGGCATAAGTAATTGACAGATTACCAAAAAAATGGAATTAGACCACGCTACGGTCGATTATAATGTTAAAAAATATAGGGAAAGTGGCAGTTTTTTAATAAAAGGCGTAGTACAAAATCAATAGAGACCACATCTGTAGATGATCATGGAATAGTGATTACTAGCAAGATGAATAGACGCAAATAACCGCAGAATTAAATGTTGGTCACCCAAAACTAGTTAGTGTTTCTACGGTTAAACGTCGTCTACAGGAAGCCGGACTCCATGGCCGTGTTGCTATTAAAAAAAAAGGGTGAGTCCATTAGTACTCTCAAGGAGATGTGTAAACATGACATATGTATAGTGCGTGTGCATGGTTTACTTTGAAGGAAGAAGAAATGAAATTTTACTAACCAGATTTTTTCATTCGTTTATTACCATCAAATTGGTCTATTACTCTTTCGGTATAACCAATGCAATTTTCCTATGGTAGCTGCAAGCATCAAAGACGTGGTTCCATATCTCGTAGTACATATATCTTATATTTCTCAAATATCTCGTAGAAGATATATTTCGATCTGAGTTCTTGTGCAAATCGAATTCGTATCGCAGGAAGTTTATAAGTGATTCATCACTGATCTTAGGAAGCAGCAAAATGAAATCCCTGCTCATAATCATCGACAAAAGATGTTAGTCCCCTTGAAGAAATTTTGAAATTCTTTCAGAATATGGTTCAAAGACGAAATGTATGTACTTGATTATGCCTTCGACAGCTTTATTCGGCGAGGTGTATACAACTACCAAAAGCATCTTATATCGCCAATGGGTTGTGTTGTTACGTTCATATACTATAGTTGTTTGTCCAACGATAATTTCCTTATGCGAGGTGACTGTATGAGTTCTACTTGAATTTTTATTAAATTGTATTAGAATTTTGTGTCTTATTTTGTTATTAAAGAACTTAGCTTTTTTATAGACAAATTAAAAATTATTTATTTAATTTACATTAAACAATTTCTATTAAATTATTCTAAATATTTCGACCTTGTGGTCATCTTCAGTAGAATCACTAAAAACAAGAAAAACAATGTCAATTTTATAAAACTAAATAAAAAACTATAATACACTGTTGTTTATAACTTATTAAACTTACATAGAATTAAAAATTATTAACAAAAACTACTATACATATTTTAAACAAAATTTACTATACACAGCTCCATGTCAAATGATTAACTTATTTTACAACAACAAAAAAAAAAATTTTTTCTACAACAATTATGTAAATAAAATCAGCTGTATGTATAAAAAATACTATCTATATGGACAACAATTGTATATAAATACATTTAAGAAAAAGTAGGTGTGGTGTGTGGTCATTATTATCAGATGTTGTAACGGGTACAATTTGTAAATATTATGTTTAGTCAAATATAATATTGCCGATCTCATATAAATTTTTTCGCCAAATTTTTTTTTAAAAGAGGGAACCAATGCACAGTAACCTCACTATGCGGACACTTTTTTCATTAAAAAAGTTTAGCTAAGACAACAATTTTGTGGGACATCTATACGTTTCATGAACAAAATTTTACGAAGTTTAAATTTTTTTATCGATCTTTATTTTCGACGATTTGCACATGCTGGATGCACATGTTGAAGTATGTACATACATACTTGTTAAATAAAAACGTAAACAAGAAGCAAAATCAACTGAATATTATCAATGGTTTTTACTTTTCGTAAAATATTATTTTTTTTTTGTTTTGTGTCCTTTTAAAACAAAATTATGTTTTGTGTCCTATATTACCTATGTAACTTATGAATGAACTGTGAAAATATTTTATACGATAGACTACATTAGAAAGAAGTTATTGTAAATAAGACTTATTATTATTGTTTTAAATTTAATCAAAATAATTTTTTTTTGAGTTGTATGCAACATTGTTATTCGTATTATTAAGCGATAATTTGTTAATCCGTCGATATTGATAGTAGGAATAATACATATGTAGATTATAATTTTTTAATTATAAAACTAAGGAAGCATATACACGTGCCAATTTTATATTGTCCTTACGAGTGTGTATTTCAAAATCGCATATAAACAAAATTGACCTTGAACTGGTTTATGACCTAGACAGCTTTGTTTTATAAACCTATTCTTAGTCAATATCGTCGATGACGTAAAACTAGTTCTAGCTTTAAATAAATAAATTTTTTATTTATTTATTTTTGGACTGATTGGTTTTGATACCGAAAAAATCTGACAATCATAAAATTTCATAAAAGGGCCCCAATTTAGAACTAGTCAGGTATTTAGGAAGCAAGAATTTTATTAAATTATAGGAGCCTATTATATTATAAAATATTATTTCGTTAAACAAAAAACTTTAGATAATTATTTTTTATTTCAAATTTTTTTTTCTGGAATTGAAGCCTATACAATAAAACAGTGTTACGGCTCCGTAATAGAGTGTATACGTATTGCGCTAATACGTATATACCAAACAAATGACGCGGTGAAAAACAAAACCAATACATAAATAACTGAACAACAATTTATATGGAACAATTAGAGAACGGAATAATTAGATGAAAAGGACAGGATAGATAAAGATAGCTATGTTAATAAATATAGGTCAATGAACTCAAAAGTAAATAAAAATTGGATAGAAATGATTACAAGATACTTAAAATTAAACAGCCGCGAAAAAACCTGATTCAATATTGAAAATGGTGGGAATATTATATTGAATTTTCGTTAGTTTAGTTTAACATAAGAATTGTTTTAGACATAAAATATAAAACAAGCATGTACTATAAACTTCAGAGAAGACTTTCACGATATGCATAAACGCAATAATTGGATAAACACCAATTAGCGATATCATAACAGTGACGTCTACTTGTTACTATTTGATGTGTAATGGATTTGTGCTAACGTATTAAACTTAGGTAGTTCAATTGGAGGCCTCTACAGTCCGTTTTATAGTTTACAGTGTTCCTATTCTTGGTAATGTAACACATTTCCTTAAAGGCCCTTCTTTTCTTTTTTTGTTCGAAATCAAGAATTGATGCTTGTTCAAAATTAAAATTTTTTGTACATTCAATTGCATGTTTGCATAATGCACTCCTCATGTGTGTTATGTTTCGTTGATGTTTTTTTGTGTATCTTACATCAGTTTCATGTTGCTTTACTCTCATTGTTATTGTTTTTGATGTTTCTCCAACAGTCCAACATAACATTTACCACAGTCGCAAGGAATTTCGTAGATTACTCCCGCTCTCTTATTCTTCGGGATTGTGTCTTTCATATTCTTATATGACTTAGCCAGGGTGTTAATAATTTTAGTGCCTATTTTGTTGGTGTATTTTGGGTTTATAAGATATTTTTTAATTTTTTCTGTTAGATATGGTACATAGGTGATTGAGCCTCTTATCAATTTGTTTTCTAACAAATGTGGTGCTCTGTTTTGTATATTGGTGTTCTTGTATGTATATAAACATTTTGTTATTAATCGATTTATAAGAAGTGTTGGGTAATTATTTTTAGCTAAAATTTTGTGTATTGTCATTTTATTGTTTTTCCTATGTATGCCATCACTTAGGTTGAATACTCTCCTTATAAACGATTGTGTAACATTGACTTTCATCATATATGGATGTGATGATAAAAAATTGATCATTCGATTAGAGGACATTTCTTTACAATACCAATTGGTAGTTATTCTGTCGTTGTGTCTTGTAAGAGAAAGATCTAAAAATGGAATATTGTTATTGTTTTCATATTCTATAGTGAATTTTATTTTATCATGAAAGGAGTTAAAAGTGTTAAGAGTATCAACTATGGTGTCCTTTTCTAAGATTAACAGAAAATCGTCAACGTATTTTTTGATTAGAGATGGTTGTTTTGTAAGTAGGGGCAACTGTACACTTAGCAATTTTTCTAATACAATATCTGCCAGGATTGGAGACAGAGAGTTACCCATGGCCAAACCAAATAGTTGTTTATAGATCTTGTTATTAAATTGGAAGTAGTTATTATCTTTAATACATATGTCGAATATATTTAGAAACATATTTTGGGAGCAAGGTATGTCGGCTTCTATTTCGGTCCATTTTTCTATTATAACATCTCTGGCTACGTCAACTGGGATATTGGTGAATAATGAAACTACATCAAAGGAGACTAAGACCTCATTCGTATTCAATCTTTTTTCATCGAGAATTTTTTTAAAGCTATAGGAATTATTTATATTGAACACACTATTTACTACGAGGGGTTTTAAATACTTAATTAACCATTTTGATAGGTGATATACTGGTGATGTTACTGTGGAAACAATAGGGCGGAACGGGGTTCCTACTTTATGGACTTTCGGTAAACCGTACAAACGAGGAGCGACTGGTGATATCATTTTGAGGTCTAATTTTAATTTTCTGTCAATGGCATTGTTTTTATGAAGTGAGTCAATTACTTTGTAAACCGTTTTATTTATGTTATCGGTAGGGTCACTATTTATTTGTTCATAAGTACTCACGTCATTTAATAGCACTTCCATTTTACTGATGTAATCTTGTTTATTAAGTATAACAGTTTTGTTACCTTTGTCAGACTTGGTCACTATTATATTTTTATTATTTACAAGGAAAGTGTCTAATGATTTATTATATTTTAGAATAATTTTATCTGTTTTGGTTAGAATTTTATTATTGTTTTGTGTTTTGTGTTGTAATAAAGTATTAGTAATATTCGTTCTTATGTCTGTAGCGTCTTCATCTGCATACTGGGTTAATATATTCTCAATATCTGTAAGTATTTCAATGTTATTAACCTTCTTATGACTAGATGGTAAGCTAAATTTCGGGCCATAACTTAGTAAGGTTGTGCAATCAATGGGTATTTCTATGTCCGTTAGATTAACAACATCAGACGGATCAAAATTGAGTTTAGTTTGTGTTATATTTTGTTTTTGTTTTAATTTTACTAATTTCTGATTCAATTTATTATTATATGTTTCCAACTTATGTGAGTTTAAATTAGTGTGTATGTTTATAAAATCGGAGTATATTTCCACGGGTAAGAATGTTGTCAATCTGATAAGAAGACCACTTACCTGGCTATTTAAGCAAGCAACAGTGTATTTTACAATTTTAATTTCTAAGTTCAACAACTTTTTTTGTAGTGTTTCTTTCATTCTGTTGATATTAGCTTGGTACGGGTGATATTGTAGTTCCAATGACTGGAAGCACTTAGTTTTGTTCTTAATGAATTGTGGAAAAATATCCTCTTGTTTACATTTCAATAAAAATGTTTTCCGGTTTGTTGCGTTTGATAATTTGTTGGTTGATGATAAGAAATGTTTTACAGTCATTACAGTGTGTTTAGAAAAATTTCTTTCAATTGACTTCAGGGCTTCTTGCAAATGTGATCGAGTAGCCATATTTGGTGTATATTGTACTTTTGTGTGTTTTATGCTCACACGAATATTATTAAATTGTATTAGAATTTTGTGTCTTATTTTGTTATTAAAGAACTTAGCTTTTTTATAGACAAATTAAAAATTATTTATTTAATTTACATTAAACAATTTCTATTAAATTATTCTAAATATTTCGACCTTGTGGTCATCTTCAGTAGAATCACTAAAAAAAAAATTGAATTTTTATATACTGCTACTCCAACCGCCCGCTGACTATTTCCCTTGAACTGAACGCAGCATTGAAAATTAGGAAAATTGAACATGCAGGTTCTAGGAGAGCAAAAGAATTAAGCATCCCTGCGTGACTGTATCAGTTAGGTCGAGAAGAAGCGACCTGAGATTCTGGCAGTTCAATGTTAAAAACCAGACGTCATTATTATCTCGTACGTCATTATTATCTCGTATTAATTCGCCATAACATCCTGAGCTATACTTAGCAGTTTTGTGGTGAGGCGCGTTAACTCATTTTGAAGAGGACCAATTGAGGTTGCATTTTTACGTTCATGGTAGAAGACATAATCATTGTTAGCCGACGTGATGAACTGCTCTACGAGATCGTGATAAAGCCACATACACAAGTTATTGACTGTGTTTTTTATCGTAAGATTATACTATCTCGTTATAAATAGGTACCACTCTCTATAGTGCATAAATTGTGGTGGCACACGCTATTTTAAATTTTTTTATTTTTCCTGTTCGCTGAAAATGTCGATTCGTCGATTCGTCGTTTCTATTTAATTTTATAAATGTTTCTTTGTTTTCTTTCCATACTATTTATAAATACATATACATTCAGACTATGTGTATAGTACAAAATTTATATATGTATTTTGTTGTTTTTGTTCTTTTTTTATTATTTTATATTTTGTTTCTTTTTTTCAATGAAGATATTTAAACGTAGTACGTCATTTCCGTTCGTTTCATTTGAAAGTTTACTACCATACAAAAATTTTCGGCATACGCGCGTAAAGATGTTTACACATCGAAAAGAGTGAGTCCATTAGTACTCTCAAAGAGATGTGTAAACATGGCGTGTGTATATTGCGTGTGTACAGTTTACTTTGAAGGAAGAAGGAATGCAATTTTACTAACCAGAATTTTTCATTTGTTTATTATCCTTAAATTGGCCTATTACTCTTTCGGTATAATTGATGCAATTGGATTATGGTAGCTAGAATAAGATACATGTACTGTCGACTCTAACTTTTCTAATTTTCATTGAAAAACTTCACAATGGTCGTCCCATATCTCGTAATGGATATATTTCGATCTGAGTTCATGTGCAAATCGAATTCGTCTCGCAGGAAGTTTATAAGTGGTTCAACTTGAGGAACGGCAACATTAATATTGAAATCCTCGCTCATAATCATCGGCAAAAGATGATAGTCTCCTTGTTGAATTTTTGAAATTCTTTTAGAGGAGCAAGGACGAAATGTATGAACTTCATTATGTCTTCGACAGATTTATTCGGCGAGGTGAATACAACTACAGAAAGCAGCTTATTCCCATTGAGCAGCTGAAGTTCAGCCGTGTATACATCATCAATGGGTTGTATTGTTACGCTCATACCAGTTGTTTGTCCAACGATGATTTCCTTATGCGAGGTGATTGTATAAGTTCTACTTGTATTTTTATATATTGCTACTCCGGCAGCACACTGACCATCTCTCTTGAACTGAACGCATCATTCAAAATTAGTAATATAGTAATATTAACATGCTCGTCATTGCATAGCCAGATCTAGGAAAGCAAGAAGATTAAGCATCCCGGCGTGACTGGATCAGTTAGGTCGAGGTGATGTGACCTGAGACTGGTAGTTTAATGTTCAAAATCAGACGTCATTATTATCTCGTACAAAATTCGCCATTACAACCTGAGCTATACTTAGCGGATTTGTAGTGAGGTGCGATAGCTCATTTTGAATAAAACCCATTGAAGTCCCATTTTTACGTCCATGGTAGAAGACATGATCATCGACAGCCGACGTGATGATCAGACCTTCAAGTACCGTTATTCGTGCTAAACTTCGTTGATTGTGTCTTTTATCGCAAGAGAATATACTGACTATCCTATTATAGGTACCACCCTGTGATGCATGAATTGTGGTGACACATGCAGGTACGACTGGAAAATGATTACGCTTAACATTAATTGTCCGATTGTTATTCCGATTAACAGTTGAGCTTTTTCTAGAAATGTGCACCAAAAATCGGTCGATATTCATTTTCCGCGCCCAGCCGCCTAACTTTCTTGCCAACTTGTGAATTTGTACCGAAATCCATCCAGAATCGTTTGACATTTTTTACTGTTGACGTTTTCATTGTTCTCGTTGTCCCGGTCAGAATGGCTGCGCTCGATATACCTCAGACAACCCATAGTTCCATTCGCCAGTTCATCTGTTACGTAATATTGGTTTTGAGAAAGTAATGCCGACCTATGACAAGTGGAAGTTCGTATGGCAAATTATTTGTGTCCACTATGCTCATTTTATGGATCTTTTGACGGAATTGCTACTCCGGCAGCCCGCTGACCATCTCTCTTGAACTGAACGCAGCATCAAACGTAGGAATATTAACATGCTCGTCATTGCGCAGTTAAGGCTCGGAAAGCAAATGAATTGAGCATCCCTGCGTGACTGTAACCTGAGACTCTGGCAGTTCAATGTTAAAAACGAGATGTCATTATAACCCCATTTGGTAGAAGACATGATCATTGATAGCCGACGTGATGAACAGCTCCTAGAGACCCGTTACTCGTGATAAAGCAACATACACAAGTTGTTGACTGTGTTTTAATCGTAAGAGTATGTAATTTCGTAATCGTAATTCGTAATTCGTATTTCGTAATTTTTTTTTTGATTTTTCTGATCGATGGAAATGTCGATGGTTTCTATTTCATGTTTTAATATACATACAAGCATGCCATGTATAGTACAAAATTGTTTGTTGCTTTTTTTAAAACGAAGTAGGTACATCATTTCCGTTCGTTTCATTTACAAGTTTACTCTAATACAAAAATTTTTGGTAGGCGTGAGTATAGATGTTTACACATCAAAAACCATTACAACGTAAACAAAATAAGCCAAAGTGAACACCAACATTGGACGATAGACGATTGGAACAAGGTTTTATGGATGGATGAGTCTATATTTGTACCCGAAGACGAATATTCGTGAGAAGATCTGTGAGTGAACGTGCCAGTAAAGAGTGTATTGCCGCTACTAAAAACCATGGAGATGGTTCTGTGATGATTTGGGGCTATTTAGCTGGTGCTAGTGTAGGCGATATTGTGAAAATTGACGGAATACTAAGAAAAGAAGGATACCGACAATTTTTTGAGAACCACGCTATACCTTCAGGAATCCGACTTTTGGGTGAAAATTGTATCCTTCAATAAGATAATGATCCAAAACATTCATGTAAACTATGTAAAGGCTATCTTCGCCATTTAGAGGATGAAGGAACGATTAATATTATGGAATGGCCTCCCCAGAGCCCTTATTTGAATCCTATTGAGTTACTGTGGGAAGAACTGGACCGGGAAGTAAAGCCTTAACATCAGCTACTGTTATGTGGAACAAACTTCAATCAATTTGGAACGCAATAACGCCAGAAACTCTGGCAAAACTTATTGCGAGAATGCCTCGACTGTGCGCTGCGATTGTTCAATCAAGTGGAGGTTACATAGATGAAAGTAAAATTTAAATTAGTCTTTTTAAATTTGACATTTATTTAATATATTCCCCATAAATATATGTGTGTATGTACCTAAAAAATAAATATTTTCATATTTTTCATTTCATTTAGTTTATACCTCTGTTTTTGTATGTTTAATATAAGACTTCGATTGAAGTGATTTAACTGAACAATCTGAATAAACTGAGGAAAACTGATGTGATATATTCAGTTAATTTGCCTCAATCGAATAGGCTTATACAGGGTGGCGCACGAATCGTGCTACAAAAACAAAACGTAATAACTTTTTTTCTGTGTGACTAATCGGCTTTATTTTTTTTTATTGTATAGATAATTCAATTTTATTTTTATTTAACTAATTAGTTTTGAAAATGATAGACCGTAAATGACCTCCATGCTCATTCACGCATGTGCGACACCTGATCAGAAAATTATTCATTGCGCACTGAAGGGTTGAAGTCGGGATCGCCTCAATTATTGTTGTAATGGACTGCTTCAATTCAGTCAAATTCCTTGGTTTCGTTTTAAACACCTCTTGTTTGACATAACCCCATAAAAAAAAATCTGGTGCAGTGAGGTCAGGTGACCTTGGGGGCCAGCGGAAAGTGGAGTTTCTGGATATTAATTTATTTGGAAATTTTCGTTGGAGCTCCTCCATAACCGGTCTGGCTATATGTGCAGTTGCTCCATCTTGCTGGAACCAAATGCTGTTAAAAGGGATACGTCTTCGCCGCAGTTCTGGGTAAAAAAAATCTTTCAACATGTTTAAATAACGGTCCCCATTTACAGTTACTGTTTCACCGTTTACTTCAAAGAAGTATGGCCCGACAATGCATCTTGATGAAACTGCGCACCACACTGTCACTCGTTCTGGGTGCAGTTCCGTCTCATGGAGTATTTCTGGATTAGTTTCACTCCATATACGGCAATTTTGCTTGTTTACATTGCCGTTTAGATCAAAATGGGCCTCATCAGACATAAACAAGCAATTTATGAAGTTGTTGTCTTCTTCGGCCATTTCAATAATTTTCCGGCAAAATTCCAGGCGAATAGGCAAATCCAGAGGTTTTAATTTGCTTGTAATTTGGATTTTGTACGGAAACAAGTTTAAGTCATCATGAATTATCCGTTGTAATGACCGTCTGCTAACTCCAATTTGCGCCGATAACTCTCGAGTCGAAACACTTGGATTTGCCTGAATTGATGATGCTACAGCTGCGATTGTGGCTTCGACCCGAACATAGGGATCTCGATTGTACGGTCTACGTGCGATGCTTCCAGATTCAGCAAACATGCGTACCAACCTCATAATGGTCCATCTACTCGGGGGAGTGCCGCCAAACTCCCGCCTAAATTCCCTCTGGACGGAAATGATGGACTGCAAAGCATGGTAGCGCTGCACTATCCAAATCCTCGTTTCGGTATTCCAAGCATCCATTTTAGTAAATTTAAATAATAATCTGCAAAATAAAAAAAATAAAAAACAGATTAGTCACACAGAAAAATAGTTATTACGTTTTGTTTTTGTAGCACGATTCGTGCGCCACCCTGTAGTATCTTTTAGGGGCGAGTTTATTTTTCCTCAATTTATGAATGAAAATTTATGAAAATCAATTTCTAAAAATATTTCTGTTTTTTTCTAGAAATTGGGTTTTATTTTTCTCGTCTTGCAGGCGAAATTTGAAATTTTCTTTCCCTGTTTTTTCGGCTCCGGTCTAGCACTATTTTTTCCCCGTGAGCACTAATTAGCACAAATTGGACTTAATCGGTATGCAAAGTTTCATTTTGAAATTCGAAAGGTTCCCTGCTGCTGGTACGCACACTACTGTCACATACAGAGTGTTCACCATATCTGGCCATCAAGTAATTAACGAAAGTCAGTCAATTATCCGCAAGTACAACCAAATCTGACTTTTACGGTGATGATTGTTGTCAGGTTGCGAAACGATCGAAGAAACTATTGCAACGTACACTGATTTGTCTAGTATATTGTCGAAAACTGGGTCCCTTTGCGACAATGGAGTTTCACCTTCGCTGTCCCTGCGCTACACTCTGAACTAACACCAAAACGCAAGTTGTTGTCAGAGTGTGTCACTTTTCTCTCTCTCTGGCTTTCACATCCCATGAAGGGATTTCGCCGCCTGCACAATGGTCCTCCATCCATCTCAATCCATCGCTCTCGTCCTCCAGTTTCGACATCCTAATGCTCGCAGATCTTCCTCGATGTCGTTACGCCAGCGCAGTCGTGGTCTTCCTCTACGACGCACTCCGGCTGGTTGTTGGTAAAACACTTTATTGACCACCCTCTGTTGTGGGGACCTTGCAACGTGGCCGAGCCATCTCACTCGATTGGATTTAATGAATCCGATGATATCGCTGCCTCCGAGCAGTGGCTTTATTTCGTGATTCATACGAATCCGATATTCGTTGTTCGCAACTTTAATTGGACCAAAAATTGAACGGATGACCTTCCTTTCGAAGGTAGATAACAATCTACAATCGTTGGAGGTCATGGTCTAGCTCTCGCTTCCGAAAGTCAGCACAGGTCTTATAAGTGCTTTATAAAGTGCGAGCTTGCACGAGTGCGATAGATGTTTCGATCGCAATAATCTTGATTGGGCGTAGAAAACTTGTTGTCCGGCAGCGATTCGTGCTTTTATTTCTGCCTGCATTTCGTTCAGTGATGTTATAACTGACCTGAGGTATTTAAAGTTTTCAACGTCATCAAAATTGTTCGCGCCAATTCCGAGATTTGCCATAGAGATGTTCCTAGGTGTTGCTAAATATTTGGTTTATGCTGTTCACCTCCAAACCAAGTCTTCTTGCGCAGCGATCGAGCGGTTCAAAACTGTCTTTGATATCACTAGGTCTTAGGCCAAGAAGCACGATATCATCTGCATATCCAAGAATTTGGCCAGATTTATTGAGTATACAGCGCGAAGTTTCGATGTTGCTTTTCCTCAGTATACGTACTCAAGCGCCAAGTTGAACAGCAAAGGCGCGAGTACATCACCCTGTCGAACACCAGATGTTATTTCAAAGGAGTCTGACACAGTACCTTCAATTACGATTCTACATAAAGACCCAGACATTGTTAATTTACACAGAGAAACGAGTTTCTCTGGAATACCTAGGCATATGAGCGCGGCCCATAGGTTGTCACGGTTTATACTGTCATATGCCTGTCGGAAGTCTATATATATTTGATGGATGGTTATGTTGTACTCCCAACATTTTTCCAAGATTATCCTCATGGTGAAACACTGGTCAGGGGTCGATCGGTTAGTGCGAAAGCCACATTGATAGTCGCCAATGATGTTTTCGGCGAAAGGGATGAGTCTACCAAGTACAACATTAGCCAACACTTTGTAAGCAGCGTTCAATAGAGCTATGCCACGATAGTTTTCACATTTAAGACGGTCGTCTTTTTTATGCAACGGACATATAAGCGTGGTCTTCCAATTCTCCGGCAGCTCTTCTTGGTCCCAAATACAGACGGTGAGATCGTATATAGACTTGTTGCAAGAGTAGCGCCTCCGAGTTTAATCAATTCTGCGGGGATTCCATCGAGACTGGGTGCGCCTTTCCGTTTTTCAATCGACTAATAGCTGCGTCTACTTCCTCTACTGTGGGATATTCGACAAAGACCTGTTCACCTGGAGGAGCTATTGCTCTAATGAGGGTCACGTCGTCGTTCCGATTTAGCAGATTTTGAAAGTAGGTTTGCCATACTGAGAGAACATCAGCCACGTTTGTTCTCAACTCTCCATTCCCGTCTTTGATGGCTGTACTTCTTGGGTGGAAGTCTTGAGTGAGATTCCTGGCTTTGGCAAAACAGTCCCTTGAGTTTCCTAGTTCCGCTTGGAAGCTGATGTTTTCAATGCATGATTTCATATGTTCACGTTCCTTCTGTCGTAGGAATTTAATCGTGGCTGTCCTAGCGCGTATATATTCTGCTTGAGTGCTTCTAGTATTGCGAGTCAACCATTTTTCACGAAGCGTTCGTTTATTTTCGACAACCCTACGGCATTGGTCATCGAACCAATCATTGCGGGGCCTCGGAAGTCTTCTTCCTATGGTATTTTGCGCCGCGGTGTTTATAGCTGACTATATAGCGTGCCACTGCTCCTGGATGTTAGGAGGAGCTTCATCATTGTAAATGGGGCCGGTCTATAAGTAATTAGTGACAGCTGATTGGTAACTCTGCAATGACGCTTGGTATTTTAGAGCATCGATATTCCATCGAACGGTCTTTTGTGCTTGTCTATTAAACGTGTAGATGACAGTTTGCACTTATATTTAAATATGACAAGCATATAATCGCTGTCCATGTCTGCACCTCTGTAAGATCTAGCGTCAGATTTGCTGGTGGAGTGTGACTTAGACACCATGACGTGATCGATTTGGTTTTCCGTTCTTCCATCATTCGATCTTCACGTTACTTTGTGGATTCTCTTATGTGGGAAAGACGTACTTGATACAACTAAGTTGTACGTTATTGCCAGGTCGGTGACGCGTTGGCCGTTGTTATTGCTAGTTAGGTGCAGGCTGTTAGTACCGATTTTTGCATTATAGTCGTTTTGCATTATATATGATGCTTCACGCGCCGATGGATAAGGAAGCCAACTCCAAATTCTCCTCCGTTCTGATGGCCGCTGTAATGAAGAGTGTAACCATTGGTGGTGTCATGGATCCCACTCCCAGACCATCTATAAGCTCTTGTAGTGCAAGTACGTCTAATGTGTAACTCTTTGCTTGGTTCGATAGGTTCTGGAGATCTCCAGGCCTTAAGAGGCTAAGCACGTTCCATGTTCCCATTTTTAAAGCGTTGTCCGTGTAAAATTTCCGAGGTCGAGTTTGTAATGAATCCGATATGGTAATCCGAGGCCTTTGATTAGGATTTATAACTTAACTGTTTTTTATGAGGGGAGGTTATTGGCCTTCCGCTCAACCCGCTTGTTATGTGTGTGGGTCACGTACTGGTGAAAATCTTAAGGCATCCAGTCCTACCTTGAACACATTTATATAGCGAGCCTCTTGATACAAGACAGACGCCCGCTTCAGCCGCTCCTAACCTGGAAAACAGACGCCGGTTTAGTATTGGTTTTGAGGCGTCAATGGCTCGCCCTGTCATGTAGTGTCCATGACTATAAACAGGATTTAGCTGCTCGTCTCCACTACACCGCCTGATTCATTTACAGTTTCCCAGGGAGCACCGACGAGGAGGTATGAATCGAGGACTTCGCCCCAGAGTGTCACTTTGGTTATCGAAATTGAGCAAAGTTGCAGCAATTTTTCAACCAGAGCTCGCATATCTAAAACGACATTCTTGTGAAGAACGGTTAGGAATTTTGGCTGCAAGAAAAGTCATGACAAATTCGCAGAAGCTACCCTATCTGAAGGCAAACTTAACTGGAGATGAGCATCGGTAGTCTATGAACATCCGGAACGACAAATACGAGAAAGCGTGTCGCATTCTACGAGACCGATACAACGTTCCTCATCGACAGCTATCCTCGAAGATTCCGAATCATGCCTGCACTATAAATCGGATCTGCCGTGGGATTGCACAAGATCCTTGACTCTACAACCGACACTGTTCGGAGTCTAAATGTTTTTGAAGTACCGGTCATCGCAAACAAACTGGATCCAGAAACCCATCGGATTGGGAAATATCACTAGCCCGAGCGCAGTATACATCATACCAAGACGTGATCGATCACAAACCTGTCACACCGCTCACTCATAGTCACTCCGAACTCTCACTTATCTTCACGTGATAAGTTTGTCCTGGAAATCACAATGTGGTCCAGTGTGATCAATTCAAACCTCTAAAAGTCGGAGAAAAGTCCAATTTCGACCGAGAAAAAAGGGTGTGCTTCAACTGCTCGCGCAAAGGCCACACCAGTTCGAATTGCAAATACAGTTTGTGACGACTTTGCAAGAAAGACTCATCGGTTGAATCATCGCAAACTCCGGTTACTACGACCCAAGTCGCATCACCTTTCACGGATGTACTGCTCACAACAGGAATCCCATTTGTATCGCACACAAACCAAAACATCGTCATTCGAGCTTTTTGGATTCGGAATCCCATTTAAGCTTAATATCGAAAAGTACATCAAATCGTATTACACTGCCAAATCGATTCAATATTCTCCATTTCGATGACAGCTCTCGTCGTCCAGAAGATCACAGGCACAGGTAGACATCAGAATATGAAACAGTTGTAGGGCTGTTTCATATTCTGATGTCTACTACCAACACACTATCGCAATGAAGATGAATGATACACCATATCTTTGTTATTCAATGAGAAATCATCATCTCATGCAAGGTCACGATATGATACAGTTCTGCGGCTACACAATACTAAACGACGTTTTGCCAAGGACCATCTACTACCAACCTATCACAATAATCCGCCGGGCCAGACGTGCTATATTCCACATCACGGTGTGATACAGAAATTATCAGAAGATCGTATGGCGACCTTCTCCAGAAGAGCCAGTTTGAGACAATCGTTTGTACACCATCACGTATACGGTACTGCCAGTGCTCCACATCTCACAGTTCGCACCATCCTTCAGCTACCACGGGACAAACAGGAGAAATATCCAACTACAGTTGCATCCAGAAACTTCTACGCAGACGACCTGATGACTGGCTTAGATAACATTGCGGATTTAATCGAGGTCCAGAAACAAATGGCGGAACTACTCAGATGTTACGGCTTCAAACTCCGAAAGCGGTTCTCGAACAGTCAGCAGCTTCTCAATGGGATACCAATCGAATTATGCAAACATCAGGTTCAACTTCAACTAAGCTACAACGATTCAGTCCTACACTCGGGCTACCTTGATCTCCTGCGCCCGATTGTTTTGGATTCAGCATCTGCGCATTATCGGATGTTCGTCCACAAACCAAGTGAGCAATTCAATTCGATCCGCTATCATACTACAAGAATTGTGGGTACTTCAAGTCTACTCCAATGAAGTGATTCCAAAATCAATCGCTCAAAAATGGTTCACTTATCGATGTAGTTTGAAATCATTGGAGGCTTTCAAAATCGATCTCTAAATACATCGATCGCCTCTGAGAAAGTATACGCAGCGGTGGTGTGCTTGTACAACATTAGCATATGGATGCGCCAAAATCACAATGCTGGGTTCCAAGGTCAAGGTTGCACCATGGAAAACGAAGAGCCTGCCACCTCTGGAGCAGTGTACTTCTCGCCAAACTCATACATACCATCATTCAGTCACTCCACGCATAGACAGACTCGCAAGTATGTATTACTTGGTTGGCTATGCAGTTCGCCTAGAAGCCAAAAGATTTTTGTGGCCAATCGGGTTTCGTCAATCTTGGATTACATTCAACCTACCGATTGAAAGTATGTCGATACGAAGCATAATCCCGCAGATTACGCATATCGTGGTGTTGACCACGGAACAGACAACCGTGACGTCTTACAATGACTTATACTACTTACACGCTCGATAGTCATCTGTCGGAAAACTCCTTCGTGTCATAGCCTTCTGCAGGCATTTTATACAACATCGACTTCTCAGCACAACAGTACATTCGAAAGTGTGCCTGAACTCAATTGGGCATTCGAGTCTTGGGTCAAGCTGGTTCAAGAATCACATTTTTCGAACGAGATATCAAGATGCCAATCTGGAGAATATTTATTAGATAAGAGGCCACTTCGATCTGTAAATCACTTCATTGGCAGCGACTGTATACTACGGGTCGGAGGGTGGCTCAACGAATCGAACCTGCCATACATACGGAAGCATCCGTCATTCTTCCCAAGTACAGCCAGCTTACGAAGTTACTCATTTCTTAGGCACATCATACAACGCACTTATCGACATCCATCTCTTTAAATTGATGCACATGGAGCGACAGCTTGTAAATGACTGATACTTATGCAATGTAGCTTAATCTACATACTCCCAAAATGCCATTTGGATGCGTTTAAGTATATTTTATTGCAACCAACTTTAGGGCCGAGTTTCTACTTGCACACCTAATACATAAAAATCAAACAATTTTCTATATGTATTTCGTATAAGAACTCGGCCATTTTTTAACCGATCATGATGAGATTAGGTACGTTGTATGGAAATGATATTCTAAAATAATTTTAAGAAAAGGTTTTTGAAAAAAAATGGGATTCTTAAATGATTTTTGAAAAATCTCTACAATAAGACCACCTGATTAAGAGCCGCGCTGCTTCATCTTACGAAGATGCCAGTTAGATTGCTTATTTTTAACGAAAGAGATCTGTTTAGAATATATGATTACCCTAAGTTCCTCACTCCATATCACATCCTGTCCGGTTAGCCGCCTATCACGGCATATGAACCTACCTGGAATGCCCAAATTGGTTAAGAAACACCAACTATCTTGCTATCGCCCAATTGCTGCTTCGTCAAGAAACTTGTCACTTTCACAAGCTGTGTGTCACCAAAGGATTTAAATCATTCTGATTTACTAAATGAATCAGGATTCATCACAATCGTACGAAAACGATTCGTGGTACTCGAAACCACCATTTTAGCTATTTTCATGAAAATCGAAAATCTTTTATTAAAAAATTTATTGACGATGCTAACTGAAATGTTAACACCTTCAGCGTAAATACATAAAAAAAGTTGAAATACACTCGTAGCTTTTCTGGGGCAGTATGTTGTACCATCACTTCGAATCAAAATCGAAAAAGTGAAAGTTGTATCATTTTTGCTTTTTGAAAATGATACAACATACCGCCATTCGACTTTTTTCGAATTTCGATTCGAAATGATGGTACAACATACCGCCCTTGATTTGCAAACAACTATCGTGATGAGGGACAACACTTAACAAGTATATTACATAAGACCTCGAGAGGTTAAAAACTAAAACCAAATTATCTATAATTAATTAACAAATTTATTAAATTTATTCGGATTTACAATTTAATGGCTTAAACATCATTTCCATCATATTTTCAGCCACCTTTATGATTTGAATACAATTTTCCGGGTCATTATAAACCAGATTTACATTTGGCTTTCTGCATACAACTCTTATAGAATTACTATTTATTAAGTCTAAAAATTTAATAGCAATCGTGTATTGAATGCCTGGTTTCAATTCAATTGAGTCTCCAAGACTGAGAAACATTTCCCCCCAATGTTTAGGAGCAGATTGCGTGAACTGAATTTTCTCAACTTCGCTCGTTCCATTGTCTTTTGCTGTAATTTCTATCTCCAAATCGTTCTTCTTACCTTGCTCAACTAAGATCATTATTCCACATAAAATGATTTCCTTTGAAACGGAAAATTTTGTTTCCAACAAAGTATCTCGCGATAAATTACGAAATTCGATTGTCGAAATGAATTTTTCTCTGGGTTTTGAAATCCACGGATCGCTACTACTCTCACCAAACGTAACTTGTGCTGCAAGTGTATTTCGATCATTCTCACTTAATAATCCAGGGTATTTTTGAAAACACTCGCGCCTCTCATCGGAGGACATTGTAGGAAATCGAATTTTCTTTATGAGGTCATCGAAACGTTCTCGTGCTTCTCGTAGTGACATCTGATGCTGCTTGCAATAATTTTCTATCCATCCAGCCAAAGCATTGAAGATTTGAATTTCTGTCACACCTTCTCCGATTTGATCAAACTTTAAAGCTTCGTTTACAGAATCCGGGTGGAGAGATAAAAACATATTATCGTTTATACGAATGCCATAGTTATGGCAAAATCTTTCATTGAGGACATGGCGTGGAAAATAGTATTTCGCAGTAATGCAATGGTCAAATAATTGAAGACCCCATGATACACTCGTAAGTAAGTTCATCACTCGATTTTCTAGCATTATAACTCGATATTTGGTTGATAACTTTAATAAGTCCATCCCATTTTGATCATTAATGTTGCATTCATCCGTGTAAATGAATCGGATGAATTCCAAAAAACTCTCGTATTTAAAATCAGTGATCGGAATTAATTTTTTTTCACCCAACGTTTCCTCGAATTGCTCTTCAAATACCACACTCCGTTTCATGAGCTCCAACGAGTGTGCGTAGATGATTTTATCGCCCACACGAAATTCGATATCAGCAAGAAATTTATTGTTGAACAGTTGTTTGGTAATTTCGTGCATCGTCAGGTGTGGCGAACAATTTATTTTGAATTTCATGTTGTTCGATATTTAAAATTCACTTAACACTTTAACACAAAAGAAAAGATATAACAGCTAACGCAAAAAACACTTTTGATATTTGTCGATCGAAAATCGTTTTTTTAGAATTTATAAATTTTAAATGATATCAGTTGATGACCTCTTTACGAAAACTAAATTTGTAATGCTAGAAAACAAAAAAATTACAAGAAAAGAAAACTTTAAAATGTCATAAAAAGATGTCTGTCCAGCAACTAAATTTTAACACTATAACTACCTGAACCAAACCATAAAACGTAGAAACCTAATTACCAATATTTATTACCTAAACCACAGTGTTCTCTCAAAAATAGGGGATGTCTCAAAAATAGGGGATGTGATCTGTTCAGCTGTGCATGTCATAGAAAATTTGACTATAATAAAACTTAATAAATTCTTTTCAAATTACGAGAGTAATCATAAAACATGACCCAACAGAACAAAGACGATTTAGATTTACTTATTTGCTGAAACTCCCATTAATGTTGTATATGTACATACTCGTATTTATAAATATTCTTTAAAAGGTAAACGAATGTTTTCAAGAAGTGCTCTCAATACAAGGTGAAAAAAATGTATCGTCATCGTGAAAATCAGACAGTTTTAACATTTTTTTCATGAAACACAATGAAGCGTAAAGCTATATGTACTAATGATGTTCTGATTCGCGTGAATTTCGGCTTGAAATATATGCATATGAAGCGAAATTTTTCTAAGAATTTCTTTTGCACGAACCCGGAAAATTCATGATAAATATAAATTCCAATAAAAATTCGTCATAAAACTGCCTCCGAAAAATATTCTGCTGCAAACCATGAAAATTATATGCCAAATTTCAAACTGAGAGAGCAAGGAACCGGAATCTAACTTACTCGTAGGCTACGGATAATGACAAACAAAGTGAATGCTGTCGTCGACCTCTTCAAGACAGCCATCGCATACAAGGTTTCACGAGCAAGCCCCATTCTTTGTAAATAGAGTTTGTAAGGGTCATAACCGGTAGGTACTTATAGCAACCAAAACTCGTACAAATTTGGCTCTCACAAAAATCATTTCGCCTTTCGGCAGGTAGAAGAGCGAAGCCGAATTCAGGTGTGAAGTTTGAAGGTGAGTATAGTTACATGTATGGCAAGTTTCTAGCCTATACAGTGAAATATGGGTTTTAAAGTTTCACTCCTAAGGGGTTGTCTTTAGAGTGTGAACTGTTCCAATGTAGTTATTATGTAAAAACAACTTGTAGCATCGCCCCTGTTACGATGCAAAAGTAGTTAGTCCTCTTCGAATAGTTTTTTGAGTGTTGGACTATGCCAATATGTTGTAATTTAATTTCTAAAAAATTGAGTACCGTCTCCATTACAATAAATATTAACAGAAACACGAAAAGATGGTGCAGCTACGTCCAATGCCAACCCACACACGAAGTGCCGCTTAACTGGACATGTAAGACATTTTCTAAATTTGTAACACATTTGTAATTAATTTATAAAAAATTCTAGTACCATTTTCATTGGATTACGTTACAAGTGCTGGGCAGCATTAGTATCACAAGGCTGTGTCAGATGCTCTTTTTATGTTCATCTTGCTCCTAGTATTGGTGATAAATATTTTTTAATTTTAAGCTTTTATAAGTTTTGTATATCATAAATGTTTCTCCTATGTGATGCAAAACTGTATTGTTGGCTTCATCATGATTGTTACTTTCTTCACTTCTGCTTGGGTAATAAATGCTTAGACACAGGTATAGATTTAGATCTCAGAGCAACTTGACCTCAGACTTCTAATAGAGTAATAGTTGGCTACTTATACATATTGAGTTATGTAACCCACAGAGCATCCGAAACACATCCATCAACACTGTATAAACGGAAATGTACAGTTAGCATTAAACACAAAATTGTAAGTCAATTATATCATAAAAATCATAATTAGAATTAAATATAAAAATTGTAACTTAATAAATAAAAATGTACAATTATAGCGAGATAAAAAAATATAATTTAATCGTGGTGGATAGTGAACGGCCTATCGATAGGTAGGTTAGCAGTGAATTAAATAAGCCGTCCCCAACCGCAGCTCTGCTGGGACGAGAGTCTCAGAGAACGGGGGTGTGGTTAACCTCTGTTCACTAAATTCTGAGTGCCTATGATACCCATTAAGGAAAGACAAACTGATGGCGCCATAAAACCATTGACCAACAACCACGGTGAACTGAGCGCCATGCCTCCCTGCACTCTAGGATCTCCAGGTAGTGGGTGGTGAACCCTATAAACGGGAGTCCCTTGAATGAAATCGGTCCCATTGGTTTGGGATATCCATATGAATCGTTGAATGGGTGAGTGAATGTGGGAGGAGGCATGGTGCGAGGGCGGGGTGCTCGGGGGCCAATGAGCTGGAT
Source organism: Nephrotoma flavescens (assembly GCA_932526605.1). Taxonomy (NCBI): domain Eukaryota; kingdom Metazoa; phylum Arthropoda; class Insecta; order Diptera; family Tipulidae; genus Nephrotoma; species Nephrotoma flavescens. The sequence continues at coordinate 63,663,177 of OW052222.1, read as the reverse complement.
TAAGGTGTTATGCGACCCGTGCTGATGATCGGCTAGACTGGGGGCCCATTTAACAAAGCCCAGTCGTGAAGGGAGCCCTCTGGATACCTGGCGACCTCCAGTTGTATTTAGCCTTACCTTCGTATACGGATCTCTGCGCAGGTGGACCTGTATTTCTCCGATACTTGTGGGAAAAATATGGAAGATTTTACAAAGAAAAACAAGGGGACCGGTACCCACCAAAAACTGGAAAGTGTGAATGAGAGGAGTAACTCTAACCAGAAAGGTGGGACTCCCTCATCTGAGGCAGGGGTACGCGACACGGCAAGGGAAATCCCGTCTGGTTACCAACCGAGCCGACTAAGCCTGAGAAGGTCATTGAGATCATTCAGGCCAGTAATCCCGATCTTCCAACGGAAGGATGGAGGATTGTGAAGCAGGAGGAGACTAGCCTGGGGGCGACGATGAACGGACTCTGCAGGAGACGGTCAAGCAGGCCAAGGGCGACCAGGGTAGCTGTTCCGATATTTCGGACAAGGAGAGGTTGGTGTGGAAAGGTAGCCTCCTCTCTCTGGAGTCCGATGGGGAGAACCCGTCGAACAAACGACGAGAGGATGCTGACGACCAAATCAATGAGCCAAACGACACTATCCTGATACAGGAAGTGCAGAAAGAGATGAGTAAAGTTGACTACAATGGTTAGCATTGTACAAATAAACCTACATCACACGAAAGCTGCCTCGGCAGTTCTCGTGCTCAGACTGACTAAGTCAGATGAGGACTTGGAGTCAATCCAAGAACCTTGGATTAACAATAGCAGGATCTGTGGCGTCAGAATGAAAGGGTATAAAGTATTATACTCAAGGAACTCTGAAAAGATCAGATCGTGTATTTTAGCAAAAAATAATTTGAATATTTTTCTTCTACCACAATTTAGGAGCGGGGACGTTACAGCGGTGAGCGTTGAGGTTGGCTGTGAAAAACTATAGCTAGCCTCAGCCTATATGGACCGCGAGAAGGAGGTTCCACCGGATAACCTGAGGGGACTGATCCTGGAAGCAGGTCAGAGAAAGGTAGGTGTTATACTTGGATGTGATGCAAACGCGCATCACACAATCTGGGGAAGCACAGACATTAACGAGAAGGGTGAGTTATTTTTTGGTTACTTATTAAAAACTAACCTTGTAGTTTGCAATATTGGGTCTGAACCAACATTCATTGTTAAAAAATCGACAGGAGGTTCTAGATGTGACCTTTGTGTCAGAAACAATTTTTCATTTGATCAGCGGGTGGAGAGTAACGCATGAGCACTTATTCTCTGATCACCGATAAATAACATATAACCTCAACATCAAACATGTTGCCCGGAAAGCCTTCAGGAACCCCAGAAGGATAAACTGGAATAAATATGGGGAGGTGTTGGAGGAACTATTTCCCCTGGAGGTTCCTGGACTTCCGGCGACAGTAGAGGAATTAGATTGCATGGTTGATATTGTCACAAAAGCATGCAATCTTTCATTTAATGCTGCGTGCTCCCTGATAAAACCTAGGAGCAGACAGAAACCGACATGGTGGATCACGGAGTTGGGAGCCTATCGGAGAGCGTGTATGACAGCCTTTAATAAGGCTATAAGAACACAAGGGAAATCGGGGCTGGAATTCCTATAAGGAGGAATTAAAGAACTACAAAAAAGAGTTGAGGAGAGCATAACGGGGGTCTTGGAGACTCTTCTGATGTAGAAGGGAGGAGGTCTCTGAGACTTCTCGTCTTCGGAAAATTATATCTACTAACCCAACCTGTCCTAGTTACTTAATTAGGCCAGACGGGTTATGGGCAGCTTCAAGTGCGGAATCATTGGAGCTTCTCATTGAGACCCATTTTCCGGGAAGCATTGATGGCTGATGGCTCGATGGAGCCTGGAGCTCATCGAGGAACACCTTTAACAGATGTGGATGGCATCGTGGGTTAAGGAACGTATTCTGTGGGTGCTGACCGTTTTTAAGCCTTATAAATCGGCGGTCCTGGGGTGGAATCATGAACGCCGGACGGAAAATTTAAACGGTAGTGAAATTTTATATGGAAAACAGCAATAATTGTACCGGTTTTGTTCCATTGTTTCGCAAAAAAAACACAAATAGCAAGCCAGAAAAAAAATAATTCATTCGTCAGCTTTATAGCAATCGAACGAATTTGTAAGGTTTTTTTGAAACAACAGAATAAAACCGGTAGAATTATTACTGCTTTCCATATAAAATTTCTCTACCGTCTAAAATTTCCGTGCGGCGTTCATGATTCCGCCCCTGGATTGGATTATAAAAGCAGAGATCCAAAGAAACTCTGCAGTTGTCCTCACCTGGCTCTTCAGGGGATGCCTGCAACCAACGTTTCCGCTATGCTGGGGGCACGGGCGGCCGCCCAGGTATAAATTGTATTTTGTCCATCACAATTTTTATTATGCCCACCAGCAATATTGCTAACAACATTTTTTTTCGAATTAGATACAAAGTTTAAAAATTAGTAAGCCCACGCACTTTATTTTTTTTTTATAGATTTCCACACGTCTTGTCTGCTGGGTACTACTTTTGAATAAAATATAATTGGCGTGTTCAGCCCGACCAAAAATTATCATAATATTCTTTGTGACTTTAACTTCACTCCGTATAATTCTATGTCAAACCCGAACGATCAAATCGAAAAAATATATATATATACATATTATATCCCTTTTTCAACCAAAAAAAATAAAAAAATGGCTTTAACCAAGCCACACAAATGTGTAAGTAAAAAATCATAGTATGTAATGGCGTTTTTGTAAAAAAATTTCGCTTGATTTGAAGTATAACCAACACAAATGTATGTATAGTTATAGTGTTTTTTTCGGACGAAATAAGTTTGAAAGGAATGCGCAAATGTGTAAGTTGGTTCAAAACACATAAAAAAATAAATTTTTGACATGGTACTTTTGCCGTACTCCCACAATTGTGTTAGTAAATCACAAAAGGGATATTGATTCTGTACGTCTAAACTTGACGCTGTCGTAACAAAAATTTAATATGTATTAATTATTAGAGTTTTTCACAATAGTTTAACAATTTGCATATTTTCCAATAATTAAGCAAATTGAGCAAACTGCATTTAAAATCGTAATACAAATCCATCAAATAAAATATTTACAAATTTTGACAGCCAAAATCAAAAACATTCTTTGTTTTTTTTTGTGATAAATAAATGCGTTTTGTGGCGAAAGCTGATAAAAAATATCGTGATATTTTTTATCATTTTTGTCCGGCTGAACACTAGGAATATATTGTACTATATTACATTATTTTTGTTTTTTTTTCATTTATTTTTAAATAAAACAATATTTAAAAAAATTGTATTGTAATTTTGTTAAATTTTGCTCGAAATTTTCTAAATTTAAAATACTTGCCCACAATGCAGTTATGCCGCGCATGATTTTGAATAATTACAGGAAACGTTGCCTGCAACTGGTCTACATTCCCAGGAAATGGACGGAGGTCAGAGAGGTCTTTATTCCGAAATCGGGAAAGAGCTCACAGGCTTATCCAAAGGACCTGAGGCCGATAACTCTATCATCCTTCCTGTTCAAAACCTTGGAAAGGTTGGTAGATGTGGGTATTCGATCAAAAGTTGAGCCAAGGAATTGGGCAATGTCGCAGCATGCGTACTGTGAGGGGTAGTCGGTGGACACAGCTCTGCACGATCTAGTACGCATGATTGAATTGAGAAGTCAATTTACACGCAAGAATTTTGTATGGTAGTATTTCTCGACATTGAGGGTGCCTTTAATAACGTAAAAAACGGAGGCAATCATGGAAGGATTGTCATTTTTGAAGATGGATTACCCTATAAGTAGGTTGATAAATCAGATGCTGGTAAGCAGGATTATTACCTCCGAACTGGGGGAGTTCACCATTAGAAGGCGGGTGGTTAGGGGAACGTAATGTCCCCATTTCTTTGGACTGCAGTTGTGAATGGATTGTTGTTGGAACTGGAGAACTGGGGTTCTAGCGTATGCAGGCGAGTAGCGATCAGGCAAATATTTGGATACGATTAGGGACGTTATGCAGAATGCACTCCTGATCGTTACGAAATGGGCCGGCAAATGCGGATTAGGGATTAAGCCTTCAAAGCCAGAGCTGGTACTATTTAATAAGAAATATAAAATTCCGGTAGCTAGCCCCCCTACTCGTGTAGGAACGCCATAGGTAAGAGCCATCTCTTACCAGTTTTGAAACCAGAGCTGGTATACACTGTCTCTATCTAGAGCCCTGCACAAATACGTTTTTTCATATCCGCATCCGATCCGCATCCGCGAAAAAAAATATAAATTTATCCGCATCCGCACTCATCCGCATCCGCATCCGCGGAAATAGGATGCCAGATAAATAAATAACAAAATATACAATTTTGATGGTTGTTCCATTAATTGAAGTAGTATTAACCAAAATATAAAAATTTTGGCATTACAAGGTAAAAGGAAAAACAAATTGAAATTGGTATGCGTGCGGATGAGTATAAAATAATCCGTGCGGATAATCCCCTTCATGCGGATTATCTGCATAATACGGATAATCCGCATAATGCGGATGTGATTTCTAAATCCGCACGCGCACTCATCCGTCAGAAATTAATGCGGATACATCCGCTTTTATCCACGGATAGAGGATAATCGCGGATACTCGCGGACATTGCTATACGATGCAGGGCTCTCTATACCGCAGTGGTAAGACATGTGCTGATGTACGGGGTGGGCGTGTGGTGGCCAGCTCTGGAAAAGGTAACTTACATAAGGATGTTGGAAAAGGTGCAAAGAACGGCCTGTATGCTTATAAGCGGGGCGCTTACGTGAGGTTGTGTTCTTTATAGGTTATGTTCCACCTTATTCCAATCGAATTTTTTGGTAAAGAGATGGCAGCCAAGGTGGCTACGAGGCTCTCGGCTGTCTCTTAGTGGAAGTGTCTCCAGGCGGGACACTCGACGTTAGTTAGATCACTAAGGGGAGAACTGATGAACCTAGATTATATTAAACCAACATTGTGCTTCGATAAAGGTTTCCGGATCATCTGTCCTTCGAGGGAATCCTAGAGGAACGGATCAATACTGGAAAACGAGGCACTGCAATTTTTCACGGACGGCTCTAAACTACACGGCAAAGTAGGAGCCGGAGTCTTCTGTGAGAAGCTCAATGTTAATATTTCAGTTCGTCTCCCTGACTACTTCAGCGCGTACCAGGCTGAAGTGGTGGCAATAGGCGAAGTCGGGACATGGTTGAAGCATAACGTGGTATCCGTGAGGGATATCGCGATTTATGTGGACAATCAAGCGTCACTCAGGTCACTAGAGGCGGTTTCTCTGAAGTCACGGGTGGCACTTGATTGCCGATCATTTCTTATTGAGATGAGCGACTATTTCAGTATCCAGATAATCTGAGTTCCTAGCACTCGGACGTCACGGGAAACTGCAGGGTAGACGAACTAGCTAGTCAGAAAGGGCAGGTCTAGAAAGGCTTATAGCAGAGCTCAAATCGGCACTCAGTAAAAAGGCGATCGCCTTGACAGACGAGAGGTGGACCAAAACTCTCACGTGCAGGGTAGCACAACAGATTTGTCCAAAACTGGACCTGCGGTGCTCCAAGGCACTAGTATCCCTGGGAAAACGAGAGTTAGGATTGGTCGTAGGGATACTGACAGGACCCTGCCTTTTTGGGGAACATATGCAAGAAGGCTGGGTCTTCAGACGAATTTTGTAGAAGTTGTATGGACGAAGAGGAGGAAGAGACTTTAGATCACTTCCTATGATCGTATCCGACACTGACATACAAAAGACATAATTACTTGGGTGTGTACGATATGGGCAGCCTTTCTGAACTCGCGAACTGTGTCTGTGGGTGCGAGATATTTTACGCTAGATAAGTAGCTCCGGATGGTTTCAGCAGGAGTAAGGAGAGATTGGATCCTGTAGTATCACAATGGGCCGATATTGGCCTAAGTGTGGGATAGCAGCCACTCTAACCTAACCTAACCTAACCTATATACATAAGAAAGGAACTTCAAATAATTATGCCACATTTTGGGTTTCGAGTGAATCATTGTCTTTAAAAAATAAAACAAAAAATTCCTGAAGGCAATATTTATAAGGACAGTTTGCTAATCTGTATTATATCAGCATCTTATTGGTATTAGAATTACCTCCTGCTTTTATAATAACTTGTTAGAGGCGACGAGGCATCGAGTTGATATGGTTTTGCAGCAAACTTTGATCAATTATTTTCCATTCTGTGACAATGGATTTACGTAGTTGGGTAACCGTTTCAAATTGGCGGCCGTTATGATAAACACGGTTAGAAATTAATGCCCAAACATTTTTCATTGGATTAAGATCTGGACTAATCGCAACCCACATCAACAGCACGTTTTGCAAAAAATGATTTGGTATGTGCTTGTAGCTGAATATATTGCAGTATTATCTTGCTGTAATATCCAATGCTGATCAAGCGTATTATCCCCAAAATCAACTAAAACGTCTTCCAACAGATTTACATACCTGACAGCATTCATTTTAGTTGATACAAAACAGATTGAAGCACGTTCTCCAAGCATTTAGAAATTTCGCTTATTTGTGAGAAAGACCATTTCGTTTTAAAATTAAAAATACCATTTATCCATCCTAACAAACATTTTCGCTTTAACCCCAGATCAAATAAATGTAATGAATCTGCAACAGGAAAACCATCAACAATATTTATAGGTAACTTTTCTAATGGGAAATCTTCTTTATGGTGGAATTCGTCCAGTCAATTGCGAAAACTTTCATCTGTCCGAAACCTTTTCTGTATTCGTAATTCTCACCATCAAAAATATTCGGTTGCTTATTTTTAAGAGTATTTATTTATCTTGCGGGAGTCACAAACAAATCCTTTGATTTTTACCGAGATTTTATTCTGACCAATTTCAACACCGTTTTGTAAAATATATTGCAAATCATTTACAAACAGATCCAAACAATTTTGTAAATTTGGTTTTGTTTGGCCACAATAGAGAGCAACGGGCATTGGTTTAAAAAATTCTGAATGGTCGCTTGTACATAAAATAGGCCAAAACTTTGTCTTTGCGTTATAAAAATTGGCAACCCGTCAATGTTAAAAATGACGGAAATATTGATTGAATGATCCAAATCAGAAAACTTACTAAGCAAGTAACGTCTTAGTCCATAATACCAGAATTTTCCACAACCCATTGAAACAACATTTATTTTTTGAGGTATTTGCAACAAAATGCGAGAATCTGTTGGTAAGTAACTTGATCCACGCGATTTTAATATTCCTAGTAGTTCATTTATTGCTCGATGAGTAATTCGATGAACTAACGCCCAGTTTTTTATGCCTTCCATCATCGAAAGCTTGATTTCAATTTCTTCTTCTTCATCGGACATTTTATTGGCAATATAGCAGTCACTCTGGCATTCCATGCCACCATCTGTTTGATTTATTTTGTTTGCCGAAGAACGCACAGCACTTGTACTACTACAAACATTGAACACCATTTGTGATAAAGTCGGTGTATCAGAAATATCACAGGTAAAGGATTTACATTTTCCGAAGGATTTGCATTATTTTGAGAATGCTGTCTTGTAGAAAACGCATTAAAATTGTTTCTTTTCAAATTTGTTATTTTTTTACTTTTCTATAGTAGGATGATGTAAACTGAAACGGTTTAATGATTTGCTTCATTTTATCTTCACGTTTTCAATAACAATTCAATATTTATATTTGATTACGACGTCTACTCATAAAATCAATTGTCTACTAATGAAAATTGTATAAAATACTTGAAAGTATAAATACACTAACAAGCGAAATATTAGTTGCTTTCTGTTGGTTTTTGTCTTTGCTAAATTAACTACTCACAACGGCTCTACCATTTTATTATGAGTAGTTGAAAGCAGTTACGATAAATTTGTCCGTTAGGTGATTGTGTGTAATATTTTTCTGTCAAAAATATAATTGAATGCCGTTTGTGAAGCGCTAATAAGATTCCGGTATAGATATTTTTTTACTAAAAAGTTATTACAAATAAACTACACATTTGTAGGTTATGTTTTGCTTTCGTAATTTTTAGTGCTTTAGAATCGACACTTTAGCCAATACACATTTTTTGCACTTACAAGTACTTACGGTGGTCGATTGGAAAGCAACTATTCAGTAAATTTACACAGTAGCTATAAGCTATTTTCAAAGTTGCAACTGTAATCGATTTAACAAGGTAAAAATACATCTATGTAGTAAATGTTCAGCATGTCTACGCGGTAGTTATAAGCTCTCATCAATTATACAAAACGTAAACGTTTCGTAACCGTAATTATACGATGACATGGTACATAATTAAAAACGCTTCGTCTGTAGTTATAAGTTTTCGTTTACAGTGTAACTTTACTGTAGAAATTTTGAAACTAGAGTTTGTTGAAGTATAGAAACAGCAACAAATTTGCACAATAGTAAATATTCCGTGAAGTATACAAGAATAAATTGTGATCATAGAATACACAAAATGGTACTTGGGGAATTAATTGCAAACGACATTGTTATCGGTGGAGGCGTTGTGTAAGGTAGAGCAGCCGTCATAATGCGACCCCTTTAGACTCATCGTCCTATCGAAGATTCGTTATAACTCTTTAATGCTAAAAGTTAAGAAAATTCGATGACGTTTAAAGGAAATATGATGATTTCAGTAATACCGTATAAGCGATACACGAGTGTCGTTCGTATTTTAGTAACACTGAGTGAAAATTGAATTTGTTAGTTGTTCTTGAGGAATTGAGTTTGTATTCATCATATCCGACATTAAAATATTTTATTTTTGAAATTTTCAAAGAATTTGTAATTAATTCGTACAAGTTAACGATATACGATTGTTTCGTTACGAAAATTAATTAAGGGGTTGTTAATGGTTTTAAAGGTGAGCCTGTATTGCTAGATTTCAGCAAAGCATTCAACAAAACTATTCATTCAATTTGGATTAAGAAATTGCATTCTTCTTTCAAATTCCCGGGGTCCGCTTGCCGCTTAATTTTGTCTTATCTGCTGGATCGCACTCAACCAGGTAGGACACATTCTGGTGTTTCAGATATTTGTAGTACAACCCGGGTGTGCCCCAAGGATCAGTCTTAGGATCATTTCAATTTATGATGTACATAAAAGACCTGCCATCTATAATTTCCAACAATAAATATCATTTATTTGCTGATGACTTTCAAATCTACAAATATTGTCGCCCTACAGAAATCTTGAATTCCACCACTACGGTGAATTTAGATATTGGAGTGATAACACAGTGGTTAATAAATAATAAATTGGAATGAACAGTGGCAAAACGCAAAGCATAATTATAACTTCTAACAATCGTAATACGGACCATAGATGTTGATTACTCTGCAGTTTGGGCTTAATTTTTGATAAAACCATGTGTTGGAAGTATCATATTGAAGCTTATTGAGAATGTTGTGGTCTACTACTAGATGCTTCGACTATAAAACAAGACTCCAAATTATAAAATCGGATAAGTGCTTCCACATCTTCTATATGGTAACGTTGTTTTGTCTGAATTTAAAAACAAGTATTTCATTGAACTTCAGTTTATATTTAATTCATGTTTAAGATACATCGGAGGAAATATGACCACATTTCCCATCTCACTAATTCAATACTGGGCTGTTCTTTGGAGCAGTTTTACGAATTCAGAGTATGTTTGTACATTTTTAAGTTTCTGAAATGTCAAGAACCTTGTTATATCCCTGACAAATTAAAAACCTCCTCCAATTGCCGCAATCATCTTTTGGTGCCTGCTATTAACACGTGTAGGCTTATGATTTCCTGCATTGCTCTGCTAAAGAAAACAATCATAGCCTTTATGCTCCAAACCAGGGGCGGTATGTTGTACCATCACTTCGAATCGAAAAAAGTCGAAATTCGAAAAAAGTCGAATCGAAAAAGTGAAAGCTGTGTCATTTTCAACTTTTATCGTTTTTTAATCTTGCAATACTTTTTCTAGAATGAACTGTCAGCTACAATTATTATTACTTTGGTTTTAAATAATGAAACTTTATCATTTATCGCGATTCGAAAATGATACAACATACCTCCATTCGACTTTTTTCGAATTTCGGATCGAAGTGATGGTACAACGTACCGCCCCTGATCTGCAAACGAGTATCGTGATGAGAGACACGTAACGACAAGTCTAAGGCCTCAAGAGGTTGAAAACTAAAACCAAATTATCTATAACTAATTAAAAAAATTTATTCGGATTTACAATTTTCTGATTTAAACCTCATTTCCACCGCCGCCTTTATGATTTGAATACAATTGTCCGGGTCATTATAAATGAAATTTACATTTAGCGTTCTGCATACAACACTGCATACAAAATTATCTATTAGGTCTAAAATATTTAATAGCAATCGTGTATTCAACATTTGCTTTCAATTCAATTGACTCACCAAGGCTGAGGTACATTAGCCGTGTTTTATTATTCGAGCATTATCCGGAGGCGCATGGCAAATTTCTACTGAAACTGCAGCTATTATTCACTGGTGTCGCTATACCATAAAAATGAAAAATAAATGCATCCATAAAACATTTATCAGCTGAAATATACTAATTAACATTTATTTTGACATGACGTTATAAACAAGAATTCATCTTGCTGCGTTTTAAATTTTTATTGTAAGATTAAGATTCTAATGGTTTCAGGGGCTTACAAATAAAAGCCTTTTCAAATTTCCCATTGAAATGGATAGCGCTCCCGATAAATAGGTATAGAGCAAAATATTTTTATGACGATTTTTAACTAAAAAGTAGAATGAAATCTAGAATGAATCTTAGTTTAGAGTTAAATAAATAAATCATTATGCAAAAATAGCGCGCTAAATATAAATTTGACATATAAAATTGCGTGATCCGGATACATCTATCGGGCGCTAATAAAAGCCGTGTTTTATTATTAGCTGCCGATCGCAATGCTCCATTCTACACGAGATTTTCGGTTTTTTGATTGTTTTTTCAAGGCCAACTAGTCGTATTGTTTTGTTTTTTCAAGGCCAACAGTCCTTTTGTTTTGTTCTGCTCTCTCGAAAATAAAATTTAAACTAAAATGAGTCAAAAATGGCCTTGAAATATTTTTTTATTTCATTTATGTTTGAGTTATTGTGATTTCACCGAAAATTTATTAAAGTCGCAATTAAAACCTGTATCATAGGTAAACGGGGTAAGAAACGGGAAAAAATCGTTTCTTTGATATCCAATGTGAAACCATCCAATGATCTCAAAAATTGGGGATGTGACCTGTTCCGCTGTGCATGCCATAGAAAATAAAATTATAATAAAACATAATACTATTTGCTAGAGGTAAAGATAATTTTATTAACTCAATAAATAACAAGTAAATCTGAAGGTTGTAATAAAGTCTTTTCAAACCACAAGAGTTTTTATCAAACTTAACCCAACAGAACGATTTAGTTTTTTTTATTCGCTGAAACTCCCACTAATGCACTGTGTGTACTCGTACTTAAAAATATTCTTTAAAAAGCGAATAAAGGTATTCTAGAAGTGCTGTCAGTACACGGTGAAAAAGTATTATCGTAAAGTTTAAAAAATCACTCGATCGATTTCGGGTTGTAAGGCCATCATCAGGAGTATCAAAGTAGATACTTTTTGAAAAAATTGTTTAATTAAAATATTCAAAACTTAATTTTTGCGAAATAAAAAACAAGTGTAAAAATTGGTCTATTAAGTGATTAACACCTCAATTCTGATGTATACTCACAGACGTATAAATCCTCTTAACTAAGAGGTTTCTCTTAGCTAAGACCAAAACCTCTTAATTCGTATTCTGTGTGAAGTCTTACCTATGATTTCTCTTTAAAAAACCTCTTAGCTAAGACCGACGAATATGGTGGTCTTACGCATCATAAATTTGACAATTGTCTTTGAATGCATTTTTTGTTATTGATGTTACTTTTATAATTAAACTATAAAAATTTAATTATAAAATTGTTAAATTTTATATAATATAAAACTAATAATTTGAAAATATTAATATTATATTGGTAAATAAATTATTAATAATTAAATACATAATTATATCGAAATTACTTACTATTAGAAATATCCGTAAACTAAAATGGCGACTACCAACTACAAAAATACCAATTGACAGCTCTCCAAAATATTTGAGAGATATTAAGAGGTATTTTAAGACTACTAACATCAGAATACCAATTAAGACTTTCCTCTTAAAAAAACCTCTTAGTAAAAATTGTTACAGCTAAGAGGTCTTAACGCCAGAATCGGAGTGTAAGTGTAAGTGTGTTTCGCAAAGTGCCTACGGTAAATAGTATTTTTAAAACTGAATGTAAAATTAACATTTTAAAAGAAATTCCATCCAATATACATAAGTACATATTAAATTTTGTAGTATGGAATTACAATGAATTTAATGTTCTTTTAAGGAAAACCAATACCAAAAATATTTACTCACGCATTCTGTATACATCTGTTCTATTTGTATTTTTCATTCTCAAAAATATCAAAAATAATCCTAAATAATTGCTGGAATTTGACGTTTTAGATTTTTTCTAAAATGATTGACATTAAACGATATTTTTAACGATTCCGGTAAATTATTATACATTGCTGGACCGGCGAACCTTATTGACTTCCTACCAAATTCAGTATTGATGTTACCACAATAAATATTTTTTGCCAAATCGGGTGAAATGTTCATGCTCAGTTTCAGTAAACTCTTAGTTTGACAGGACAGAGGACACATTAACTGCTTTATTATATATGTATAATGCAATCTGATAATGAACCCATCGTGGAAAGCTTCTATAGGTAATTAATAATGCATAGAAAAGAACAGCGGAGGTCTACATATAGCTTGTACACATTTATTCTGCATTAATTGGATCCTATTCAATAACTTCTTACTTGCTGTTCCGTAAACGATAATACCATATCGGTCATGTGAGTATGTACAAAGAGAAGCATATTATCTTTAAATCGTATCTTGGCACAAAATGTGAGAACTTCTTCAGAATACCTATGAACGGCGCCATTTGTTTAGATAAAGCAGAACTATGCTAAATTCATGTTCACATCAATCAAAAACGACTCCTAGATGAATGATTCAACCTTATTGATAAAATAGCATTCGTAACAAAATTGCCCCCTTTTGTATTAACTCCAATATTTTTAAAGCGCGAATGAAAAATCATGTATTTCGTTTTGGTTAAATTAAGTGAAATTTAATTTCAAATGGTCTAGTAACATAAGATGTTCATATCCTCTTTCATATTATCTACAATAGTACTAGTATCCTTCGTCCCATAAAATAACGTCGTACCATCTGCAAAAATACGATTTTTGCCTACCAAAGGCAACCTTGACATGTCGTTAATAAATAAAAGGAAAAGTAAAGGACCCAAGACAGTACCTTGAGGAACACCATATTCTACATCTAACACATCACGACGAAATACCATACCTTACAAATTGCTGTCGATCTTTTAAGTAATTCTCAATTACATTGTACGCTAAGCGCTAACCCACGAATTCCAGAGCAGTGTAATTTTTCAAGCAGTAAATTAAGATCAATGGTATCAGAAGCCTTTTGTAAATAATGAAATCACTCATCGACAGATTCACCCCTATCAAAAGCATTGTAAAGCAGGTTTGTCATTTCAACCAGCGCCTTTTCTAAACCCGTATTGATAAGAAAAGAAAAAACACTTCTCAATCATTTTAGCAAATACATACTGATAATGTTGAAATTTCCCTATAGTTTAAAATCAAACCAGTATTACCACTTTAAAGCGTCAAAAGTATTAAAAAATGTTCATGATACGTGATAGGTAAAACTAATACTGTTCTGATTTTCTTGAAATTTGGTAGTAAATATATATGCACATGAAGAGAAATTTTTCTAAGAATAACCTTTGCATGAACCCGATAAATGAAAAAAAATTACGATAAATGAAAAGAATTCACGATAAATAAAAAATTACATTACAAGTTCGTCACAAAACTGGAATTAACGATTTTTGAATTAACGAAAACAAGACCTAACCAAAGTGTCCTTAAGCCGGAATAGTACCACAGGTCAGTTTCCCAATATTTATGTGGAAATGATGGAAAAACTGTTTCTCAACATAATTTCAGTTCCAGTAAAGTGGATTGATAAAATTTCGATCCCATCAATCGGCAGCTTCCACTGAAACGTTTTTAACATACTGTGGCGATAAATTTTTCCATATCTGCCGGACGACTAACGCTAGATGGGCTCAAATTTTGCATGTGATACATTTTCAGCCTAATCTTCATGAATACCCAAACATTTTCGATCGAATTGGCATCAGGTGACTGAGATGGTCAATCCAATGTTGTGATGACCTTTTGGAGTTTAATTCCGAACAGGGTATTCTACGGTGTTTCTGTTCATTGTCTTCTTGCAAGATCAAGTTAGGCTCCCGAAAAGTGTGTGTAGGAGCTGGGATGAAGCAATAGGTCTCATTCCATAAGAATAGACTACAAAAATAATAAAACAGTTACTAGATAATCTATATGATTAGTTGTAATATTATGCAGAAATAAAGATTTCTTAAATTAAAAAAAAAAATTAAAAAAAAAAAAATTTATAATTTTGGGATGTTGAAGGAGTATTTTCAGGTTGTTTATTCCACGGCTTAGCAAATCTTTGAGTTGTGCTAGCTTGCTGGTTTTTCAGACTTAATATGTTTGACTCTAGAGTAACAATTTCAAGAGCTTCAACTAGTGATGATGGATTTTTGGCACGCAGCCAAGTACCTAATGGTTCCTTAAGACCCGACGTAAATATAACTAAACCTACTTTTCTGTAATTTTCTAACATATATTTCTCAATATTCTCATCGAGATGTTTTAGTTTTATTTGATTCGACAGTAAACTGATAATATGAATAATAAATAAATATGAATAAATATGAATAATATCGTCATATTTTTTGTATGAATGGTTATTAGATTTAACTAAACCATATAATTCAAACATTAATGCATTATCATCACGTTTATCGGCAAAAATTGAAATTAAATGTGTTTTAATATCATCCCAATTATTTTTTATATTATGTAAAACTAACGATTCACTTGCTTTTCCTGTAATTTTATTGCGAATATTCGCTAAAATTATTTGGTATTGTTCTGAACTTTCTATTTTCTTACACTGTCGCGTTATTATGTCGACACTCTCGATAAACCTATATACGGAGTTTTTATCTCCATCGAAAGATTTAATGGGTTTAGTGATTTCGTCTACCTTAAAGATTTTTAAGTTATCCTCCACCAATTGATCCATTTGTAACTTTTTAAATTTTTTTATTAGTTTCCCTACTTGTATGGGCGAGACTATTTGTTTGTGTACGTCAATGTCGTCTACCGACATGTCGTGTCGTCTACCGAATTCATGAATTTTTGAAACGCGGAAATTTTTTGATGTGTAAACATCTTTACTCGCGCCTACCAAAAATTTTTGTATTAGAGTAAACTTGTAAATGAAACGAACGGAAATGACGTACTACTTCGTTTGAAAAAAAAGCAACAAACTCAATAAAAACAATTTTATACTATACATGGCATGCTTGTATAGATATGTATAATAGTAGGGAAAACAAAAAAAGTAATTTAGAAAATTAAATAGAAACCATCGATCAGAAAAATCAAAAAAAAAATGCTCAATTCATTTGGTTTCATGTTGCTTGAGACCTGGCTGCGCAATGATGAGCATGTTAATATTCCTACGTTTGAATACTGCGTTAAGTTCAAGAGAGATGGTCAGTGGGCTGCCGGAGTAGTAATTCCTTCAAAAGATCCATAAAATGAGCATAGTGGATACAAATAGTTTGCCGTACGGACTTTCTCTTGTCATAGGTTGGCCTTACTTTCTCGAAACCAATATTGACGTAACAGATGGACTGGCGAATGGAACTATGGGCTGTCTGAGGTATATCGAATGCAGCCATCCTGACCGGGACAACGAGAACGATGAAAACGTCAATAGTAAAAAATGTCAAACGACTCTGGATGGATTTCGGTACAAATTCATAAATTGGCAAGAAAGTGAGGCAGATTAAAGCTGGATGGGCGCAGAAAACGAATATCAGCCGATGTTTGGTGCCCATTCCTAGAAAAAGCTCAACAGTTAATCGAAAAAACAATCGGACAATTAATGTTAAGCGTAATCATTTTCCAGCCGTACCTCCATGTGCCACCACAATTCTTGCATCCCATTGTGGTACCTATAACGAGATAGTCAGTATACTCTTACGATAAAAGGCGCAGTCAACAACTTATGTATATTGCTTCATCACGAGTAACTAGTTTCGAAGGACTGTTCATCACGTCGGCTAGGTAAAAAAAGTTATCCCAGACTTTCATCCCATAAAAATCAAATATACGCTTAAGGCAATACTAACAAAACTATCATGATATTATGTTATATATAAATTATTCTATAATGACATAACAATAGAAATCTAAAATAAACCGAAATATTTCGATACAATAATTGCAGCAAAAAATTGTTGATTTAAGTAACGTAATTAAATATAAAGTTCCGAAAATCAATAAATTACTAAATCTTTTGATGCTCAATCGCTTCCACAGCCCATTCTATAAAAGTGTCGGATTAGGACGATTTTTTTAAAATGCAGGACATTAATATCTTCATACTGGATCAGTTTCATGAACCTTCTATGCGTCCAACTGGCGCAATTGAATTTTAAATTTCAATAATCATTAAATTAATCAATTTTTTGATGATCAATCACTCCCACCGCCCATTCTATAAAAGTGTCGGATTAGAACGAATGCATTTTAGATGCGGGACTTTAGTATCTTCATACAGGATCAGTTTCATGAAACTTCTGTGCGTCCAAGTGGCGCAATTGATTTTCAAATTTCGAAGATCATTAAATTATTCAATTTTTTAATGCTCAATCACTCCTCGGAATAAGACGCTTTCTGTAACTGTATGTATAGAAATCTGTCGAAGACATAATGAAGTTCATACATTTCGTCCTTGCTCCATATTCTAAAAGAATTTCAAAAATTATCCAAGGAGACTATCATCTTTTGCCGATGATTATGAGCTGGCATTTCAATATTGCTGTTCCTCAGGCTGGACCACTTATAAACTTCCTGTGAGACGAATTCGATTTGCACATGAACTCAGATCAAAATATATCGACTACGAGATATGGAACGACCATTGTGCAGTTTTTCAATGGCTGATGCCACACTAGTGTAACTGGTATTCGGTAACTCGTTTGTTTCCTCTTTACCAATAAAATCAATCAAAAAATTGCGGCGTAGATAAAACCGATTTTATTGGTAAAGGGGAAAGAAACGAAAAAATTACCAGATAAAAGTTACCCTAGTGTGGACAGTGGATATGCTCAATGAAAATTAGAAAAGTTAGAGTCGACAGTATATGTATCTTATTTCAGCTACCATAATCCGACTGCGTCGATTATACCGAAAGAGTATAGACCAATTTAACGAAAATAAACAAATGAAAAACCCTGGTTAGTAAAATTTCATTCCTTTTTCCTTCAAAGTAAACTGTACACACGCGCTATAGACACTCCATGTTTACACATCACCTTGAGAGTACTAATGAACTCACTCTTTTTTTTTTTTTGTTTTTGTATGTATTTTATTTTTACAATCGGCCTACAGTCAAACCGATTGGAGTCACTCAAATCACACAACTTTCAAAAAGAGACGGTTTAAATATGTTATTTTTGGATATACAAGGTTGGATATTTTATCTCCTATGTGTTGATCAGGCACTTAGAGTTTTACAGTTTTTTTTGTTTAGTTTCACTTATTTATAACTACACAAAATGTTCACTATTTAATGCAATTACTTTTTTGGATAATACTGTATGCATTTGAAGGACCCAATCAGCGAACGTACGACGTTTATGGTGATCGACCGGCTTGAGTTCTTGTGTTAACTGAAGTTTAAAAGCGTTAAGACGTAAGTCTTTATGCAAAATACGGTGTAATGTCGTTTGTGGAATGTCTAATTCCAAAGATCGACGAGGAATCGACAAACCTGGGCTTTCGTCAACACGGCGCTCTTGAACGACGCACATGGTTTCGATTCTTCACATCACTAACTTGTCCCACCAGCTAAAAATTTTTCCACCAGTTTCACTGTTGCCGGCCAAAAAAGGAACTTTACGACGACCCAAAAATGCTTTAGTATTGCGAACTGTGACTGCAGAATTTTCACCATTTTTGTAGTGAATTTTAACAATTTCAATGCGTTGTTGAAGTACCATTTTTAGTAATGGCATAGTTTTTACTTATAAAATGACAAAAGATGACAGCTACAAAATTGACAGCTGCCCAAATAGCAGGCTATTCAAAATGAAACCTCTTATTGGAAAACCTGTATAACCACCAATGATATAGGGTTAATTTGACTACCCTCTACCCGCGCTTGATTGGATTGTCGTAAACTGTTTATTAAGGTACAACTACAATAATATTCTGTAGAAATTTCCAGAAAAATGTATCAGTCTGATCTATTCTAGGTAATGATGTTTAAATTGTTTTTTTGAAAAAAATTTTTAGTGAAATGAGTCAAATACGATCAGTTGCAGTCTGATATTTACACTTAATATCGTAAGCGAAATATCGAGCGAGTGACAATAATTTATAATGCCTCCAAAAAAAACCAAGTACTGGAACACGTGCGCTTATAATAGCTTGCCATACAGCTGGCATAAGTAATTGACAGATTACCAAAAAAATGGAATTAGACCACGCTACGGTCGATTATAATGTTAAAAAATATAGGGAAAGTGGCAGTTTTTTAATAAAAGGCGTAGTACAAAATCAATAGAGACCACATCTGTAGATGATCATGGAATAGTGATTACTAGCAAGATGAATAGACGCAAATAACCGCAGAATTAAATGTTGGTCACCCAAAACTAGTTAGTGTTTCTACGGTTAAACGTCGTCTACAGGAAGCCGGACTCCATGGCCGTGTTGCTATTAAAAAAAAAGGGTGAGTCCATTAGTACTCTCAAGGAGATGTGTAAACATGACATATGTATAGTGCGTGTGCATGGTTTACTTTGAAGGAAGAAGAAATGAAATTTTACTAACCAGATTTTTTCATTCGTTTATTACCATCAAATTGGTCTATTACTCTTTCGGTATAACCAATGCAATTTTCCTATGGTAGCTGCAAGCATCAAAGACGTGGTTCCATATCTCGTAGTACATATATCTTATATTTCTCAAATATCTCGTAGAAGATATATTTCGATCTGAGTTCTTGTGCAAATCGAATTCGTATCGCAGGAAGTTTATAAGTGATTCATCACTGATCTTAGGAAGCAGCAAAATGAAATCCCTGCTCATAATCATCGACAAAAGATGTTAGTCCCCTTGAAGAAATTTTGAAATTCTTTCAGAATATGGTTCAAAGACGAAATGTATGTACTTGATTATGCCTTCGACAGCTTTATTCGGCGAGGTGTATACAACTACCAAAAGCATCTTATATCGCCAATGGGTTGTGTTGTTACGTTCATATACTATAGTTGTTTGTCCAACGATAATTTCCTTATGCGAGGTGACTGTATGAGTTCTACTTGAATTTTTATTAAATTGTATTAGAATTTTGTGTCTTATTTTGTTATTAAAGAACTTAGCTTTTTTATAGACAAATTAAAAATTATTTATTTAATTTACATTAAACAATTTCTATTAAATTATTCTAAATATTTCGACCTTGTGGTCATCTTCAGTAGAATCACTAAAAACAAGAAAAACAATGTCAATTTTATAAAACTAAATAAAAAACTATAATACACTGTTGTTTATAACTTATTAAACTTACATAGAATTAAAAATTATTAACAAAAACTACTATACATATTTTAAACAAAATTTACTATACACAGCTCCATGTCAAATGATTAACTTATTTTACAACAACAAAAAAAAAAATTTTTTCTACAACAATTATGTAAATAAAATCAGCTGTATGTATAAAAAATACTATCTATATGGACAACAATTGTATATAAATACATTTAAGAAAAAGTAGGTGTGGTGTGTGGTCATTATTATCAGATGTTGTAACGGGTACAATTTGTAAATATTATGTTTAGTCAAATATAATATTGCCGATCTCATATAAATTTTTTCGCCAAATTTTTTTTTAAAAGAGGGAACCAATGCACAGTAACCTCACTATGCGGACACTTTTTTCATTAAAAAAGTTTAGCTAAGACAACAATTTTGTGGGACATCTATACGTTTCATGAACAAAATTTTACGAAGTTTAAATTTTTTTATCGATCTTTATTTTCGACGATTTGCACATGCTGGATGCACATGTTGAAGTATGTACATACATACTTGTTAAATAAAAACGTAAACAAGAAGCAAAATCAACTGAATATTATCAATGGTTTTTACTTTTCGTAAAATATTATTTTTTTTTTGTTTTGTGTCCTTTTAAAACAAAATTATGTTTTGTGTCCTATATTACCTATGTAACTTATGAATGAACTGTGAAAATATTTTATACGATAGACTACATTAGAAAGAAGTTATTGTAAATAAGACTTATTATTATTGTTTTAAATTTAATCAAAATAATTTTTTTTTGAGTTGTATGCAACATTGTTATTCGTATTATTAAGCGATAATTTGTTAATCCGTCGATATTGATAGTAGGAATAATACATATGTAGATTATAATTTTTTAATTATAAAACTAAGGAAGCATATACACGTGCCAATTTTATATTGTCCTTACGAGTGTGTATTTCAAAATCGCATATAAACAAAATTGACCTTGAACTGGTTTATGACCTAGACAGCTTTGTTTTATAAACCTATTCTTAGTCAATATCGTCGATGACGTAAAACTAGTTCTAGCTTTAAATAAATAAATTTTTTATTTATTTATTTTTGGACTGATTGGTTTTGATACCGAAAAAATCTGACAATCATAAAATTTCATAAAAGGGCCCCAATTTAGAACTAGTCAGGTATTTAGGAAGCAAGAATTTTATTAAATTATAGGAGCCTATTATATTATAAAATATTATTTCGTTAAACAAAAAACTTTAGATAATTATTTTTTATTTCAAATTTTTTTTTCTGGAATTGAAGCCTATACAATAAAACAGTGTTACGGCTCCGTAATAGAGTGTATACGTATTGCGCTAATACGTATATACCAAACAAATGACGCGGTGAAAAACAAAACCAATACATAAATAACTGAACAACAATTTATATGGAACAATTAGAGAACGGAATAATTAGATGAAAAGGACAGGATAGATAAAGATAGCTATGTTAATAAATATAGGTCAATGAACTCAAAAGTAAATAAAAATTGGATAGAAATGATTACAAGATACTTAAAATTAAACAGCCGCGAAAAAACCTGATTCAATATTGAAAATGGTGGGAATATTATATTGAATTTTCGTTAGTTTAGTTTAACATAAGAATTGTTTTAGACATAAAATATAAAACAAGCATGTACTATAAACTTCAGAGAAGACTTTCACGATATGCATAAACGCAATAATTGGATAAACACCAATTAGCGATATCATAACAGTGACGTCTACTTGTTACTATTTGATGTGTAATGGATTTGTGCTAACGTATTAAACTTAGGTAGTTCAATTGGAGGCCTCTACAGTCCGTTTTATAGTTTACAGTGTTCCTATTCTTGGTAATGTAACACATTTCCTTAAAGGCCCTTCTTTTCTTTTTTTGTTCGAAATCAAGAATTGATGCTTGTTCAAAATTAAAATTTTTTGTACATTCAATTGCATGTTTGCATAATGCACTCCTCATGTGTGTTATGTTTCGTTGATGTTTTTTTGTGTATCTTACATCAGTTTCATGTTGCTTTACTCTCATTGTTATTGTTTTTGATGTTTCTCCAACAGTCCAACATAACATTTACCACAGTCGCAAGGAATTTCGTAGATTACTCCCGCTCTCTTATTCTTCGGGATTGTGTCTTTCATATTCTTATATGACTTAGCCAGGGTGTTAATAATTTTAGTGCCTATTTTGTTGGTGTATTTTGGGTTTATAAGATATTTTTTAATTTTTTCTGTTAGATATGGTACATAGGTGATTGAGCCTCTTATCAATTTGTTTTCTAACAAATGTGGTGCTCTGTTTTGTATATTGGTGTTCTTGTATGTATATAAACATTTTGTTATTAATCGATTTATAAGAAGTGTTGGGTAATTATTTTTAGCTAAAATTTTGTGTATTGTCATTATATTGTTTTTCCTATGTATGCCATCACTTAGGTTGAATACTCTCCTTATAAACGATTGTGTAACATTGACTTTCATCATATATGGATGTGATGATAAAAAATTGATCATTCGATTAGAGGACATTTCTTTACAATACCAATTGGTAGTTATTCTGTCGTTGTGTCTTGTAAGAGAAAGATCTAAAAATGGAATATTGTTATTGTTTTCATATTCTATAGTGAATTTTATTTTATCATGAAAGGAGTTAAAAGTGTTAAGAGTATCAACCATGGTGTCCTTTTCTAAGATTAACAGAAAATCGTCAACGTATTTTTTGATTAGAGATGGTTGTTTTGTAAGTAGGGGCAACTGTACACTTAGCAATTTTTCTAATACAATATCTGCCAGGATTGGAGACAGAGAGTTACCCATGGCCAAACCAAATAGTTGTTTATAGATCTTGTTATTAAATTGGAAGTAGTTATTATCTTTAATACATATGTCGAATATATTTAGAAACATATTTTGGGAGCAAGGTATGTCGGCTTCTATTTCGGTCCATTTTTCTATTATAACATCTCTGGCTACGTCAACTGGGATATTGGTGAATAATGAAACTACATCAAAGGAGACTAAGACCTCATTCGTATTCAATCTTTTTTCATCGAGAATTTTTTTAAAGCTATAGGAATTATTTATATTGAACACACTATTTACTACGAGGGGTTTTAAATACTTAATTAACCATTTTGATAGGTGATATACTGGTGATGTTACTGTGGAAACAATAGGGCGGAACGGGGTTCCTACTTTATGGACTTTCGGTAAACCGTACAAACGAGGAGCGACTGGTGATATCATTTTGAGGTCTAATTTTAATTTTCTGTCAATGGCATTGTTTTTATGAAGTGAGTCAATTACTTTGTAAACCGTTTTATTTATGTTATCGGTAGGGTCACTATTTATTTGTTCATAAGTACTCACGTCATTTAATAGCACTTCCATTTTACTGATGTAATCTTGTTTATTAAGTATAACAGTTTTGTTACCTTTGTCAGACTTGGTCACTATTATATTTTTATTATTTACAAGGAAAGTGTCTAATGATTTATTATATTTTAGAATAATTTTATCTGTTTTGGTTAGAATTTTATTATTGTTTTGTGTTTTGTGTTGTAATAAAGTATTAGTAATATTCGTTCTTATGTCTGTAGCGTCTTCATCTGCATACTGGGTTAATATATTCTCAATATCTGTAAGTATTTCAATGTTATTAACCTTCTTATGACTAGATGGTAAGCTAAATTTCGGGCCATAACTTAGTAAGGTTGTGCAATCAATGGGTATTTCTATGTCCGTTAGATTAACAACATCAGACGGATCAAAATTGAGTTTAGTTTGTGTTATATTTTGTTTTTGTTTTAATTTTACTAATTTCTGATTCAATTTATTATTATATGTTTCCAACTTATGTGAGTTTAAATTAGTGTGTATGTTTATAAAATCGGAGTATATTTCCACGGGTAAGAATGTTGTCAATCTGATAAGAAGACCACTTACCTGGCTATTTAAGCAAGCAACAGTGTATTTTACAATTTTAATTTCTAAGTTCAACAACTTTTTTTGTAGTGTTTCTTTCATTCTGTTGATATTAGCTTGGTACGGGTGATATTGTAGTTCCAATGACTGGAAGCACTTAGTTTTGTTCTTAATGAATTGTGGAAAAATATCCTCTTGTTTACATTTCAATAAAAATGTTTTCCGGTTTGTTGCGTTTGATAATTTGTTGGTTGATGATAAGAAATGTTTTACAGTCATTACAGTGTGTTTAGAAAAATTTCTTTCAATTGACTTCAGGGCTTCTTGCAAATGTGATCGAGTAGCCATATTTGGTGTATATTGTACTTTTGTGTGTTTTATGCTCACACGAATATTATTAAATTGTATTAGAATTTTGTGTCTTATTTTGTTATTAAAGAACTTAGCTTTTTTATAGACAAATTAAAAATTATTTATTTAATTTACATTAAACAATTTCTATTAAATTATTCTAAATATTTCGACCTTGTGGTCATCTTCAGTAGAATCACTAAAAAAAAAATTTAATTTTTATATACTGCTACTCCAACCGCCCGCTGACTATTTCCCTTGAACTGAACGCAGCATTGAAAATTAGGAAAATTGAACATGCAGGTTCTAGGAGAGCAAAAGAATTAAGCATCCCTGCGTGACTGTATCAGTTAGGTCGAGAAGAAGCGACCTGAGATTCTGGCAGTTCAATGTTAAAAACCAGACGTCATTATTATCTCGTACGTCATTATTATCTCGTATTAATTCGCCATAACATCCTGAGCTATACTTAGCAGTTTTGTGGTGAGGCGCGTTAACTCATTTTGAAGAGGACCAATTGAGGTTGCATTTTTACGTTCATGGTAGAAGACATAATCATTGTTAGCCGACGTGATGAACTGCTCTACGAGATCGTGATAAAGCCACATACACAAGTTATTGACTGTGTTTTTTATCGTAAGATTATACTATCTCGTTATAAATAGGTACCACTCTCTATAGTGCATAAATTGTGGTGGCACACGCTATTTTAAATTTTTTTATTTTTCCTGTTCGCTGAAAATGTCGATTCGTCGATTCGTCGTTTCTATTTAATTTTATAAATGTTTCTTTGTTTTCTTTCCATACTATTTATAAATACATATACATTCAGACTATGTGTATAGTACAAAATTTATATATGTATTTTGTTGTTTTTGTTCTTTTTTTATTATTTTATATTTTGTTTCTTTTTTTCAATGAAGATATTTAAACGTAGTACGTCATTTCCGTTCGTTTCATTTGAAAGTTTACTACCATACAAAAATTTTCGGCATACGCGCGTAAAGATGTTTACACATCGAAAAGAGTGAGTCCATTAGTACTCTCAAAGAGATGTGTAAACATGGCGTGTGTATATTGCGTGTGTACAGTTTACTTTGAAGGAAGAAGGAATGCAATTTTACTAACCAGAATTTTTCATTTGTTTATTATCCTTAAATTGGCCTATTACTCTTTCGGTATAATTGATGCAATTGGATTATGGTAGCTAGAATAAGATACATGTACTGTCGACTCTAACTTTTCTAATTTTCATTGAAAAACTTCACAATGGTCGTCCCATATCTCGTAATGGATATATTTCGATCTGAGTTCATGTGCAAATCGAATTCGTCTCGCAGGAAGTTTATAAGTGGTTCAACTTGAGGAACGGCAACATTAATATTGAAATCCTCGCTCATAATCATCGGCAAAAGATGATAGTCTCCTTGTTGAATTTTTGAAATTCTTTTAGAGGAGCAAGGACGAAATGTATGAACTTCATTATGTCTTCGACAGATTTATTCGGCGAGGTGAATACAACTACAGAAAGCAGCTTATTCCCATTGAGCAGCTGAAGTTCAGCCGTGTATACATCATCAATGGGTTGTATTGTTACGCTCATACCAGTTGTTTGTCCAACGATGATTTCCTTATGCGAGGTGATTGTATAAGTTCTACTTGTATTTTTATATATTGCTACTCCGGCAGCACACTGACCATCTCTCTTGAACTGAACGCATCATTCAAAATTAGTAATATAGTAATATTAACATGCTCGTCATTGCATAGCCAGATCTAGGAAAGCAAGAAGATTAAGCATCCCGGCGTGACTGGATCAGTTAGGTCGAGGTGATGTGACCTGAGACTGGTAGTTTAATGTTCAAAATCAGACGTCATTATTATCTCGTACAAAATTCGCCATTACAACCTGAGCTATACTTAGCGGATTTGTAGTGAGGTGCGATAGCTCATTTTGAATAAAACCCATTGAAGTCCCATTTTTACGTCCATGGTAGAAGACATGATCATCGACAGCCGACGTGATGATCAGACCTTCAAGTACCGTTATTCGTGCTAAACTTCGTTGATTGTGTCTTTTATCGCAAGAGAATATACTGACTATCCTATTATAGGTACCACCCTGTGATGCATGAATTGTGGTGACACATGCAGGTACGACTGGAAAATGATTACGCTTAACATTAATTGTCCGATTGTTATTCCGATTAACAGTTGAGCTTTTTCTAGAAATGTGCACCAAAAATCGGTCGATATTCATTTTCCGCGCCCAGCCGCCTAACTTTCTTGCCAACTTGTGAATTTGTACCGAAATCCATCCAGAATCGTTTGACATTTTTTACTGTTGACGTTTTCATTGTTCTCGTTGTCCCGGTCAGAATGGCTGCGCTCGATATACCTCAGACAACCCATAGTTCCATTCGCCAGTTCATCTGTTACGTAATATTGGTTTTGAGAAAGTAATGCCGACCTATGACAAGTGGAAGTTCGTATGGCAAATTATTTGTGTCCACTATGCTCATTTTATGGATCTTTTGACGGAATTGCTACTCCGGCAGCCCGCTGACCATCTCTCTTGAACTGAACGCAGCATCAAACGTAGGAATATTAACATGCTCGTCATTGCGCAGTTAAGGCTCGGAAAGCAAATGAATTGAGCATCCCTGCGTGACTGTAACCTGAGACTCTGGCAGTTCAATGTTAAAAACGAGATGTCATTATAACCCCATTTGGTAGAAGACATGATCATTGATAGCCGACGTGATGAACAGCTCCTAGAGACCCGTTACTCGTGATAAAGCAACATACACAAGTTGTTGACTGTGTTTTAATCGTAAGAGTATGTAATTTCGTAATCGTAATTCGTAATTCGTATTTCGTAATTTTTTTTTTGATTTTTCTGATCGATGGAAATGTCGATGGTTTCTATTTCATGTTTTAATATACATACAAGCATGCCATGTATAGTACAAAATTGTTTGTTGCTTTTTTTAAAACGAAGTAGGTACATCATTTCCGTTCGTTTCATTTACAAGTTTACTCTAATACAAAAATTTTTGGTAGGCGTGAGTATAGATGTTTACACATCAAAAACCATTACAACGTAAACAAAATAAGCCAAAGTGAACACCAACATTGGACGATAGACGATTGGAACAAGGTTTTATGGATGGATGAGTCTATATTTGTACCCGAAGACGAATATTCGTGAGAAGATCTGTGAGTGAACGTGCCAGTAAAGAGTGTATTGCCGCTACTAAAAACCATGGAGATGGTTCTGTGATGATTTGGGGCTATTTAGCTGGTGCTAGTGTAGGCGATATTGTGAAAATTGACGGAATACTAAGAAAAGAAGGATACCGACAATTTTTTGAGAACCACGCTATACCTTCAGGAATCCGACTTTTGGGTGAAAATTGTATCCTTCAATAAGATAATGATCCAAAACATTCATGTAAACTATGTAAAGGCTATCTTCGCCATTTAGAGGATGAAGGAACGATTAATATTATGGAATGGCCTCCCCAGAGCCCTTATTTGAATCCTATTGAGTTACTGTGGGAAGAACTGGACCGGGAAGTAAAGCCTTAACATCAGCTACTGTTATGTGGAACAAACTTCAATCAATTTGGAACGCAATAACGCCAGAAACTCTGGCAAAACTTATTGTGAGAATGCCTCGACTGTGCGCTGCGATTGTTCAATCAAGTGGAGGTTACATAGATGAAAGTAAAATTTAAATTAGTCTTTTTAAATTTGACATTTATTTAATATATTCCCCATAAATATATGTGTGTATGTACCTAAAAAATAAATATTTTCATATTTTTACTGAGTTTTTATATATTTTATGCTGTTCCTGATAGTGCCTAATCACTTTTGAGCGGTAGTTTATACCTCTGTTTTTTGTATGTTTAATATAAGACTTCGATTGAAGTGATTTAACTGAACAATCTGAATAAACTGAGGAAAACTGATGTGATATATTCAGTTAATTTGCCTCAATCGAATAGGCTTATAGTATCTTTTAGGGGCGAGTTTATTTTTCCTCAATTTATGAATGAAAATTTATGAAAATCAATTTCTAAAAATATTTCTGTTTTTTTCTAGAAATTGGGTTTTATTTTTCTCGTCTTGCAGGCGAAATTTGAAATTTTCTTTCCCTGTTTTTTCGGCTCCGGTCTAGCACTATTTTTTCCCCGTGAGCACTAATTAGCACAAATTGGACTTAATCGGTATGCAAAGTTTCATTTTGAAATTCGAAAGGTTCCCTGCTGCTGGTACGCACACTACTGTCACATACAGAGTGTTCACCATATCTGGCCATCAAGTAATTAACGAAAGTCAGTCAATTATCCGCAAGTACAACCAAATCTGACTTTTACGGTGATGATTGTTGTCAGGTTGCGAAACGATCGAAGAAACTATTGCAACGTACACTGATTTGTCTAGTATATTGTCGAAAACTGGGTCCCTTTGCGACAATGGAGTTTCACCTTCGCTGTCCCTGCGCTACACTCTGAACTAACACCAAAACGCAAGTTGTTGTCAGAGTGTGTCACTTTTCTCTCTCTCTGGCTTTCACATCCCATGAAGGGATTTCGCCGCCTACACAATGGTCCTCCATCCATCTCAATCCATCGCTCTCGTCCTCCAGTTTCGACATCCTAATGCTCGCAGATCTTCCTCGATGTCGTTACGCCAGCGCAGTCGGGGTCTTCCTCTACGACGCACTCCGGCTGGTTGTTGGTAAAACACTTTATTGACCACCCTCTGTTGTGGGGACCTTGCAACGTGGCCGAGCCATCTCACTCGATTGGATTTAATGAATCCGATGATATCGCTGCCTCCGAGCAGTGGCTTTATTTCGTGATTCATACGAATCCGATATTCGTTGTTCGCAACTTTAATTGGACCAAAAATTGAACGGATGACCTTCCTTTCGAAGGTAGATAACAATCTACAATCGTTGGAGGTCATGGTCTAGCTCTCGCTTCCGAAAGTCAGCACAGGTCTTATTAGTGCTTTATAAAGTGCGAGCTTGCACGAGTGCGATAGATGTTTCGATCGCAATAATCTTGATTGGGCGTAGAAAACTTGCTGTCCGGCAGCGATTCGTGCTTTTATTTCTGCCTGCATTTCGTTCAGTGATGTTATAACTGACCTGAGGTATTTAAAGTTTTCAACGTCATCAAAATTGTTCGCGCCAATTCCGAGATTTGCCATAGAGATGTTCCTAGGTGTTGCTAAATATTTGGTTTATGCTGTTCACCTCCAAACCAAGTCTTCTTGCGCAGCGATCGAGCGGTACAAAACTGTCTTTGATATCACTAGGTCTTAGGCCAAGAAGCACGATATCATCTGCATATCCAAGAATTTGGCCAGATTTATTGAATATACAGCGCGAAGTTTCGATGTTGCTTTTCCTCAGTACGTACTCAAGCGCCAAGTTGAACAGCAAAGGCGCGAGTACATCACCCTGGCGAACGCCAGACGTTATTTCAAAGGAGTCTGACACAGTTCCTTCAATTACGATTCTACATACAGACCCAGACATTGTTAATTTACACAGAGAAACGAGTTTCTCTGGAATACCTAGGCATATGAGCGCGGCCCATAGGTTGTCGCGGTTTATACTGTCATATGCCTGTCGGAAGTCTATATATAGTTGATGGATGGTTATGTTGTACTCCCAACATTTTCGGTCGATCGGTTAGTGCGAAAGCCACATTGATAGTCGCCAATGATGTTTTCGGCGAAAGGGATGAGTCTACCAAGTACAACATTAGCCGACACTTTGTAAGCAGCGTTCAATAGAGCTATGCCACGATAGTTTTCACATTTAAGACGGTCGTCTTTTTTATGCAACGGACATATAAGCGTGGTCTTCCAATTTTCAGGCAGCTCTTCTTGGTCCCAAATACAGACGGTGAGATCGTATATAGACTTGTTGCAAGAGTAGCGCCTTCGAGTTTAAGCAATTCTGCGGGGATTCCATCGAGACTGGGTGCCTTTCCGTTTTTCAATCGACTAATAGCTGCGTCTACTTCCTCTACTGTGGGATATTCGACAAAGACCTGTTCACCTGGAGGAGCTATTGCTCTAATGAGGGTCACGTCGTCGTTCCGATTTAGCGGATTTTGAAAGTAGGTTTGCCATACTGAGAGAACATCAGCCACGTTTGTTCTCAACTCTCCATTCCCGTCTTTGATGGCTGTACTTCTTGGGTGGAAGTCTTGAGTGAGATTCCTGGCTTTGGCAAAACAGTCCCTTGAGTTTCCTAGTTCCGCTTGGAAGCTGATGTTTTCAATGCATGATTTCATATGTTCACGTTCCTTCTGTCGTAGGAATTTAATCGTGGCTGTCCTAGCGCGTATATATTCTGCTTGAGTGCTTCTAGTATTGCGAGTCAACCATTTTTCACGAAGCGTTCGTTTATTTTCGACAACCCTACGGCATTGGTCATCGAACCAATCATTGCGGGGCCTCGGAAGTCTTCTTCCTATGGTATTTTGCGCCGCGGTGTTTATAGCTGACTATATAGCGTGCCACTGCTCCTGGATGTTAGGAGGAGCTTCATCATTGTAAATGGGGCCGGTCTATAAGTAATTAGTGACAGCTGATTGGTAACTCTGCAATGACGCTTGGTATTTTAGAGCATCGATATTCCATCGAACGGTCTTTTGTGCTTGTCTATTAAACGTGTAGATGACAGTTTGCACTTATATTTAAATATGACAAGCATATGATCGCTGTCCATGTCTGCACCTCTGTAAGATCTAGCGTCAGATTTGCTGGTGGAGTGTGACTTAGACACCATGACGTGATCGATTTGGTTTTCCGTTCTTCCATCATTCGATCTTCACGTTACTTTGTGGATTCTCTTATGTGGGAAAGACGTACTTGATACAACTAAGTTGTACGTTATTGCCAGGTCGGTGACGCGTTGGCCGTTGTTATTGCTAGTTAGGTGCAGGCTGTTAGTACCAACGTGCGATTTATTTTCTGCATTCCTACCGATTTTTGCATTATAGTCGTTTTGCATTATATATGATGCTTCACGCGCCGATGGATAAGGAAGCCAACTCCAAATTCTCCTCCGTTCTGATGGCCGCTGTAATGAAGAGTGTAACCATTGGTGGTGTCATGGATCCCACTCCCAGACCATCTATAAGCTCTTGTAGTGCAAGTACGTCTAATGTGTAACTCTTTGCTTGGTTCGATAGGTTCTGGAGATCTCCAGGCCTTAAGAGGCTAAGCACGTTCCATGTTCCCATTTTTAAAGCGTTGTCCGTGTAAAATTTCCGAGGTCGAGTTTGTAATGAATCCGATATGGTAATCCGAGGCCTTTGATTAGGATTTATAACTTAACTGTTTTTTATGAGGGGAGGTTATTGGCCTTCCGCTCAACCCGCTTGTTATGTGTGTGGGTCACGTACTGGTGAAAATCTTAAGGCATCCAGTCCTACCTTGAACACATTTATATAGCGAGCCTCTTGATACAAGACAGACGCCCGCTTCAGCCGCTCCTAACCTGGAAAACAGACGCCGGTTTAGTATTGGTTTTGAGGCGTCAATGGCTCGCCCTGTCATGTAGTGTCCATGACTATAAACAGGATTTAGCTGCTCGTCTCCACTACACCGCCTGATTCATTTACAGTTTCCCAGGGAGCACCGACGAGGAGGTATGAATCGAGGACTTCGCCCCAGAGTGTCACTTTGGTTATCGAAATTGAGCAAAGTTGCAGCAATTTTTCAACCAGAGCTCGCATATCTAAAACGACATTCTTGTGAAGAACGGTTAGGAATTTTGGCTGCAAGAAAAGTCATGACAAATTCGCAGAAGCTACCCTATCTGAAGGCAAACTTAACTGGAGATGAGCATCGGTAGTCTATGAACATCCGGAACGACAAATACGAGAAAGCGTGTCGCATTCTACGAGACCGATACAACGTTCCTCATCGACAGCTATCCTCGAAGATTCCGAATCATGCCTGCACTATAAATCGGATCTGCCGTGGGATTGCACAAGATCCTTGACTCTACAACCGACACTGTTCGGAGTCTAAATGTTTTTGAAGTACCGGTCATCGCAAACAAACTGGATCCAGAAACCCATCGGATTGGGAAATATCACTAGCCCGAGCGCAGTATACATCATACCAAGACGTGATCGATCACAAACCTGTCACACCGCTCACTCATAGTCACTCCGAACTCTCGCATCTTCACGTGATAAGTTTGTCCTGGAAATCACAATGTGGTCCAGTGTGATCAATTCAAACCTCTAAAAGTCGGAGAAAAGTCCAATTTCGACCGAGAAAAAAGGGTGTGCTTCAACTGCTCGCGCAAAGGCCACACTAGTTCGAATTGCAAATACAGTTTGTGACGACTTTGCAAGAAAGACTCATCGGTTGAATCATCGCAAACTCCGGTTACTACGACCCAAGTCGCATCACCTTTCACGGATGTACTGCTCACAACAGGAATCCCATTTGTATCGCACACAAACCAAAACATCGTCATTCGAGCTTTTTGGATTCGGAATCCCATTTAAGCTTAATATCGAAAAGTACATCAAATCGTATTACACTGCCAAATCGATTCAATATTCTCCATTTCGATGACAGCTCTCGTCGTCCAGAAGATCACAGGCACAGGTAGACATCAGAATATGAAACAGTTGTAGGGCTGTTTCATATTCTGATGTCTACTACCAACACACTATCGCAATGAAGATGAATGATACACCATATCTTTGTTATTCAATGAGAAATCATCATCTCATGGAAGGTCACGATATGATACAGTTCTGCGGCTACACAATACTAAACGACGTTTTGCCAAGGACCATCTACTACCAACCTATCACAACAATCCGCCGGGCCAGACGTGCTATATTCCACATCACGGTGTGATACAGAAATTATCAGAAGATCGTATGGCGACCTTCTCCAGAAGAGCCAGTTTGAGACAATCGTTTGTACACCATCACGTATACGGTACTGCCAGTGCTCCACATCTCACAGTTCGCACCATCCTTCAGCTACCACGGGACAAACAGGAGAAATATCCAACTACAGTTGCATCCAGAAACTTCTACGCAGACGACCTGATGACTGGCTTAGATAACATTGCGGATTTAATCGAGGTCCAGAAACAAATGGCGGAACTACTCAGATGTTACGGCTTCAAACTCCGAAAGCGGTTCTCGAACAGTCAGCAGCTTCTCAATGGGATACCAATCGAATTATGCAAACATCAGGTTCAACTTCAACTAAGCTACAACGATTCAGTCCTACACTCGGGCTACCTTGATCTCCTGCGCCCGATTGTTTTGGATTCAGCATCTGCGCATTATCGGATGTTCGTCCACAAACCAAGTGAGCAATTCAATTCGATCCGCTATCATACTACAAGAATTGTGGGTACTCCAAGTCTACTCCAATGAAGTGATTCCAAAATCAATCGCTCAAAAATGGTTCACTTATCGATGTAGTTTGAAATCATTGGAGGCTTTCAAAATCGATCTCTAAATACATCGATCGCCTCTGAGAAAGAATACGCAGCGGTGGTGTGCTTGTACAACATTAGCATATGGATGCGCCAAAATCACAATGCTGGGTTCCAAGGTCAAGGTTGCACCATGGAAAACGAAGAGCCTGCCACCTCTGGAGCAGTGTACTTCTCGCCAAACTCATACATACCATCATTCAGTCACTCCACGCATAGACAGACTCGCAAGTATGTATTACTTGGTTGGCTATGCAGTTCGCCTAGAAGCCAAAAGACTTTTGTGGCCAATCGGGTTTCGTCAATCTTGGATTACATTCAACCTACCGATTGAAAGTATGTCGATACGAAGCATAATCCCGCAGATTACGCATATCGTGGTGTTGACCACGGAACAGACAACCGTGACGTCTTACAATGACTTATACTACTTACACGCTCGATAGTCATCTGTCGGAAAACTCCTTCGTGTCATAGCCTTCTGCAGGCATTTTATACAACATCGACTTCTCAGCACAACAGTACATTCGAAAGTGTGCCTGAACTCAATTGGGCATTCGAGTCTTGGGTCAAGCTGGTTCAAGAATCACATTTTTCGAACGAGATATCAAGATGCCAATCTGGAGAATATTTATTAGATAAGAGGCCACTTCGATCTGTAAATCACTTCATTGGCAGCGACTGTATACTACGGGTCGGAGGGTGGCTCAACGAATCGAACCTGCCATACATACGGAAGCATCCGTCATTCTTCCCAAGTACAGCCAGCTTACGAAGTTACTCATTTCTTAGGCACATCATACAACGCACTTATCGACATCCATCTCTTTAAATTGATGCACATGGAGCGACAGCTTGTAAATGACTGATACTTATGCAATGTAGCTTAATCTACATACTCCCAAAATGCCATTTGGATGCGTTTAAGTATATTTTATTGCAACCAACTTTAGGGCCGAGTTTCTACTTGCACACCTAATACATAAAAATCAAACAATTTTCTATATGTATTTCGTATAAGAACTCGGCCATTTTTTAACCAATCATGATGAGATTAGGTACGTTGTATGGAAATGATATTCTAAAATAATTTTAAGAAAAGGTTTTTGAAAAAAAATGGGATTCTTAAATGATTTTTGAAAAATCTCTACAATAAGACCACCTGATTAAGAGCCGCGCTGCTTCATCTTACGAAGATGCCAGTTAGATTGCTTATTTTTAACGAAAGAGATCTGTTTAGAATATATGATTACCCTAAGTTCCTCACTCCATATCACATCCTGTCCGGTTAGCCGCCTATCACGGCATATGAACCTACCTGGAATGCCCAAATTGGTTAAGAAACACCAACTATCTTGCTATCGCCCAATTGCTGCTTCGTCAAGAAACTTGTCACTTTCACTAGCTGTGTGTCACCAAAGGATTTAAATCATTCTGATTTACTAAATGAATCAGGATTCATCACAATCGTACGAAAACGATTCGTGGTACTCGAAACCACCATTTTAGCTATTTTCATGAAAATCGAAAATCTTTTATTAAAAAATTTATTGACGATGCTAACTGAAATGTTAACACCTTCAGCGTAAATACATAAAAAAAGTTGAAATACACTCGTAGCTTTTCTGGGGCAGTATGTTGTACCATCACTTCGAATCAAAATCGAAAAAGTGAAAGTTGTATCATTTTTGCTTTTTGAAAATGATACAACATACCGCCATTCGACTTTTTTCGAATTTCGATTCGAAATGATGGTACAACATACCGCCCTTGATTTGCAAACAACTATCGTGATGAGGGACAACACTTAACAAGTATATTACATAAGACCTCGAGAGGTTAAAAACTAAAACCAAATTATCTATAATTAATTAACAAATTTATTAAATTTATTCGGATTTACAATTTAATGGCTTAAACATCATTTCCATCATATTTTCAGCCACCTTTATGATTTGAATACAATTTTCCGGGTCATTATAAACCAGATTTACATTTGGCTTTCTGCATACAACTCTTATAGAATTACTATTTATTAAGTCTAAAAATTTAATAGCAATCGTGTATTGAATGCCTGGTTTCAATTCAATTGAGTCTCCAAGACTGAGAAACATTTCCCCCCAATGTTTAGGAGCAGATTGCGTGAACTGAATTTTCTCAACTTCGCTCGTTCCATTGTCTTTTGCTGTAATTTCTATCTCCAAATCGTTCTTCTTACCTTGCTCAACTAAGATCATTATTCCACATAAAATGATTTCCTTTGAAACGGAAAATTTTGTTTCCAACAAAGTATCTCGCGATAAATTACGAAATTCGATTGTCGAAATGAATTTTTCTCTGGGTTTTGAAATCCACGGATCGCTACTACTCTCACCAAACGTAACTTGTGCTGCAAGTGTATTTCGATCATTCTCACTTAATAATCCAGGGTATTTTTGAAAACACTCGCGCCTCTCATCGGAGGACATTGTAGGAAATCGAATTTTCTTTATGAGGTCATCGAAACGTTCTCGTGCTTCTCGTAGTGACATCTGATGCTGCTTGCAATAGTTTTCTATCCATCCAGCCAAAGCATTGAAGATTTGAATTTCTGTCACACCTTCTCCGATTTGATCAAACTTTAAAGCTTCGTTTACAGAATCCGGGTGGAGAGATAAAAACATATTATCGTTTATGCGAATGCCATAGTTATGGCAAAAACGATCATTGGAGATCTGGCGTGCTAAATCGTATGTCGCAGTAATGCAATGGTCAAATAATTGTAGTCTCCATGATACACTATTAAGTAAGTTCATCACTCGATTTTCTAGCATTATAACTCGATATTTGGTTGATAACTTTAATAAGTCCATCCCATTTTGATCATTAATGTTGCATTCATCCGTGTAAATGAATCGGATGAATTCCAAAAAACTCTCGTATTTAAAATCAGTGATCGGAATTAATTTTTTTTCACCCAACGTTTCCTCGAATTGCTCTTCAAATACCACACTCCGTTTCATGAGCTCCAACGAGTGTGCGTAGATGATTTTATCGCCCACACGAAATTCGATATCAGCAAGAAATTTATTGTTGAACAGTTGTTTGGTAATTTCGTGCATCGTCAGGTGTGGCGAACAATTTATTTTGAATTTCATGTTGTTCGATATTTAAAATTCACTTAACACTTTAACACAAAAGAAAAGATATAACAGCTAACGCAAAAAACACTTTTGATATTTGTCGATCGAAAATCGTTTTTTTAGAATTTATAAATTTTAAATGATATCAGTTGATGACCTCTTTACGAAAACTAAATTTGTAATGCTAGAAAACAAAAAAATTACAAGAAAAGAAAACTTTAAAATGTCATAAAAAGATGTCTGTCCAGCAACTAAATTTTAACACTATAACTACCTGAACCAAACCATAAAACGTAGAAACCTAATTACCAATATTTATTACCTAAACCACAGTGTTCTCTCAAAAATAGGGGATGTCTCAAAAATAGGGGATGTGATCTGTTCAGCTGTGCATGTCATAGAAAATTTGACTATAATAAAACTTAATAAATTCTTTTCAAATTACGAGAGTAATCATAAAACATGACCCAACAGAACAAAGACGATTTAGATTTACTTATTTGCTGAAACTCCCATTAATGTTGTATATGTACATACTCGTATTTATAAATATTCTTTAAAAGGTAAACGAATGTTTTCAAGAAGTGCTCTCAATACAAGGTGAAAAAAATGTATCGTCATCGTGAAAATCAGACAGTTTTAACATTTTTTTCATGAAACACAATGAAGCGTAAAGCTATATGTACTAATGATGTTCTGATTCGCGTGAATTTCGGCTTGAAATATATGCATATGAAGCGAAATTTTTCTAAGAATTTCTTTTGCACGAACCCGGAAAATTCATGATAAATATAAATTCCAATAAAAATTCGTCATAAAACTGCCTCCGAAAAATATTCTGCTGCAAACCATGAAAATTATATGCCAAATTTCAAACTGAGAGAGCAAGGAACCGGAATCTAACTTACTCGTAGG
Source organism: Nephrotoma flavescens (assembly GCA_932526605.1). Taxonomy (NCBI): domain Eukaryota; kingdom Metazoa; phylum Arthropoda; class Insecta; order Diptera; family Tipulidae; genus Nephrotoma; species Nephrotoma flavescens. Next base: position 63,625,370 of record OW052222.1, on the reverse strand, counting down.
CTACGGATAATGACAAACAAAGTGAATGCTGTCGTCGACCTCTTCAAGACAGCCATCGCATACAAGGTTTCACGAGCAAGCCCCATTCTTTGTAAATAGAGTTTGTAAGGGTCATAACCGGTAGGTACTTATAGCAACCAAAACTCGTACAAATTTGGCTCTCACAAAAATCATTTCGCCTTTCGGCAGGTAGAAGAGCGAAGCCGAATTCAGGTGTGAAGTTTGAAGGTGAGTATAGTTACATGTATGGCAAGTTTCTAGCCTATACAGTGAAATATGGGTTTTAAAGTTTCACTCCTAAGGGGTTGTCTTTAGAGTGTGAACTGTTCCAATGTAGTTATTATGTAAAAACAACTTGTAGCATCGCCCCTGTTACGATGCAAAAGTAGTTAGTCCTCTTCGAATAGTTTTTTGAGTGTTGGACTATGCCAATATGTTGTAATTTAATTTCTAAAAAATTGAGTACCGTCTCCATTACAATAAATATTAACAGAAACACGAAAAGATGGTGCAGCTACGTCCAATGCCAACCCACACACGAAGTGCCGCTTAACTGGACATGTAAGACATTTTCTAAATTTGTAACACATTTGTAATTAATTTATAAAAAATTCTAGTACCATTTTCATTGGATTACGTTACAAGTGCTGGGCAGCATTAGTATCACAAGGCTGTGTCAGATGCTCTTTTTATGTTCATCTTGCTCCTAGTATTGGTGATAAATATTTTTTAATTTTAAGCTTTTATAAGTTTTGTATATCATAAATGTTTCTCCTATGTGATGCAAAACTGTATTGTTGGCTTCATCATGATTGTTACTTTCTTCACTTCTGCTTGGGTAATAAATGCTTAGACACAGGTATAGATTTAGATCTCAGAGCAACTTGACCTCAGACTTCTAATAGAGTAATAGTTGGCTACTTATACATATTGAGTTATGTAACCCACAGAGCATCCGAAACACATCCATCAACACTGTATAAACGGAAATGTACAGTTAGCATTAAACACAAAATTGTAAGTCAATTATATCATAAAAATCATAATTAGAATTAAATATAAAAATTGTAACTTAATAAATAAAAATGTACAATTATAGCGAGATAAAAAAATATAATTTAATCGTGGTGGATAGTGAACGGCCTATCGATAGGTAGGTTAGCAGTGAATTAAATAAGCCGTCCCCAACCGCAGCTCTGCTGGGACGAGAGTCTCAGAGAACGGGGGTGTGGTTAACCTCTGTTCACTAAATTCTGAGTGCCTATGATACCCATTAAGGAAAGACAAACTGATGGCGCCATAAAACCATTGACCAACAACCACGGTGAACTGAGCGCCATGCCTCCCTGCACTCTAGGATCTCCAGGTAGTGGGTGGTGAACCCTATAAACGGGAGTCCCTTGAATGAAATCGGTCCCATTGGTTTGGGATATCCATATGAATCGTTGAATGGGTGAGTGAATGTGGGAGGAGGCATGGTGCGAGGGCGGGGTGCTCGGGGGCCAATGAGCTGGATTAAGGTGTTATGCGACCCGTGCTGATGATCGGCTAGACTGGGGGCCCATTTAACAAAGCCCAGTCGTGAAGGGAGCCCTCTGGATACCTGGCGACCTCCAGTTGTATTTAGCCTTACCTTCGTATACGGATCTCTGCGCAGGTGGACCTGTATTTCTCCGATACTTGTGGGAAAAATATGGAAGATTTTACAAAGAAAAACAAGGGGACCGGTACCCACCAAAAACTGGAAAGTGTGAATGAGAGGAGTAACTCTAACCAGAAAGGTGGGACTCCCTCATCTGAGGCAGGGGTACGCGACACGGCAAGGGAAATCCCGTCTGGTTACCAACCGAGCCGACTAAGCCTGAGAAGGTCATTGAGATCATTCAGGCCAGTAATCCCGATCTTCCAACGGAAGGATGGAGGATTGTGAAGCAGGAGGAGACTAGCCTGGGGGCGACGATGAACGGACTCTGCAGGAGACGGTCAAGCAGGCCAAGGGCGACCAGGGTAGCTGTTCCGATATTTCGGACAAGGAGAGGTTGGTGTGGAAAGGTAGCCTCCTCTCTCTGGAGTCCGATGGGGAGAACCCGTCGAACAAACGACGAGAGGATGCTGACGACCAAATCAATGAGCCAAACGACACTATCCTGATACAGGAAGTGCAGAAAGAGATGAGTAAAGTTGACTACAATGGTTAGCATTGTACAAATAAACCTACATCACACGAAAGCTGCCTCGGCAGTTCTCGTGCTCAGACTGACTAAGTCAGATGAGGACTTGGAGTCAATCCAAGAACCTTGGATTAACAATAGCAGGATCTGTGGCGTCAGAATGAAAGGGTATAAAGTATTATACTCAAGGAACTCTGAAAAGATCAGATCGTGTATTTTAGCAAAAAATAATTTGAATATTTTTCTTCTACCACAATTTAGGAGCGGGGACGTTACAGCGGTGAGCGTTGAGGTTGGCTGTGAAAAACTATAGCTAGCCTCAGCCTATATGGACCGCGAGAAGGAGGTTCCACCGGATAACCTGAGGGGACTGATCCTGGAAGCAGGTCAGAGAAAGGTAGGTGTTATACTTGGATGTGATGCAAACGCGCATCACACAATCTGGGGAAGCACAGACATTAACGAGAAGGGTGAGTTATTTTTTGGTTACTTATTAAAAACTAACCTTGTAGTTTGCAATATTGGGTCTGAACCAACATTCATTGTTAAAAAATCGACAGGAGGTTCTAGATGTGACCTTTGTGTCAGAAACAATTTTTCATTTGATCAGCGGGTGGAGAGTAACGCATGAGCACTTATTCTCTGATCACCGATAAATAACATATAACCTCAACATCAAACATGTTGCCCGGAAAGCCTTCAGGAACCCCAGAAGGATAAACTGGAATAAATATGGGGAGGTGTTGGAGGAACTATTTCCCCTGGAGGTTCCTGGACTTCCGGCGACAGTAGAGGAATTAGATTGCATGGTTGATATTGTCACAAAAGCATGCAATCTTTCATTTAATGCTGCGTGCTCCCTGATAAAACCTAGGAGCAGACAGAAACCGACATGGTGGATCACGGAGTTGGGAGCCTATCGGAGAGCGTGTATGACAGCCTTTAATAAGGCTATAAGAACACAAGGGAAATCGGGGCTGGAATTCCTATAAGGAGGAATTAAAGAACTACAAAAAAGAGTTGAGGAGAGCATAACGGGGGTCTTGGAGACTCTTCTGATGTAGAAGGGAGGAGGTCTCTGAGACTTCTCGTCTTCGGAAAATTATATCTACTAACCCAACCTGTCCTAGTTACTTAATTAGGCCAGACGGGTTATGGGCAGCTTCAAGTGCGGAATCATTGGAGCTTCACATTGAGACCGATTTTCTGGGAAGCATTGATGGCTCGATGGAGCCTGGAGCTCATCGAGGAACACCTTTAACAGATGTGGATGGCATCCTGGACAGGGAACGTATCCTGTGGGTTCTGAACGGTTTTAAGCCTTATATAAATCGGCGGTCCTGGATCGGATTATAAAAGTAGAGATCCAAAGGAACTCTGCAGTTGTCCTCACCTGGCTCTTCAGGGGATGCCTGCAACCAACGTTTCCGCTATGCTGGGGGCACGGGCGGCCGCCCAGGTATAAATTGTATTTTGTCCATCACAATTTTTAGTATGCCCACCAGCAATATTGCTAACAACATTTTTTTTTTCGATTTAGATACAAAGTTTAAAAATTAGTAAGCCCACGCACTTTATTTTTTTTATAGATTTCCACACGTCTTGTCTGCTGGGTACTACTTTTGAATAAAATACAATTGGCGTGTTCAGCCCGACCAAAAATTATCATAATATTCTTTGTGACTTTAACTTCACTCCGTATAATTCTATGTCAAACCCGAGTGAACGATCAAATCGAAAAAATATATATACATATTATATCCCTTTTTCAACCAAAAAAAATAAAAAAATGGCTTAATTAAAGTCCAAGCCACACAAATGTGTGAATAAAACATCATAGTATGTAATGGCGTTTTTGATAAAAAATTTCGCTTGATTTGAAGTATAACCAACACAATTGTATGAATACCCAAGTATTTTTACTTTCAATTTTCCTGGCGATATTCGTACTTAAGTACTAAACTTAGTCTAGTATTTTTCTAAGTTTGAGTTGCAATTTATTAAAATAAAACGTATGAAACGTGTCGCGATTATACGAAACTGAACGAAACTCAATAAAGGAGAATTGTATACATGTATGTGTGAACAGAAAAGACAAAAAACAAAATGGCGGGAGCGAGGTTGTGCATGAATGTAAAATGCTATATTTGAAAATGTTAGAAGAAAAAGATGGCGGCATCCAAATGTGAGAGCAAAATAAAAATTTAGGTTTAAAATGAATATTTTTATTTTATTAAATTTGCGGTATAAAAATATACATACATATATACATATTATATACGAATCTAAATTATATTTTAGTTAATTTTTTAATTATTTTTTATTATTACACAATTTGAAATTATTCTTTGATCGTATTATTAAAAGTTTAAATAATTTTCCAAATAGGTACTATGATTATTGCACATCAAGTTTATTATTTTCGCATTTGTTTTCTACCTAAAAACTTAAAACTGAACTAGAAATTAATTAATTTATGAAAACAATATTTGAATAGATATAAATTATATTTTGATGTAATTTTATTTAAATTAACGCACATCTTTAAATTTTTTTAACAAAATTTTATAAAATTACCAAACTCATGTCGTGAACATGAAAAATAAAAACAAACCATGTACATTACACGCTATACACATTCCTACGAAAGAAAAATTGCGGTAACACAGTATACAGTAGTAACAACACAGTATACATATACGCTACAAACACTATCATTATAATGTAAAGTTTAACTTTCGTTAATTTTGGATGAAAACGAAGGAAAATACTATGCTCAATTTTTACTTTCGTTTTGTTATACTTGGGTAGTTATGTGTTTTTTTTTCGGACGAAATAAGTTTGAAAGGAATGCGCAAATGTGTAAGTTGGTTCAAAACACATAAAAAAATTAATTTTTGACATGGTACTTTTGCCGTACTCGCACAATTGTGTTAGTAAATCACAAAAGGGATATTGATTCTGTACGTCTAAACTTGACGCTGTCGTAACAAAAATTTAATATGTATTAATTATTAGAGTTTTTCACAATAGTTTAACAATTTGCATATTTTCCAATAATTAAGCAAATTGAGCAAACTGCATTTAAAATCGTAATACAAATCCATCAAATAAAAATTTACAAATTTTGACAGCCAAAATCAAAAACATTCTTTGTTTTTTTTGTGATAAATAAATGCGTTTTGTGGCGAAAACTGATAAACAATATCGTGATATTTTTTATCATTTTTGTCCGGCTGAACACTATAACTAAACGAAAACAAGACAGCTGCAAACTATTGACTACTTAGGTGTCTGAAACCGGGTCAATTTACATAATAATTAATTCACCTTTCCTGTTACATTATCTTGTTTTATGTACAAGAGCGTGAAGTTGTGTCCGGCGTCAAGCGGGAATCTTACTTAGGTTTGGTCACATATTCCAATCAGTTAATTAATCAGTTGAAATGAAATGGAATTGGTTGAAAATCCAGCTAACACTCCGGATATTTTAATTGGCCTTAGAATTCTTAATATATTTGGTCAGAATACAGAATTCTATAAATTGTCCCCTCCTCTTGATGGGAAGCGCTGATTAGTTTTTCTAGCTGACATGGTTCTCAACAAATTCATCAAATTTTCTTTAGATCACCCATTTTTCTCAGAATTGAATTATGTCCACTGCGGTTATCTCATTTGATTTCAATAATTCAACCTAATTAAGGTTTCACCCTTTTCAAAATTTATAAACCGGCACCGAGGTAAAAGTAATAAACGCGTCGTTTCCCTTAATTATTATTATTTTTATTTTTTATTATTATTTAATCTTTGCAATCCGTTCTGGGACCGAAACTCCCTCGCAGTTCGCTTTTCACGTCACGGGAACGTACTGCTAATAGGTTTTCGTAACCATGTGCACATTGCATAGCTCCATGCCACCCTATAGTACTGGCATGTAATATGGTTCGGCCCATCAGTTCTGCACTTCGGCAGGGGCTCATAATTGTATTCATTTTCTTCGCCCAATGTAATTTAAGTTCATGTGTGAGATAGAGATATATAATGTGTACATATATTTATAGGCGTTATTATTATTTATTATTATAATGTTTATAATTGGTTTATAATTTATGTAATTAAAATCGAACTCTAGAACTTCTTTTAAATCTGTTTCGGGATTTTGACGTGTCTTTTTGGTGGGATTCTGCAGTTTGACCATTCTGGTTGGACCTTGGCCGTTTCCCTGTTACGGCTATTGCCGGGTCACGTATGCGGAACTTGGTAGAGATTTAACTAAGTTCTGCGTGCGTGATTTGGCGGTGGCTGGGGTGGGGGTGTGACTGGGTTCGGTTCGGAGTTGTCGGGCTGGGGGGCTTCATCGGAGGGACGCGTTGGGGTACCGATGCAGGTTGATGGGTTCTTAGTTTATTACAACCCTAGCCCAGCTCTACAAAATTTGAGATAAATTTGAGATAACGGCATGATTCCTAACCGATAACGGCATGATTCCATTCATTATTGCCGAATCCCAAAATTTCGTTAAAATACAGCTTCGCACACCGAATTTGACCATCATTTGTTGATAGATGGCCTAGTTTAATTGAGCATTATGCTGGAGGGGCAATCCAATTCTGCATACCATGTTTCATGGTGATTGGTTGAGGAATGTTAAAGTTCCTTTGAGTATGGGATAAATATGTCCTATGTAGACTTGGTAATTAATCGAATATTCTAGGAAGCATTACCTTCGGGATGCCTCACTTATTCGATGCAGCTTTTTGAGTTTTTTTTTTTTTTTGTTTTTTTCTTTACTATTTTGTGGTTGCTCAATTCAAGGGTTAAATACTAATGGATTTTAGAGTAATGGTAAATACATATATTGTAGTTCAAATAACTACATACATATATGGTTTAGAAAAATTCTATTGTAAGTTGAGGAGTTAAATTAATAAATGTTTATATTATTTAGGAAGCCGGAAAATTTTAATTTGGAATTAAATTTCAGGAAATCTACAGATGCTTGTGAAATAATATTTTTTTGAAATATTAATTGCTGATTTTGTAGACTAGAATTGTGTTGTGATTGTAGGTGTCTATAAACAGAACAGGCCGATTCAATCAATCAATTTTTGTTTCGGAAGCCGAAAAATATTAATGTAGAATAATATTTCAGGAAATTCCACATGCACGTGAAATAATAATATTTTTTTCTCAGGTTGCTGCACATATTAAGCCTTTATCCTTCCTCTAGTAGATTAGAAGTAGATTAGAATTGTGTTGTACGATCGCTAGGTGTCTGAAACCGGATCGTTCCGTCCCAAAAAAAAAAATACCTTTCCTATCCTTCCTATTGTTATGTGTAAACAGGCTGTAGGAATAGGCCCGGCGTTATCCGGGACTCTTGGCTAGCACTTGGTTCTACAGTCCAATCAATCAATCAATCAATCAATCAATTTTTGTCCGGCTGAACACTAGGAATATATTGTACTATATTACATTATTTTTGTTTTTTAAGCATTTTTGTTAAAAAAAATGCTATATGGTTTCGGTTTGCCGTCTGTCCGTCTGTGTGCACGATAACTTGAGAACGAATGAAGATATCAACTTAATTTCTTCACTAAAAGTTCAAGCAATTCTTGGGAATGATCCCTATTGATTTGGACATTTCTGTGTTTAGGGTGTTCGGAGGTAAGTAGGGTTTTGTTAACCCTCCTCCTTAAAATTGTTAGATTTTTTTTCATTTTCTATTCTATTTTGGTTTCATAGAGCATGTGAATGTGGAATCAAAATATATCTCGTTTGGATGTAGTTTTGTGTGGGTGGTGTGGTTATGGGGGTGGTAGGAGTGGTGGTATGGGAGGTGGAGGGAGTGGGATGAGGCGTTTTGGGTTTGGTGTGGGAATTTGGGATTTGGTGGATGAGGGTTTGTGTGGGTGGTTTGTGTGTGTGTGGAAGTGGGTATGGAGGTGTTAAAGGGAGATATTATGGGTGGTGCGGTATAGGGTGGTGCGGGTGAGATAGGTTTTGGGGGTTTTGGATGGTGGGTGAGGGTGGTAATAATGTTTAGGTGTGGTGATTTGTGATTTTTTTTGTGGAAAAACTATTTTCTTTTATTTTATATGCAACAAAAATGCTTATAGGGTTCGGCTCCGAAACTTTCCCGTCTTTTTTTGTTTATTTTCAAATAAAACAATATTAAAAAAATTGTATTGTAATTTTGTTAAATTTTGCTCGAAATTTTCTATATTTAAAATACTTGCCCACAATGCAGTTATGCCGCGCATGATTTTGAATAATTACATGAAACGTTGCCTGCAACTGGTCTATATTCCCAGGAAATGGACGGAGGTCAGAGAGGTCTTTATTCCGAAATCGGGAAAGAGCTCACAGGCTTATCCAAAGGACCTGAGGCCGATAACTCTATCATCCTTTCTGTTGAAAACTTTGGAAAGGTTGATAGATGTACTTATTCGATCAAAACAACAAACAAACTGAACGATCACCACCACATACCTATGGAAATCCTATTTGATGTGCGGGAAATGACGGTTAATAGCAACCATCAGTCTGATGCGATGTCATACAACTTTAGAAAAACAAATGTAACCGAATTCAATCAACAATTGGGAAACATCACGATGCTGCGTGCTGCGACCGGACTGTACCAATAAAAAAGATCCAGTCGAATAATAACCCCCATGGTACGATACCACACTGATAAATTTAAAAAATTTAAAAACTAAGGCGTATCAAAAAATGAAAAAAAACAACTCAGAAACCGACAAAATGGCATTCATCGACATCAACTCGAAATTTGAAAGTTACTTTAATATCAGTCACGAAAATTACATCCAAACTATTCAAAATTCGATTAAATCCGATCCTAAAACTTTCTGGAAATATTTTGCTACAAAACGTGAAGTTAAAGGTTATCCTGCCACAATGCACCTAGGGGAATCGAAATCATCTTCCTCTCAAGAAATAGCGAATAAGTTTGCAAAATTTTTTCAATCAACATACAAGCCGGAAGATATTAACGACTTCAAAAATCTGCAGACATCTAACGACAGCTCCACATCGATAACAACACCTACTATTAGTGAAGACGATCTAACTTAAGCTATAAACCACCTTGGAGATGGTTGTGGGCCAGATGGGATCCCATCTTATATGCTAAAAAATCATGCCGAACAATTTGCTCCACCTCTATGCATACTGTTTAATATGTCACTTAGTACAGGCATTTTTCCTACTAGATGGAAATCCTCAAAAGTTACGCCCATCTTCAAATCAGGAAAAAGGAACGATGTTTCATGCTACAGAGGCATCTCAACCACATCAATGATACCAAAGCTGTTTGAAATAGTTGTATGCAAAAGCTTTAAATCTATCATCCCGCGTCACCTTTCCAGGTCGACGCAGTCTACACCGACATCAGAAAAGCTTTCGATTCCATCAGTCATTGCAAAGCGCTTGAAAGTCTGCAGTCTTTCGGATTTTCAACTGACTTTGTCATCTGGTTTTGCTCATACCTCTGTGATAGATCTCAATTTATCGAGATTGATGGACGAACATCTAATTTAATAAAAGCCTCATCGGGTGTTCCACAAGGTTCACACGTAGGCCCGTGGATTTTCCTAATATTTATTAATGACATAGTCAATGTTATTGTCAATTCCTCGGTTCTTATGTTTGCGGACGACCTAAAGATTTTTAAAATAATTACAAATGAACATGATTCAACTTTACTACAAGACGACATTAATAGAATCAGTGAGTGGTGTGAAGCTAATCAACTCCACCTTAACATTAACAAATGTAAAGTCATGTCATTTCATCGAAAGAAATCACCAATAACTTTTAACAAAAAGTTATTGTCAATATTATATGTATATTTTTTTAAATTTTTTTTTTGAAATCATATGTACTCGATTTCTCTAAGAATAAATAAATAAATAAATAAATAAATAAATAAATAAATAAATAAATAAATAAATAAATAAATAAATAAATAAATAAATAAATAAATAAATAAATAAATAAATAAATAAATAAATAAATAAATAAATAAATAAATAAATAAATAAATAAATAAATAAATAAATAAATAAAAGTTGAGCCAAGGAATTGGGCAATGTCGCAGCATGCGTACTGTGAGGGACGGTGGACACAGCTCTGCACGATCTAGTACACATGATTGAATTGAGAAGTCAATTTACACGCAAGAATTTTGTATGGTAGCATTTCTCGACATTGAGGGTGCCTTTAATAACGTAAAAAACGGAGGCAATCATGGAAGGATTGTCATTTTTGAAAATGGATTACCCTATAAGTAGGTTGATAAATCAGATGCTGGTAAGCAGGACTATTACCTCGGAACTGGGGGAGTTCACCATTAGAAGGCGGGTGGTTAGGGGAACGTAATGTCCCCATTTCTTTGGACTGCAGTGGTGAATGGATTGTTGTTGGAACTGGAGAACTGGGGGTTCTAGCGTATTCAGGCAAATATTTGGATACGATTAGGGACGTTATGCAGAATGCACTCCTGATCGTTACGAAATGGGCCGGCAAATGCGGATTAGGGATTAAGCCTTCAAAGACAGAGCTGGTACTATTTAATAAGAAATATAAAATTCCGGTAGCTAGCCCCCCTACTCGTGTAGGAACGCCATAGGTAAGAGCCATCTCTTACCAGTTTTGAAACCAGAGCTGGTACACTGTCTCTATCTAGAGCCCTGCACGGATACGTTTTTTCGTATCCGCATCCGATCCGCATTCGCGAAAAAAAATATAAATTTATCCGCATCCGCACTCATCCGCATCCGCATCCGCAAAATCGTGAATTATGAATTTGCTTTACGTAAAGTCCCAATCAGAGAACACACAAGAGTTGAAGTTGTATTCTTTTGGACCATTTGTATGATCGGTACAACCACAAGTATTTTAGAAACCGACTGTTTAATTTAAACGAGAAATCTATACAATTTTGGGGGACGGCGCGTAGTAAAGAGAGAAAATGTGATAACCACTTCACCATACACGTCAACGAACCATTCTTTGCCTTAGTACAAATTATGGTGGCCGCATGGAAACAGCACATAAGCAATTGGTAAAATGGAAGGAGAAAACAAGATCATCCCGCCCCCGCTATGCCAGTATGCAAATATGTATCACCCAGCAGCAGTCTGCCCCTTCCATTGACCTTGGAGTTTGGCTAGGATTTAATAAACTTATCAATCATTAATCTGAGATCAACATGATATTGTAACCACATTTGAAGCGGAAAATTCTAAATAGGATGCCCGATAAATAAATAACAAAATATACAATTTTGATGGTTGTTCCATTAATTGAAATAGTATTAACCAAAATATAAAAATTTTGACATTGCAAGGTAAAAGGAAAAACAAATTGAAATTTTTATGCGTGCGGATGTGTATAAAATAGGTTTATCCGCATCCGTGCGGATAATGCCCTTCGTGCGGATTATCTGCATAATACGGATAATCCGCATAATGCGGATGTGATTTCTAAATCCGCACGCGCACTCATCCGTCAGAAATTAATGCGGATACATCCGCTTTTATCCGCGGATAGCGGATATCTGCGGATACTCGCGGATATTACTATACGATACAGGGCTCTCTATACCGCAGTGGTAAGACCTGTGCTGATGTACGGGGCGGGCGTGTGGTAGCCAGCTCTGGAAAAGGTAACTTACATAAGGATGTTGGAAAAGGTGCAAAGAACGGCCTGTATGCTTATAAGCGGGGCGCTTACGTGAGGTTATGTTCTTTATAGGTTATGTTCCACCTTATTCCAATCGAATTTTTTGGTAAACAGATGGTAGCCAAGGTGGCTACGAGGCTCTTGGCTGTCTCTTAGTGGAAGTGCCTCCAGGCGGGACACTCGACGTTAGTTAGATCACTAAGGGGAGAACTGATGAACCTAGATTATATTAAACCAACGTTGTGCTTCGAAGGAAAACGAGACACTGCAAATTTTCACGGACGGCTCTAAAGTACACGGTAAAGTAGGAGCCGGAGTCTTCTGTGAGAAGCTCAATGTTAATATTTCGATTCGTCACCCTGACTACTGCACCGCGTACCAGGCTGAAGTGGTGGCAATAGGCGAAGTCGGGACATGGTTGAAGCATAACGTGGTATCCGTGAGGGATATCGCGATTTATGTGGACAATCAAGCGGCACTCAGGTCACTAGAGGCGGTTTCTCTGAAGTCACGGGTGGCACTGGATTGCCGATCATCTCTTAATGAGATGAGCGACTATTTCAGTATCCAGATAATCTGAGTTCCTGGCACTCGGACGTCACGGAAAACTGCAAGGCAGACGAACTAGCTAGGTACGGCACGACTCTCCAGATGCAGCCGGAAAGGGCAGGTCTAGGGAGGCCTATAGCATCGCTCAAATTGACGCTGAGTAAAAAGGCAATCGCCTTGACAGATGAGAAGTGAACCAACACTCTCACGTGCAGGGTAGCAAAACTAGTTTGGCCAAAACTGGACCTGCGGCGCTCCAAGGCACTTGTAGCCCTGGGAAAACGAGAGTTAGGATTGGTCGTAGGGATACTGACAGGACCCTGCCTTTTTGGGGAACATGCAAGAAGGCTGGGTCTTCGGACGAATTTTGTAGAAGTTGTATGGACGATGAGGAGGAAGAGACTTTAGATCACTTCCTATGATCGTATCCGACACTGACATACAAAAGACATAATTACTTGGGTGTGTACGATATGGGCAGCCTTTCTGAACTCGCGAACTGTGTCTGTGGGTGCGAGATATTTTACGCTAGATAAGTAGCTCCGGATGGTTTCAGCAGGAGTAAGGAGAGATTGGATCCTGTAGTATCACAATGGGCCGATATTGGCCTAAGTGTGGGATAGCAGCCACTCTAACCTAACCTAACCTAACCTATATACATAAGAAAGGAACTTCAAATAATTATGCCACATTTTGGGTTACGAGTGAATCATTGTCTTTAAAAAATAAAACAAAAAATTCCTGAAGGCAATATTTATAAGGACAGTTTGCTAATCTGTATTATATCAGCATCTTATTGGTATTAGAATTACCTCCTGCTTTTATAATAACTTGTTAGAGGCGACGAGGCATCGAGTTGATATGGTTTTGCAGCAAACTTTGATCAATTATTTTCCATTCTGTGACAATGGATTTACGTAGTTGGGTAACCGTTTCAAATTGGCGGCCGTTATGATAAACACGGTTAGAAATTAATGCCCAAACATTTTTCATTGGATTAAGATCTGGACTAATCGCAACCCACATCAACAGCACGTTTTGCAAAAAATGATTTGGTATGTGCTTGTAGCTGAATATATTGCAGTATTATCTTGCTGTAATATCCAATGCTGATCAAGCGTATTATCCCCAAAATCAACTAAAACGTCTTCCAACAGATTTACATACCTGACAGCATTCATTTTAGTTGATACAAAACAGATTGAAGCACGTTCTCCAAGCATTTAGAAATTTCGCTTATTTGTGAGAAAGACCATTTCGTTTTAAAATTAAAAATACCATTTATCCATCCTAACAAACATTTTCGCTTTAACCCCAGATCAAATAAATGTAATGAATCTGCAACAGGAAAACCATCAACAATATTTATAGGTAACTTTTCTAATGGGAAATCTTCTTTATGGTGGAATTCGTCCAGTCAATTGCGAAAACTTTCATCTGTCCGAAACCTTTTCTGTATTCGTAATTCTCACCATCAAAAATATTCGGTTGCTTATTTTTAAGAGTATTTATTTATCTTGCGGGAGTCACAAACAAATCCTTTGATTTTTACCGAGATTTTATTCTGACCAATTTCAACACCGTTTTGTAAAATATATTGCAAATCATTTACAAACAGATCCAAACAATTTTGTAAATTTGGTTTTGTTTGGCCACAATAGAGAGCAACGGGCATTGGTTTAAAAAATTCTGAATGGTCGCTTGTACATAAAATAGGCCAAAACTCTGTCTTTGCGTTATAAAAATTGGCAGCCCGTCAATGTTAAAAATGACGGAAATATTGATTGAATGATCCAAATCAGAAAACTTATTAAGCAAGTAACGTCTTAGTCCATAATACCAGAATTTTCCACAACCCATTGAAACAACATTTATTTTTTGAGGTATTTGCAACAAAATGCGAGAATCTGTTGGTAAGTAACTTGATCCACGCGATTTTAATATTCCTAGTAGTTCATTTATTGCTCGATGAGTAATTCGATGAACTAACGCCCAGTTTTTTATGCCTTCCATCATCGAAAGCTTGATTTCAATTTCTTCTTCTTCATCGGACATTTTATTGGCAATATAGCAGTCACTCTGGCATTCCATGCCACCATCTGTTTGATTTATTTTGTTTGCCGAAGAACGCGCAGCACTTGTACTACTACAAACATTGAACACCATTTGTGATAAAGTCGGTGTATCAGAAATATCACAGGTAAAGGATTTACATTTTCCGAAGGATTTGCATTATTTTGAGAATGCTGTCTTGTAGAAAACGCATTAAAATTGTTTCTTTTCAAATTTGTTATTTTTTTACTTTTCTATAGTAGGATGATGTAAACTGAAACGGTTTAATGATTTGCTTCATTTTATCTTCACGTTTTCAATAACAATTCAATATTTATATTTGATTACGACGTCTACTCATAAAATCAATTGTCTACTAATGAAAATTGTATAAAATACTTGAAAGTATAAATACACTAACAAGCGAAATATTAGTTGCTTTCTGTTGGTTTTTGTCTTTGCTAAATTAACTACTCACAACGGCTCTACCATTTTATTATGAGTAGTTGAAAGCAGTTACGATAAATTTGTCCGTTAGGTGATTGTGTGTAATATTTTTCTGTCAAAAATATAATTGAATGCCGTTTGTGAAGCGCTAATAAGATTCCGGTATAGATATTTTTTTACTAAAAAGTTATTACAAATAAACTACACATTTGTAGGTTATGTTTTGCTTTCGTAATTTTTAGTGCTTTCCAATCGACACTTTAGCCAATACACATTTTTTGCACTTACAAGTACTTACGGTGGTCGATTGGAAAGCAACTATTCAGTAAATTTACACAGTAGCCATAAGCTATTTTCAAAGTTGCAACTGTAATCGATTTAACAAGGTAAAAATACATCTATGTAGTAAATGTTCAGCATGTCTACGCGGTAGTTATAAGCTCTCATCAATTATACAAAACGTAAACGTTTGTTACAGGCTGGCTACTGCCAACCTGCAGATTTCACTTAAGCCCCTGCAGAGGCCTCTACGGTGACTTTTGCCGGCTACGTTCTCAGCGGAGAAGTGCAAAGGTCGTGGGGTTTGAGGCATGCAGGGCTCCTGGCTTACACCGTGATTAATTACAGATAATTTGAAAAAAATAAAAAAAAAACGCAAATAATAATAATAACCGATGTTCCGCCGAAACTCGTCGGCCGGAACCTGAGGAACGAACCGAATAATCAAAATAAATTATAAAAATAATAATAATAACGGTAGAGGTGCCTTGGTGAACGCATCCATTCGAATTCAAACGGGGCAACCCCTGGTTACGAAATTGGATGCGGGCACCAAAGGACCGCAAACATCATGCCGACACAGGATGGGAATTTCCCCCTCATCACACCAACCCAAAAAATTTTAATAATTCATTTTTTAATTAAGCCCAACGAAAAATAAAGAAACCACCTTCCCTAAAGAGAAAACAAGAAAAGAAGAGAGAACGAGAGAGAAAGCGAGAGGGAACGAGAGAGCAATGCGCATCGAGCGTGCACCCGCTGTGCGGCGCTCGATCACAAAAATTCTGACAATTATGTATATATATAAAAAAAATGTATAATAAAAAAATAAAATAAGAAAATTAAAATAAAAAAATAAAAAAAAATTGTACCTTAATAAGTAAATTTTTTCAAAAAAAAAAAAAAATTACTGGTGCGGCCTTGCGCGGCCGTCATGCCACAGGTGATGCCACACCCGGACCGTTGCGGTGCCTTTCACCGTTACCAAAAATAAAATGTTTGGGTTGCGGCCTTGGTGCCGTCATGCCACAGGTGGCCTTGCCCCCACCCGGACCGTTGCGGTGCCTTTCACCGTTACCAACAAAAAGATGCCGGTTGGCAACCTGTTATGTTGGGCGTGGTTCGCCTTCGCGCTCGAGCGCGTGCCTGGTTGGGCACTATTATGGTGCGGGGCCTCTCCCCGATAACAAAGCAACGAATAGCCGGTTGGCTACCCGTTAAAAAATTGGGCGACACCCGTTGAAAAATGTGACGCCTTTTATAAACAGTTTTTTTTTTTTTTGATAAGTTGAGGTACTCCGTGTGTATCCAATAAATCCAATTTTTACTAAATTTCCTTCTTTTGGTAATTATCTATTATTAATTTTTCCCCCAATATCAATCTCGAACATACTCCATTTTTTTCGTCCCCATCAAAAACACACACAACAATAATCAATTAAATTATCATAAACCAAAAAAAAAAACGCCAACAATAGTTTTGTTGTAAAAGCACACAACTTAAAATAACTCGACTTTTATCTTTTAGAGTACAAAAACCAGTCTGCTCTTTTCAAACTCTCCTTACATGAAACCAATGCAAGACTTTATATATTTTATAAATATTTTTATTTTTATTTTTTTCCTTTTTTTTGTCTTTATTATTTACAAAACCCAACTTAATTATATATTTTATAAGTTTTGTAATCACTAAATTACACAATTAGACTCTACTTCCAAATCAAAAAAACTCTACTCGACTTTATTAATATAATCACAAAATCCAAAACTCGACTTATCACAAACCAAAAAACTAATGACAAAAAAATTCTCACGCCGCACAAACGACGCGCAAAACATTCCAGAAGAATTGTCTTTCTTCTCTGTTTTTCGTTTACATCAATTCGCATTGGTGTAAACGAGAGGCATATAAGAAAAACATTCTTATGGAATGTTTTGCTTGACACACACTCAATACGCATTGTTCTCTCTTTCTCGTCATTCTTCTCATCCGCGCGCCATCACCACGACGTGTACAAACATTAAACAACTCCGAAAGAAGCGGGGACACAAACCGAGAGGAATAATAATACAAACAGGGGTGACATGTTCTACCATCACATTTTCGATACTTTATCGAAGTTTATTTCTCATTTTTCTAAACTAAAATGGACAACTGTTTCATTTATGAATTATTTCTTTTCTATTGCTATCACAACCTACTAGTACAAATGCGAACAAATTGTCTTTCTCTAATTTCATTCAAGTATCGAAAACAAATTATTTCTTGATAGAAATGGAGTAGAATATCACAATTTTTCAATCTAGCAACCTGGTAAATGATATAAAATGTGAAATAGTGTCACATTTTATTCTAAAGAAGCGAGACATAATCTACGATAAAGTATCGAAAATGTGATGGTAGAACATGTCAGCACAGCGCTTGTTACGATCATGTAATCGTAACACGTTTCGTAACCGTAATTATACGATGACATGGTACATAATTAAAAACGCTTCGTCTATAGTTATAAGTTTTCGTTTACAGTGTAACTTTACTGTAGAAATTTTGAAACTAGAGTTTGTTGAAGTATAGAAACAGCAACAAATTTGCACAACAGTAAATATTCTGTGAAGTATACAAGAATAAATTGTGATCATAGAATACACAAAATGGTACTTGGGGAATCAATTGCAAACGACATTGTTATCGGTGGAGGCGTTGTGTAAGGTAGAGCAGCCGTCATAATGCGACCCCTTTCGACTCAACGTCCTATCGAAGATTCGTTATAACTCTTTAATGCTAAAAGTTAAGAAAATTCGATGACGTTTAAAGGAAATATGATAATTTCAGTAATACCGTATAAGCGATACACGAGTGTCGTTCGTATTTTAGTAACACTGAGTGAAAATTGAATTTGTTAGTTGTTCTTGAGGAATTGAGTTTGTATTCATCATATCCGACATTAAAATATTTTATTTTTGAAATTTTCAAAGAATTTGAAATTACTTCGTACAAGTTAACGATATACGATTGTTTCGTTACGAAAATTAATTAAGGGGTTGTTTATGGTTTTAAAACTATTCATTCAATTTGGATTAAGAAATTGCATTCTTCTTTCAAATTCCCGGGATCGGCTTGCCGCTTAATTTTGTCTTATTTGCTGGATCGCTCTCAACCAGGTAGGACACATTTTGGTGTTTCAGATATTTGTAGTACAACCCGGGTGTGCCCCAAGGATCAGTCTTAGGACCATTTCAATTTAAGATGTACATAAAAGACCTGCCATCTATAATTTCCAACAATAAATATTATTTATTTGTTGATGACTTTCAAATCTACAAATATTGTCGCCCTACTATTACTTGAATTCCACCACTACGGTGAATTTAGATATTGAAGTGATAACACAGTGGTCAATAAATAATAAATTGGAATGAACAGTGGCAAAACGCAAAGCATAATTATAAGTTCTACCAATCGTAATACGAACCATAGATGTTGATTATTCTGCAATTTGGGCTTAATTTTTGATAAAACCATGTGTTGGACGTATCATATTGAAGCTTATTGAGAATGTTGTGGTCTACTACTAGATGCTTCGACTATAAAAAAAGACTCCAAATTATAAAATCGTATAAGTGCTTCCACATCTTCTATATGGTGACGTTGTTTTGTCTGAATTTAAAAACAATTATTTCATTGGTCTTCAGTTTATATTTAATTCATGTTTAAGATATATCGGTGGCTTAAGGAAATGACCACATTTCCCATCTCACTAATTCAATACTGATCTGTTCTTTGGAGCAGTTTTACGAATTCAGAGTATATTTGTACATTTTTAAGTTTCTGAAATGTCAACAACCTTGTTATATCCCTGACAAATTAAAAACCTCCTCCAATTGCCGCAATCATCTTTTGGTATTAACACGTGTAGGCTTATGATTTCCTGCATTGCTCTGCTAAAGAAAACACTCATAGCCTTTATGCTCCAAACCAGGGGCGGTATGTTGTACCATCATTTCGAATCGAAAAAAGTCGAAATTCGAAAAAAGTCGAATCGAAAAAGTGAAAGCTGTGTCATTTTCAACTTTTATCGTTTTTTAATCTTGCAATACTTTTTCTAGAATGAAATGTCAGCTACAATTATTATTACTTTGGTTTTAAATGATGAAACTTTATCATTTATCGCGATTCGAAAATGATACAACATACCTCCATTCGACTTTTTTCGAATTTCGAATCGAAGTGATGGTACAACGTACCGCCCCTGATCTGCAAACGAGTATCGTGATGAGAGACACGTAACGACAAGTCTAAGGCCTCAAGAGGTTGAAAACTAAAACCAAATTATCTATAATTAATTTAAAAAAATTTATTCGGATTTACAATTTTCTGATTTAAACATCATTTCTACCACATTTTCAGCCGCCTTTATGATTTGAATACAATTGTCCGGGTCATTATAAACGAAATTTACATTTAGCGTTCTGCATACAACACTGCATACAAAATTATCTATTAGGTCTAAATATTTAATAGCAATCGTGTATTCAACATTTGCTTTCAATTCAATTGACTCACCAAGGCTGAGGAACATTAGCCGTGTTTTATTATTCGAGCATTATCCGGAGGCGCATGGCAAATTTCTACTGAAACTGCAGCTATTATTCACTGGTGCTATACCATAAAAATGAAAAATAAATGCATCCATAAAACATTTATCACTTGAAATATACTAATTAACATTTATTTTGACATGACGTTATAAACAAGAATTCATCTTGCTGCGTTTTAAATTTTTATTGTAAGATTAAGATTCTAATGGTTTCAGGGGCTTACAAATAAAAGCCTTTTCAAATTTCCCATTGAAATGGATAGCGCTCCCGATAGCAGCTCTCGATAAATAGTTATAGAGCAAAACATTTTTATGTCGATTTTTAACTAAAAAGTAGAATGAAAAATCTTAGTTTAGAGTTAAATAAATTAATTATTATGCAAAAATAGCGCGCTAAATATAAATTTGACATATAAAATTGTGTGATCCGGATACATCTATCGCGCGCTAATAAAAGCCGTGTTTTATTATTAGCTGCCGATCGCAATGCTCCATTCTACACGAGATTTTCGGTTTTTTGATTGTTTTTTCAAGGCCAACTAGTCGTAATAGATAATGTATATGTATGTGTGTTTTATTTTGTTTTGTTTTGCTCTCTCGAAAATAAAATTTAAACTAAAATGAGTCAAAAATGGCCTTGAAATATTTTTTTATTTCATTTATGTTTGGGTTAGCGTGATTTCACCGAAAATTTATTAAAGCCGCAATTAAAACCTGTATCATAGGTAAACGGGGTAAGAAACGGGAAAAAATCGTTTCTTTGATATCCAATGTGAAACCATCCAATGATCTCAAAAATTGGGGATGTGACCTGTTCCGCTGTGCATGCCATAGAAAATAAAATTATAATAAAACATAATACTATTTGCTAGAGGTAAAAATAATTTTATTAACTCAATAAATAACAAGTAAATCTGAAGATTGTAATAAAGTCTTTTCAAACCACAAGAGTTATTATCAAACTTAACCCAACAGAACGATCTAGTTTTTTTTATTTGCTGAAACTCCCACTAATGCACTGTATGTACTCGTACTTAAAAATATTCTTTAAAAAGCGAATGAAGGTATTCTAGAAGTGCTGCCAGTACACGGTGAAAAAGTATTATCGTCAAGTTTAAAAAATCACTCGATCGATTTCGGGTTGTAAGGCCATCATCAGGAGTATCAAAGTAGATACTTTTTGAAAAAATTGTTTAATTAAAATATTCAAAACTTAATTTTTGCGAAATAAAAAACAAGTTTAAAAATTGGTTTATTAAGTGACTAACACCCCAATTCTGATGTATACTCACAGACGTATAAATCCTCTTAACTAAGAGGTTTCTCTTAGCTAAGACCAAAACCTCTTAATTCGTATTCTGTGTGAAGTCTTACCTATGATTTCTCTTTAAAAAACCTCTTAGCTAAGACCGACGAATATGGTGGTCTTACGCATCATAAATTTGACAATTGTCTTTGAATGCATTTTTTGTTATTGATGTTACTTTTATAATTAAACTATAAAAATTTAATTATAAAATTGTTAAATTTTATATAATATAAAACTAATAATTTGAAAATATTAATATTATATTGGTAAATAAATTATTAATAATTAAATACATAATTATATCGAAATTACTTACTATTAGAAATATCCGTAAACTAAAATGGCGACTACCAACTACAAAAATACCAATTGACGGCTCTCCAAAATATTTGGAGAGATATTAAGAGGTATTTTAAGACTACTAACATCAGAATACCAATTAAGACTTTCCTCTTAAAAAACCTCTTAGTAAAAATTGTTACAGCTAAGAGGTCTTAACGCCAGAATCGGAGTGTAAGTGTAAGTGTGTTTCGCAAAGTGCCTACGGTAAATAGTATTTTTAAAACTGAATGTAAAATTAACATTTTAAAAGAAATTCCATCCAATATACATAAGTACATATTAAATTTTGTAGTATGGAATTACAATGAATTTAATGTTCTTTTAAGGAAAACCAATACCAAAAATATTTACTTACGAATTCTGTATACATCTGTTCTATTTGTATTTTTCATTGTCAAAAATATCAAAAATAATCCTAAATAATTGCTGGGATTTGACATTTTAGATTTTTTCTAAAATGATTGACATTAAACGATTTTTTTAACGATTCCGGTAAATTATTATACATTGCTGGACCGGCGAACCTTATTGACTTCCTACCAAATTCAGTATTGATGTTACCACAAGAAATATTTTTTGCCAAATCGGGTGAAATGTTCATGCTCAGTTTCAGTAAACTCTTAGTTTGACAGGACAGAGGACACATTAACTGCTTTATTATATATGTATAATGCAATCTGATAATGAGCCCATCCAGGGCCGGCCCGAGCTCTTATGGCGCCCTAGGCCAAGGGTCTAAAGTTCGCCCCATATGTTTTAACAAGCAAAAAAAAAAAAGAATCAACTAAAAAAATTTTGTTTGTTATTAAAAAAATATTTTTATATTTGAAAATATATTTTATTTTTATATTAAATTTAATACAAAATTTTCTTAACACCAATATGTATATAAAACTTTTGTTTCTGGATAATCTTTCAGGACTGTTTTTATCTACGAAAAAAGAGAGAAATTATATATATTCAAAAAATAATTTTATTTTTACTTACATAAAAACTTTTTTCCTAGCTTTCATGGCTGCAAAATTGTTTATAAGATCATAAAGTTCCAATTTTCGTACTAAATCGCGTTCGATGGAAATAGCTAAACCATCAAGACGATCTTGGAGCATTGTAGAGCGCAAATAAGTTTTTATTAATTTAAGCTTAGAAAAGCTTCTCTCTGCACTCGCTACAGTTATTGGCAATGTTATTATGATTCGCAATGCAATATATATATATATATATTTGGCAAGGCGGTTGTTAAATTATTCTCTAGCAAGTAGTTAAGAATTTCAGTAGGAGAATCACAACAATCTGTAGGCAAATGACTTTTTATGTATTTTAATTCGTCAAACAAATCCAAGCCGGAAATATCCTTTTGATCACCGTCAGTTAGGAGAAGTTCTAAATCCATACAATATTTTTGTATGTCATCATCCGTTATATTAGTGATATTGCCAAAGTTATATAGTAATTCGAATTTATTGTTATGTTCCTGAATTAGTTGAAAGCGATCACGTAACGATTGTATCGCGTTGTCCAATATATTGTTAAAGAAATTAACTTTGAAGTTTTGTATAGGATCATCAAATACTTCATCATGTTGTTCGTAATCAAATTGTCTTCTTTGACGGCGGACTCGTGCGCGTTCAAATTGTACATCAATATCTAAACCAATTGCAATTGTTTTAGCCTCCTCCAAAATACAATCAAATTTTGCATCTGTTCTATAGTCTTCCAGGAACACCATGCTTTTTGATAACAACGATACTGCTTGGCTCAGGTTTAAACTAACTGCCTGAAATGCTTTGCTAGTTACATTTATATCAAACAAAATATCATACCATACAATTAAAGAGCAGATAAATTTATATTTTTCAATTTTTTGCAATATAGCTGTGGCTTCTGACTTGTTCCGCGCTGCTGTGACTGTGGTAACATTAGGTTGCCCATTCCCATTCATACAATCATACAGAGCCGCAATAACTTCTTTGAGGTGATATCGTAGAGGTTTTAAAGCATCAATTCGACTGGCCCATCTAGTTTCACTTAGACTTTTCAACGTAAAACCAGCTATATGTTTTTTTAATAAAGCCCAGCGTTGAGTTGACGATGAGAAAAAAACATACAAATGCTGAATGATATCAAAAAAAGTTATACCTTCAACACAACAACTCGCAGAATCATTCACCACTAAATTTAGGGTATGTGCACTGCAAGGAACAAAAAAAGCTCTTGGGTTTAAATTAAGAATTCTACTTTGGACACCACTATGTCGTCCGCGCATATTGGAGCCGTTATCATAACTTTGACCTCTCATATAGGCCACTGACAAATTATGTGACTCTAATACTTCTATAATCTTATCTGTAATTCCAGCTCCGGAGCTATTATCAATTTCAATGAAACTTAAGAAATGTTCATGCACCTCAATGTGTTTTTCATCACTACTTGGACATACCACTCGGACAATTAATGACATTTGCTCAATATGGGAAACATCTGGAGTACAATCAACGATTATTGAATAATATTTATTCAATTTTATTAAGTTTGTACTTTTTTCTTTGACTACAGAATTTAACAACGTAATCATTTCATTTTGAATTCTTTTGCCCAAGTAATGTACGTGTAATTCTTTATTTTTTATTTGACGTACGTGTTCTTTCAAGATTGGGTCGAATTTAGCTATAAGCTCAACAATTTTTAAGAAATTTCCATTGTTATCTTCATATAACTTATCAGATGTTCCTCTCAAAGCAAGATTCTGTGACCCGTGTAACTTAATGATTTCAAATAATCTCTCCAGTACATTTCGCCAACGTATTGTATTTTCATTCACGAGTTTTTTATTAAATGAGTCAATAGTTTTTCCTTCATTCAATCTTCTGACCAAGTCATTCCATGTTGATATACATTTTAAGTGTTCAATTGTTTTTTCATGCTCTTTTAATCTGGCTGACACATTTTTCCAATCATTCAATCCATTAACAGTTAGGGAAATTTCTTTCTTAGAAAAAAGCTTGCATGCAAAACAGAAAACAGCATCATTAGATTTTGAATAAACCAACCACTTTCGTTGAATCTTTTCACCGTTAGGAAGTGTTCGGTAATAGTTTGTAGAACAAAACTTCCGACTTCTTCCTTCCTTTTCTTGAACAGTCAATGGAAAATCGAAATTAATTATTTGCTCTGGTCCACGTCTTACAAGTAAATCGATATTTGGGCCAATATTTTGCGGCCATTTCCCAATATCGGACAAATAGTCTTGGATACTTGGAACAACATCTAAAGAATTTACCGTTTCCGAATGAGAATTTACGTCAAATGTGTCAACAATGCTATGATCTGATTCGAGATCAGGTTCTGGATTGGAACAATACTCTTCAACGTCCAATGATTTCGATGAACTTATCAGATCTGAATCTGTACAGGTAGACTCTGTCTCAATATGTTGTAGCTCACTTTCCGATTCTGAATCGTCATTTTGCCGATCAACATTTGTAGATTTAAAAAAAGAAGAAATCTTTTGATATTTTTGTATTTGCTTTTCCTGCTCTGCTTTTCTTTTTCTACCTTGGTAGCCATAGCCACTTAGTTTTTTTGGAGGCATTATTATGGGTTAAATATAAAGCCTAACAGTGTAGAAAAACGAAATATTAGAACGCTTATATTAAAACAAAAAATTATATCTTATAAAAATAAATAAATTTTATATTCATTCATCAATAAATACAACATACCTATTTTTTTTACCGTTGCAATTTCGATTGAATTTTCAAAACACTCAACTTTAATTTTTAAAATCACTGACCACTAGTACTTTGAAAACTGCACCACTAAATATTATTTTAAAAGATTAATACTTGTGTAGGTAGTGTTACAATAATATTTATGGTTGCTATGACTACCAACGGTATTGTGATTAATACAGTGATTGAAAATAACTATTATTTTTCAATCTCTCACTCTTTTTCCACTCTTTATCAGCCGAAAGAAATTTTTAAATAATTTATAAAACTTTTTCTCTTTAACTAATTCGTTTTGTATATATTGAATCTTACAGCAAAGCGTGATATTTATTTCTAAAACATAAAACGCTTGAGCGTAGAATTTTTTTCCAATGAAAAAAAATCTTCTTCAAAGAGAGTTTGAAAAAAATAATATTAATTCCGCTTGAAAGACGAATATTCCTTCGAAATTTATTTACGTCTTTGCACCAAGCGATAAAAAATTATTTTAAAAATAAAAATTGGTCGAAAAAGAGTTTTATTTTTTTCAAGGGATAAAACTCTTTACAACAATAACAATTAATAAACCATCTATATGGAGGATATTCATAGAAATATGTAAGGAGATAAAAAATGTGTTTGGCAGTTTATGTAATATACAACATTGGATATCGATTTTTTGATGCACTAGGCAGGTAGATAGAGGTTGGAATTTTGTTATTTTTTAAATGCATATCCGTATTCAAATCTTGGTATGATCTTATACAAACAATTATCGGTTATCATTATTATCATTTTATGAGTTAATTATTAAAATGACAATTTAATTTAAACATAATTTCTAGATTAACTTTTTTTATACATTTTTGAGAATATGACTTATTTTAAAGTTTAAAATTTAAACGATTGTTCAAAATATTAATTACTTTGCAGAAACATATGTAAAGGATTTTGCTTTTCTACTAAATAAGAACCACATATAATTGTTCACTTGATGTTCAATTTTTATTATGTGTAGACGTCCGAGTGTGTTTTGATTATTTCTACAAGAAAACTTTTCATATAATGTTTCTATTTGTCGGCGGTCAAACGAAGCGAGTCAAATTCGGAAGCAATATGATACAAGTCATCTTCAACTGATTGCACATTATAATATTGGTGTCTGGGACAGTCACAGACTGATTCGCAAATCTATTTTGCAATCTCATAAATGTTGTAAAATGTTTTATTTTTAAGTGGGTTCTATTGTTGGTTATATTCTGGTGAAACAAAATCGACTAATTATTAAGAAGTAGCTTATTATCCCTCAATATACACTCGTGGACAAAATTAACGCATATTTTTTTTTTTGTAATAAAAAACATCCCGCTCGTCAATTTTAATACAACTATTGTCAAATGATAGCACATTTATATTTTTATCATAAACCACCGCGAAGGATTAATTTTTTTTTCATAATGGCGCCCCTACCAGCCAAGCGCCCCAAGCCATGGCCTTACTGGCTCGGCTCTAGGGCCGGCCCTGAGCCCATCGTGCAAAGCTTCTATAGGTAATAATGCATAGAAAAGAGCAGCAGAAGTCTACATATAGCTTGTACACATTTATTCTGCATTAATTACCTGGATCTTGATCCTATTCAATAACTTCTTACTTGCTGTTCCGTAAACGATAATACCATATCAGTCGTGTGAGTATGTACAAAAGAGAAGCATATTATCTTTAAATCGTATCTTGGCACAAAATGTGAGAACTTCCTCAGAACACCTATGAACGGCGCTATTTGTTTAGATAAAGCAGAACTATGCTCATTCATGCTCACATCAATCAAAAACGACTCCTAGATGAATGATTATTGATAAAATAGCATTCGTAACAAAATTGCCCCCTTTTGTATTAACTCCAATATTTTTAAAGCGCGAATGAAAAATCATGTATTTCGTTTTGGTTAAATTAAGTGAAATTTAATTTCAAATGGTCTAGTAACATAAGATGTTCATATCTTCTTTCATATTATCTACAATAGTACTAGCAGAGAAAACCTAAAAGAGATATTTCATCCTATGTAAACGTAAAAATTAAAATTGCGATTTCATTTTCTGTAAATAGCTGCATACAATCAAACATATTTTGTTTTTTGCGTATACGTATACGCAGTTTAACGAAAAATCACAGCTACAACGATGACATTGGAATTATCAGAAATATATTTTGTTTTCATTTTTTAGTTCAAATGAAAAATCTTATATGATTGTCTGTGGTACTAGTATCCTTCGTCCCATAAAAAAACGTCGTACCATCTGCAAAAATACGATTTTTGCCTACCAAAGGCAACCTCGACATGTCGTTAATAAATAAAAGGAAAAGTAAAGGACCCAAGACAGTACCTTAAGGAACACCATATTCTACATCTAACACATCACGACCAATACCATACCTTACAAATTGCTGTCGATCTTTTAAGTAATTCTCAATTACATTGTACGCTAACCCACGAATTCCAGAGCAGTATAATTTTTCAAGCAGTAAATTAAGATCAATGGTATCAGAAGCCTTTTGTAAATAATGAAATCACTCATCGACAAATTCACCCCTATCAAAAGCATTGTAAAGCAGGTTTGTCATTTCAACCAGCGCCTTTTCTAAACCCGTATTGATAAGAAAAGAAAAAACACTTCTCAATCATTTTAGCAAATACATACTGATAATGTTGAAATTGGCCTATAGTTTGAAATCAAACCAGTATTACCACTTTAAAGCGTCAAAAGTATTAAAAAATGTTCATGATACGTGATAGGTAAAACTAATACTGTTCTGATTTTCTTGAAATTTGGTAGTAAATATATGCACATGAAGAGAAATTTTTCTAAGAATAACCTTTGCATGAACCCGATAAATGAAAAAAAATTACGATAAATGAAAAGAATTCACGATAAATGAAAAATTACATTACAAGTTCGTCACAAAACTGGAATTAACGATTTTTGAATTAACGAAAACAAGACCTAACCAAAGTGTCCTTAAGCCGGAATAGTACCACAGGTCAGTTTCCCAATATTTATGTGGAAATGATGGAAAAACTGTTTCTCAACATAATTTCAGTTCCAGTAAAGTGGATTGATAAAATTTCGATCCCATCAATAGACCGGAATCGGCAGCTTCCACTGAAACGTTTTTAACATACTGTGGCGATAAATTTTTCCATATCTGCCGGACGACTCACGCTAGATGGGCTCAAATTTTGCATGTGATACATTTTCAGCCTAATCTTCATGAATACCGAAACATTTTCGATCGAATTGGCATCAGGTGACTGAGATGGTCAATCCAATGTTGTGATGACCTTTTGGAGTTTAATTCCGAACAGGGTATTCTACGGTATTTCTGTTCATTGTCTTCTTGCAAGATCAAGTTAGGCTCCCGAAAAGTGTGTGTAGGTACCGTGTGAAAACGATTAAATTACCAAAACCTTGCTTGGTGAAACATTCTCATATATGGAGCTTGGACGGCTGATTAACAGGCCGGGCAACCCTTTTTTTTTTTTGCTTAGTTGGCCAACACATCTTTTAACATTAAAACTCCATAAGGATGACTCATCGGTAAGCAGAACATTCGTCCAACCTTTGTTTATATCTTCATTCTCCCACTGTAGTCGCTGTTCAAAGTGTTTTTGTGTAAGCAGTGGTTGGACCAAAGCATTTCGATATACGGACTATAGCCACGTTCCAGTTTTATTTCGTATGGTTGCTTTTGATATAATAATATTCTTGTTCGCCAATTTTTCCACAGCTACATCCAGTTTAAGCGAAGAATTTTCATCAAATAACTGTATGATGGCGTCATCTTCCTTTTTTCTAGTGGTTCCGACTTTGCCTCTATCTGGCAAATCGCCCACATTTTTATACATTGAATAATGTGTACCTAATCCTCCTCTGTACAAACGCTTAAAAATACCGCATCAAATAGTTTTTTATCGGACTATTTGCTTTCATATATATGTTATCAGCTAAACAGTTACAGCTAAACTAATTTTTGTTTCAGAGCGTCACAGAGGAATCAATATAAAATTGGTTTAAACCGCTCTTGTTGCACCTACTCTATATAGCATTTTCGAAAAAACGATTAAAAACAAAAAGACTGTAAATTAAATTTCAAACAGAATTACATTTTTAATTAATTTATTAAATTTTGCCGGTAATGATGACTTTTGATAAGAAAAGCTTTATTTCACCGGATTGACTATACTCTAGGTAAAACATTATGAAATTTGTACTATTAAATGGAATACTTTTCAAAATATTTACAAAAAACAAAAAAATATTCTTGTAAAAAAGGATTTCAAAATTTGTCATTTCCGCAGAATTTTTGGAAAATGATCTGGACCAGTATTGTTGCAAATTTAATTTAGAATCGATTTCTTTTTAACAGATTTTTCGTAAATTTAATATTTTTTAAATATTGGCAAGAAGTTCCTATATGGAAGCTACCACTTCTGGTACACCGATTTCCGCCAAATTTCTCTGAAATCGGTCATTTTTTCAGAACTTAAGTATGAAGTTCTGTGCCATTTACTTAAGCAGTTTTTCAATAGTTTACAAAAACAAAAGTTTAGTGTCAAAAATCGTTATTTCAGTTATTTGGTACAAAACTAATTTAGAAATCCTCTAGTTTCTAATTGTTTTTTTCGCAGATGAAAAATGTCAAACCACGAAAAAACTCCTATTTGGAAGCTGCCATTTCCAGTGAACAAATTAAATATGAATTTTTATCAAAATAAGTCAATCTGTAGGCTGAAGAGAGAACACAGGCAGTCAGATCCACCTCAAAAACATCTTTTCGAAATTCTGTAATATATAACCATAAAGAATAGTAAACCCGAATTTATTTCGTTATCAACGGGTTAGTTCTATTCTAATTTGCTTTAATCAAATTGGATATTTTCGTAGTACCAACCGAGTTCCATAGTAGTCCCCATATTAGTTTGAGAAAGATCATCGTTCCACCCAAACCACATTTTGATCATTAATCCGAGTTCCGTCCCCTTCCTGTTTCCTGACATTCGAAAATATTCTCTCTTAATTAGTTTCAAAATTTTTCGAGATGTTTTTTGAAATAGGGACCCTTATTTGGCTCTCTAAACAAATTTTCATGTACTTAGGACTCTTCTCAATACATTCTTACCACTCGAAAACCCTTTCTAAAATATCGTTTGACCCGAAAAATCCTAAATGAATTTCCAAAAATTAGGACTCATCGCAATCATCATTTAGAAAATCCTTATCACTGCAATTTTTATCTAAACCGTAAGAGTCGAAAAAAATGTGTAAAAGAGGCCAGAGCCAAAGAACCCCCTAAACAAATTTTCCCGAAATTAGTACCCATCGGAATCGATTCCTGGCTTGTGATTACTTGGCTTTCCCTTGAAGAAATAATTACATAAACGTGGGGACTACCAGACAACATCCAAATCGTTCGAAATGGAAGATAATATAGACACATGCAGTACTGTATAGGCAGTACTGTACATAATATAGACAGTACTGTACTGTACAAGAATACATGCCAATTTAGATAGGTCTGAGTGTCATAAATATAAATTTATATAGTGAAATGCGAACAGGTTTGCTGAATATGATTTTTTTTTATTTATGAAAGTTTCGTAAATGATGAAAGATCGTAATGAAAGATCGATTTTAAAATTGGAACACCAAAATGGCTTATTCTCAAACAGCAATTTTAAATCAAAAGCCGAACGAATCTCGCCCATTGAAATTATCTGTGGTTTAGGCTCAAAATAAAAAGTTTCCCATTTTGTCAGCTTCTTTTTGTGGTAAGGTTTTAGAGGTGCGAGGTTAAAAGCGATACACCTGTGACCGGAGGAAAGAATATCATTAGACACTTTACAGTTGAACACCAAATCAAAAAATTCACAAAATTTGACTCACATTGAAGATTTCAAGTTCAGAAGTATTAAGATAGTTCGACTGGGACGAACCACTCTTGTTAACATTAGAGTTGCCCCTTAATGAGTATTGGCCACGAATATCGCAGCCTACAAATCAACAAAGTTAGCGAACTTTTTCGAAGATGGGGTGAACCCGCGTCATAGGAAATATAAACTTATGCCACTAGCGATGTTTTGTACGAATTTGAAGATTTGAGGGTTACAGGCATAGGCGTAACGTCAGCTTGAGCGTCACTCGGAGATTAGTGCATTGCACTAATATTATGAGAAATAAAAATGCAAGCTCACACTTAGGTATCAGAACTCGTGTAAAGTATCCGGCCAACGTTGTGGTCTAATTTAGAGACATCACACGATTACCGAGAAGGTAAGGTACCTGAATTAGACAGAAATCTGTATGCACTGCACTGCAACGAGCAGCGACCGAAAGTGAAGAAAGCTTTGCTATGATGCAAATTTATCTGTTTAGAAGCGAGCATGGTAATCATTTGATTACTTTCGGTCAGCCTTGTAAGCAAACGATCGGCGAGTAGCTTCATGTTTGAAACGGATAACATTCCATTCCTTTCTTGAGACAGTCGCGTTCATCAGACCTAAATTCTGATACACATTTGGTAAAATAAAAAAAAAGACGGAAAAGGTTCGGAGCCGAACTTTTTAAGCATTTTTGTAGCCTATAAAGAACTTATATGCCGTGTGATTTGCGTATTTTAAATATTACGACCACCCACTCCCACACCCACCTAACCCCATCTACACCCAGCCCAACCGATCCCAATCCACCATATCTCAACTGAGCCCAATCAACCACATACCACCACATCTAAACATTATTACCATCCTACACCCACTATCCAATTAAAACCCCAAAACCCAAATTATCACCATTTAACACCTCCATACCCACTTCCACACACACACATCCACCTCCTACACAAACTATCATCCACCAAATCCCGAATTCTCACACCAAACCCAAAACGCATCATTCCACCCCCTCCACCTCCCATACCACCACTCCTACCACCCCCATAACCACTCCTACCACCCCCATAACCACATCACCCACACAAACCCACATCCAGACGAGTTATATTTTTATTCCACATTCACATGCTCGATGAAATCAAAATAGAATAGAAAATAAAAAAAATCTATCAATTTTGAGGAGGGGGGTTAACAAAACCCTACATATCTCCGAACACTCTAAACACAAAAATGTCCAAATCAATAGGGATCATTCCCATGAATTGCTTGAACTTTTATTGAAGAAATTAAGTTGATATCTCCATCCGTTCTCAAGTTATCGTGCACACCGACGGACAGACGGCAAACCGAAACCATATAGCATTTTTTTAACAAAAATGCTTAAAAACCTACCGAACCAGTATTCTTAGCTATAACCATCGGCACACAGCAACGGTCAAACTGAAATCACTAGAACTTGCCGATATTCATATTTATCGTCAAGATAAGATAGACATTCTACTGTAACCTTACCTTGTTCTTCAAAACGATGATTGCATTACCGCCGTCAATGGCTCACTCTTCGCCCAAAACATAAATCTCGGAGCTCATGGCAACAAAATAGTTTTCGGGACTCGCGGTGACTATCTAGAATTATGAATCCGTCAAGAACATACCTAGAACATTTTGAAAAATCGAGAATATTATACCTACTTTACTTCAAAAGTCCAGATACCGATACCCTGATCACAACACGTCAACACTGTAAAGAAAACAAGAAGGCACCATCGTCCGATTACATCATACAGAACTTTTGTTAAACATCGCTATTAGACAACCATCCAGTGGGATGTATTGGTTTTGGTTGATTGCGCGAGGATCCTACCCAATGCATGCAGAAGCCATAATTTGTCATAACGACAATTCATCTATTCAAGTACTGTGGAATCCTGAGCATCAAACTTTTAGTGCACTCGCATGTACATAAATATTGTCATATGCAGGCCCAATCTCAATTAAATTATAAAATAGCCGCGGTGTTTATCTTACGAAGAGTATCGTATCCCAGTTAGCCTGCTTATTCACGAAAGCGATCTATTTGGAGTTGATTTCCAACATCTTCTCCCACGCATTCATTAATTGGCATTCCTACATTCATATAACAAAGCACAAAATATATGAATCCTGGGGCCATGAAAATGTCCACCTCCTTTTTCTTCGACGTTATCGAAAATTATCTATTATGAAATTTTTCGATAGCGTTTGTTTTCGATATTATTGAAAATTTACAACACCTCTTAAGATGTTGAATATCGTTGCGAATATATAAAATATTAAATATTGGATTAAATAATTTTAATTATTAAACGATATTGGTCGATATTGTCGAAAGAATACGCGGTCGTTTTATAATAAACCGCTGAGTTCATATACGAACTTTATACCTTTTGCTTCATTGCAATTCTGCGGTTTATGTTCGAAGAGCATGACGCTTTTGTATCAAATCGAATTTTGTTTGAATTCGCGTTCACTTTCTCTAATACTGAACGGTCCAGAAGATTTGACCATCCTCACCCCATATCACTTCCTGATCGGTGAGCCGCCAATGACGACATATGAACCAACATTGATAGTCGTATATTACCGGCCAGTTCAATGAATATATCAACAATAGAATGACCTTCTCACCTCCAGTATTGCTCAAATTGGTTAAGAACCATCAACTATCTTGCTACCGGTTATTTGCTTCTTCATCAAAGAACTTGTCACCGTTCTGTGCGTGTTACCAATCTCAGACAACGCAATCGTTACCTAAAGCAGTTAAATCATTTCGGGAACCCAGTAATATTGAAGATTGCACCAAACAGATACATCAATCAGAGATGACACCAAAATAAAACGACATCAAGGCTTATTTGGCATTTGGCCTATTCTACAACTTCCTCCATAAATAATTATACGAGTAGTGGTGCCTTTTTAAAAAATATATTGTTGAAGTACTTGTGTCGCATTGTAGGATTCGTCAAATGAATGATTCATCACAATCGACTACTGGCACTCGAAAGCCCATCAAACGAACGAACACGATTCGCGGTACTAAACCACCATTTTTTAGCTACAATTTTCATGAAAATCGAAAATCATTTGCCTTACAAAATACATGCACGCCAACTCAAATGTTAACGCCGAAGTTTATACATGACAGAAATTAGGAAGTTTATCGGGCTAGATTAGCAACGAACCTCTAAACACACTCGTAGCTTTTTATGTTCCAATCCCAACCTGATCTGCAAATGAGTATCGTGGTGAAGGACACGTAACGACAAATCTATTCTACAAGGCCTCAATAGGTTAATAACTAAAACCAAATTATCTATAATTAATTTAACAAATTTATTAAATTTATTCGGATTTACAATTTCCAGACTTAAACATCATTTCCACTATATTTTCAGCCGCCTTTATGATTTGAATACAATTTTCCGGGTCATTATAAACCAGATTTACATTTGGCTTTCTGCATACAACTCTTATAGAATTACTATTTATTAAGTCTAAAAATTTAATAGCAATCGTGTATTCAATGCCTGGTTTCAATTCAATTGAGTCTCCAAGACTGAGGAACATTTTCCACCAATGTTTAGGAGCAGATTGCGTGAACTGAATTTTCTCAACTTCGCTCGTTCCATTGTCTTTTGCTGTAATTTCTATCTCCAAATCGTTCTTATTTTCCTCAACTCCGACCCTTATTGCATATAAATTGATTTCCTTTGATACTGAAAATTTTGTTTCTAATGAAGTATCTCCCGATAAAGTTCGAAATTCGGTTAGCCAAATGTACTTTTTTCTGGGTTTTGATAACCAAAGATCGCTACCACCGTCACCAAACGTAACTTGTCGTGCGAGTGAACTTTGATCATTCTCACTTAATAATGCAGGGTATTTTTGAAAACACTCGCGTATCTCATCGATGGACATTGTTGGGAATCGAATTTTATTTATGAGGCCATCAAAACGTTCCCGTCCATCTCGTAGTGACATCTGATGCAGCTTGCAATATTTTTTTATCCATCCAGCCAAAGCATTGAAGATTTGGGCTTCAGTCACACCTTCTTTGATATTATCAAATTTTAAAACTTCGTTTATCGAATCCGGATGGAGAGATAAAAACGCATTGTGGTTTATGTAAAGACCGTAATTGAAGCCAAATTTTACATTGATGTCCTGGCGCGCAATTTCGTATTTCGCGGTAACACAATGGTCAAATAATTGTAGACCCCATGATACACTATTAAGTAAGTTCATCACTCGATTTTCTAGCATTATAACCCGATATTTGGTTGATAACTTTAATAAGTCCATCCCATTTTGATCATTAATGTTGCATTCATCCGTGTAAATGAATCGGATGAATTCCAAAAAACTCTCGTATTTAAAATCAGTGATCGGAATTAATTTTTTTTCACCCCACGTTTCCTCGAATTTCTCTTCAAATACTGCACTCCGTTTCATGAGCTCCAAGGAGTGTGCATAGATGATTTTATCGCCCACACGAAATTCGATATCAGCAAGAAATTTATTATTGAACAGTTGTTTGGTAATTTCGTGCATCGTCAGGTGTGGCGAACAATTTATTTTGAATTTCATGTTCGATATTTGAAATTCACTTAACACTTTACACAAAAGAAAAGATATAACAGCTAACGCAAAAAACCCTTTCGATATTTTTGTCGATCGAAAACAAATCGTTTTCTTGAAATTTATTAATTTTAAACGATATTAGTTGGTGATCTGTTCAAGAAAACTAAATTTGTAATGCTTGATAACAAAAAAAAATTACAATAAAAGAAAACTTTAAAATGCAATAAAAAGATGTCTGTCCATCAACTAAATTTTAACACTATCTGTACCTGAACCAAACCATAAAACCTCACCTAATTATCAATACCTAAACTAAAGTGGGTTTTAATGGTCTCAAAAATACGGGGATGTGACCTGTGCAGAAGAAAACTATTTATATTCGTAATTACCTTTAACAGAATTTGAATATTTGATTTAATTTATAATAATTATTTATCGTTTTTGTAGCTTACTGGGTACAAATTTTGTACGATTTTTTCCATCCCACTGGAAATTTACCGGAACGTCATAGTAGTGGTGTGCGTGTTTTGTTTAACTTTGTGTTTTTGACGTCATTAAAAACACAAAAAAATATGTTATGTACATAATTTGTGAATTTATTAAATTTCACAATACCATTTAAATTAATAAAGTGTTCAATAGAACTTCCAATATATCTTAATCTAATTTCTAGTAAATAAAATCTAAAAGTAAATTATTATCATTCAAAAAATTTCATAAATTCGTTCGTCTTCCTTGCATCATTTTTATATTTCTTTCTACTAAACAAAACAAATAACATCGATCGGCACGAAAATAAAAAAAAATATGGAGGGAACAGACAGAGTATAAAGCCTTTATTCCACAATGAAACATATTTTGCCAGTAAAAAATACTGACAAAACAAGAAAGAGATAGTTAATCGTAAAAATAAACGAGAGCGAAAGAGACATTTTTTTCTTTAGTTTTTTTTTATAGCAAAATTTATAGTTAAAAACTTGTCAGGCAGAAATAACATAACCAACAAAATTAATATTTTTTCACACCGTAAAGTTAGCTTAGCCGGTTTAGTTTGGTGATTTAAATATATGTATAAGTGAATAATTCATATTAAAAAATGGTTTCAATTATTGATTGGGTCGACCCGTTGAATATTATATTTTCAAGCAGTGATGAAGATACCGATAAATATAATAATCGTCGAAAAAAAAGAAAATATTGGATGAGACCGTATTATTTAGAGCGGAATTTTAACGGTGGATTTCAGGCTGTGTTTAAAGAATTGGTTAAAGACCAGCAGCTATTTTATAAATATACAAGAATGAACATTAGACAATTTAATTCTTTATTGTTCATGGTTGAGCCGTTAATAGTGAAGCAAACGATTATAAGAGAACCTTTATGTCCTGAATTGAGATTAGCGATAACATTAAGGTATTTTAAAATATATTTCAACTTAATAATGTACAATGACTAATTAATGCTTTATAATTTTAGGCATCTTGCTACTGGCGAGTCACAAACTAGTTTGGCTATTTCTTATAAATGTTCCCAAACTAGTGTCCACCGCATAATAAAAGAAACGACCAAAGCAATTATTCAGGTTCTAAAAGTTAAAGTGTTTCCTGATTTGACAGCCAATCATTTTGAGACGATCGCCAATGGATTTCAAGAACGTTGGAATTTTCCAAATTGCATTGGAGCAATTGATGGAAAACACATCACAATCCAAGTGGGTACATAATATAAAAGTTCTTAATCAATTCTCTAATGGTATCTTTGTTTTAGGCACCAGCTAAATCTGGCTCAGAGTTTTTTAACTATAAAAAAACTTCTTCTATAGTTCTCATGGCAATCGGCGACCATGACTATAATTTTGTATGGTGTAATATTGGTGCTGCAGGTCGACAGAGTGACGGAGGGATATTCAGGGAGAGCAAATTTGGCAAAATGTTTTACAAAAAGACCCTACCGTCAGTTGTGTTACGAAATAAATTATATGTATATATAAATATATATATATATATATATATATATATATATATATATATATATATATATATATATATATATATATATATATATATATATATATATATATATCATATCAACAATATCATATATATATATATATATATATATATATATATATATATATATATATATATATATATATATATATATATATATATATATATATATATATATATATATATATATATATATATATATATATATATATATATATATATATATATATATATATATATATATATATATATATATATATATATATATATATATATATATATATATTTATATATATATATAAGTATATGAGTGTATATAATTATTATATACTTAACTTTATTTTAACTTTCTTTTTAAGGCTGCCCAAACCAAGAAATGTTACACAGAATTTCAAAAGTGTTCCATATGTTTTTGTAGCCGATGATGCTTTCGCTTTGCACGAAAATATGCTAAAGCCATATAAAACGTTGCAGACAACAGAACAAAAGATATTTAATTACCGGATTAGTCGAGCCCGCCGCATTATTGAGAATTGCTTTGGCATTCTAGCGTCTAAATGGAGAATATTTAGATCGCCAATTATTGCTGATGTCAAACTTGTAGAGGACGTTGTACAATGCTGCGTTTGTTTACATAATTGGTTGAGACAACATAATACCGATTATGTTACTTCAGACCTAATTACACGAGATGTAAGAGGAATTATCAAGCCAGGTACAATTTTATTAATTATAAGCCCAAATAATGTAAAACAAATAACGTTTCTCTAAATAAATAAGGCGCACATACACACTTTGAAAACACTTTCCAACCTCTACAACCTATGAATAAAAATTCAACCAAGACTGCAAAGGCAACCCGAAACGAATTTAGTAAATACTTTTCTGGAGAGGGACAAGTTGATTGGCAACATTTATATATGTAGGTGAAAGTTGTTAAAGGACCAAATGGAATACCGGAAGCAGGAGTGACAAAGTTAAGTATTATTCCATATACTTATTTCTTTTTTATAAATATTTTAGCCTGGTGTTTTTTATTTCAGGAGCTGAATATGTGCGGCAGTTAATTTAAAATATATATTTATAAATTGTAATTTGAATTATTTCTATCACGTGAATTTTTCTAAAAGTAAGGTTTTTATGCCTAATGGAAGAATTTTTTTATTTGTGAATTTATATTTTTTAAATTAGAACCATAAACATCTTCCATATGTGCTTTTCCTTCAATAAAAGATAAAATTAAATTTATTTTGTTTTGTATATTCAAAAAAAAACTCAGTTGAATTTTAAGTGCCTCAACAGTTTTTAGGTTTCCATTTTTCTACTAGCTATTTCTTTTCTGTGGCATTATTCTGATAATTCACACATAGTTTCTGTTTAAATTATGACCTACTGAGGAAAAATGTTTGTTGTAAATTTTATAAATTGAGAATGATTTTTCCATATCGAAGGAAAAATTATTCCCGATTTAATTTTATTTTCGAAATATTAACATCTAACTTTTACCTTAGTTTACAAGAAAAAAAAAATTTTAACAGAAATTATATTTAAATTCTTTCCCCAATTTGTTGGGTTGCACCTCGCCTAATTTAGCCAAAAATTATTTTCTTGAACGAATTGGAATTTATAATTTTTGTTGGGACACAAAATACCTACTCACGATTAAAATGCGCCTAAAAGGAAAATGTATTCAAAAATTAGCCTTGATTTTCTTGTCAAATCACTGTTTTTATTTTTACTCGGAGGAAGACACACCACAGAAATTGGATTCTGACAAATGCAAAAATAATAAGAAAATTAAAATACAACCGTTAGTTTTATAATTTATTAAGGAAAAGCCATATGGAAGCTCATTTAATTTCAATTAAAATGTGAAACTTCCATTAGGCATAAAAACCTTAAAAATTATACATGTCAACAAATATTACAAAATCCACATAATACAAAAATAATATAAAATTCTAGAAATTTATTGAAATCACCATCAACAAAATCACTGGGTGTCGTGCTATCACAGGAAGTTCGGCATTGGTACCACTTGCATGCTGAGATCCTAAAATAAAAACAAAAGAAAAAGAAATTAACTGAAAAATTTCATAATTCAAGGAACAATACTCATCATTCTAATAAACATCTTGAGTGTACTTAGATAGTCGTCTGAACGACGCTTTTGCACCAAAAATGTGTTCAAGTGTTTTCCTGAAAAAAATCAAAAAAAATCGATTAGTTTAGATTGAAGGTGAAATAGAACAAAATTTAAATAACAGTTATTAAGTTCAAATAAACTTTTATTTAAATTTTATACTATACATGCTCATTAAACAATTTAAATTGTGAAATAGAACGTTTTAGAATTGAAATTACCTGATTATGTACGGCGTCAATAGTAGCCTTTATTAGGAATTGCTCCAGTTCGGTCCTAGCTGATAAACGCAATCTTTTTAAGTGCGTTTTCAAATAACCTAAAAAGGCATCGATATCCTGATCTTCGACGGACGTTGGAGTGGTGATGTTGCCTGTAGTTATAGGTCTAAGGCCCTCTAACGCGTTGATGTATCTCTCTTTGAAATGAGCAGATTCATCCATGCCTGGGCGTTTTTTAGGTGCCCTTCTGACAGCATTCTCTCCATTTTGGGCTGCTTCCAATGGTGGTTGGGACGAAAAATTCCCAGATAACTCAACCGAACTATAGGCAGGAATAAAAAATTAATTGGTACATAAATAGTTGATACAATAAAATTACTTACTCTCTTGGATTTGTAGTGTCATCTAGAAATGTTAGGATACTGGCAAACTTATATTCCTTTGCTGTGGTTGTCGCCGAACCACTCGCTTTACGCTTTTTGGATCGAAAGTATGTTGCCTTAATGCAGTCCCATTGTTTGCGTATCTTAAGAACATTTGTGGTTGTTGGTTGAATTTCTGTGTGCAAAGTAATAATTATAGTATGTAGAACACAATTTTTTATTTGTAGGTAAAGCGGAAATCTTACCCGCTTCGGTCGCCACTTCTTCCCACAATCTGTGACGGATTGTTTTTATTTTAAAATTGACATCTCGAATGTCCCATAACGCGGGTCGTGCGAATACTGCATCTATTATCAACTCTGGAAATAAAAAATGGTTAGTTTTTTCGTCGTAGAGCACTAAATACATACATAACATAATGTAATTTTTCCATATTACCTTGCACCGAATCGTTAAAAAC
The DNA here is from genome assembly GCA_932526605.1 of Nephrotoma flavescens. Lineage (NCBI taxonomy): Eukaryota > Metazoa > Arthropoda > Insecta > Diptera > Tipulidae > Nephrotoma > Nephrotoma flavescens. The sequence goes on along the minus strand of OW052222.1, from coordinate 63,584,419 downwards.
TACTTCAGTAACACTTGTTGACGAATTATTCCGTTGGACCTGCTCCTCAAGTGGCGACGTTGATAAATTAGCAAAATCGTTTGGGTCTACTTCAATGACTTCGACATCATCGTATTCCTCATTAAAATTTTTATAGAAACTTGTGAGTGAAGTAGTGCCAGCATATCTATTTCTGAGATATTCACTATCCACCACAATATTTTCCAGTACTGTGATACTTTTTCCTAAAAATATAAACAATATCATTAAACTTTATTCCTAAATACGCTCGAAAAAAATTACCGTTATTATTCATTTATATTTTTTATTACTTTTATTTTTTCACTAATAATATTATATTTATTTTAACTTGTATTTCGGTACACTAATCAAATCCACTTCTATTTATATTTTATTCGAATTTTCAACATTCACAATTGAGTAATATGTATTTAATTTGTATACAAAAAATAAATATAGTTAAAAGTTTTGAACTTATTTCCAATATGGTGACCGTGGTACATATGAAAAAAGTAAAAATCTAGAGTTGCTATAAACTACCATAATATCAAAAGCTGCAACAAAATTTTTGTATTGTAACACTAAATTAGTGTTGTTGTGTTGAAATGTTGCCATAAAAAATACTCCGATTTGTATTTTTTCTAATTTTTTATGGCAACACACCACTACATATACAATGATTTTATCAGTAAAATTTTACTGAACTTTTTCGTTGTTTCGTTTTGGCATGTGGCGAAATTATATTTTTATCTCGCTCTTTTTTTACTGAAAAAATATGTTTCATTGTGGAATAAAGGCTTAAAAATAATTTTATTTTTCAAGCGTTAATGAGCGCATAAAATGTATTAATACATTTTATAATTATTTCATTAATTAAATAAAAATTATAGATACTAGCTAATAAATTAATTAAATTAATAATTATTATATAATATAAATGAAAATACACAAAAAAAAAATTCAATCGCATCTATTTTCTTATCATCTTTCATTTATTCCACTGTTCGCGAGCATGAGAAAAATTCTCATGTTGCATCCACATGCATTTTTTTCAACCGATAATGCTTGTTGGGTCATGAGAAATTGAACACACACAAAGATAGAAAATGGCAGCACACATATTAAAATTGAATAGTATACACTGTGTACGTATACAATTTCTCGTGAGATTTTCATGAGAAAATCGTACAAAATCCGTACGCTGATGTTATCCAGTGCAGGTGCACCTAGAATACTACAGTACAGAGTACAGACCACACTGCTTTAAAAATGTTGCTATATGACGTCAATTTATATTGGGAACTATGTATAATAAAAAAAATAAGAAAAATAACGTAAGAGAGCGAGAGATAGGATTTAAATGTATACGACCATACTCAGAATAAAGGATGAAACACACCAAGCAGCAGCAGCGAGCAGCAAATTTAAATATTGGCTTATTCGCTTATGTAACGATACAAAATTATAATTTGAGTATAAATATAGGTGTTTCCAATAAAATAAATCAAATATTTTCTAATTTTAATAGAATAATTTAGATTTAAAGAAATTATATTGAATGAAGTTGCATCTATCACGGCATCGGTAGGTTCCACACACAGCAGCATAAATTTGCTGCATGTGGCTGCTACTCATAACCTCGATAAATTTGACAAAATTCAATTTACTAAAACAAAACAATCTGCTGCGCCGCTTGGTGTGCACACCCATATGTAGCCGTTAATGTGGATTGCTTGGAATATGTCGCGCTGCTCTTGGTGAGTTTCATCCTTAACAAAAATAAAAAGTTTAAGAGAAATTGCGCTTTAATTTTGCTGTCACGTAAAAAGAATAGCAGAGCGAAAATTTTCGTGCAAGAATAAAAAACTTAACAATTACAACAACAAAACTCAAACAAATTTTTGTGCGTTACAAGTAATATGCATTTTTATTATTTTATATATGGGAATTTGGAATAATTGGTGTATTTTATGTTTCCTATTTATAAAATATCCATGTACACATATACTAATATGAATATAAAATCAAAAATAATTTTCACTACACTGTATAATTGTATTTTGCTATAAAGCAGACCTAAAAAATAATTTATCGAATTGCGGTCATTTAAACCGCATATAAATAACTTTTGTAATTTTAAACACATATATTTGTTGAGATATAATTCGTTTATACTCAAAACTATTGTAGTTTCACTCAATATTTTAGCAAATACATTAAAAAAATATTACATGAAATACAAGAATGAACTTAATATTTTAAGTAATCTATAGCCGAAAAGTCAAATTGGAATAATATTTTTTGTCTTCGTTTCTTACGTTTTTCTGTTATTTTTTTTATTCTATCTATAGTTGGCTCTTATGTCGTCAGTTTTCTCTTTTGCCCGGTTTACATGAGAAAATTGTTTTCTTCTACAAATTTTTGCAGGTAAATAAGAAAGAATCCGCTATATAAAAATATTCAATATGCCAGAAAGAAATAAACATATATAGTAATGGCGTAATTTTTTTTATAGGATCATTATTACATTTTTATCTATGGCGTCTGTTTTTATAATGAATCCTAATCAGCCATGCTACACACAATTTTGGTTTTTGGATTCAAACTATTGCGCAATAGATTTTAATTTTTAGTTTTAAACTCTTATTTTAAATTAAATCATTAAATTTTTTTGTCTTGTTTTATTCTTTTTTCTCGAAAATAAATTTTAAACAAAAATCTACATCTCAAAAATGTCCTTAAACTTTTTTATTTTCATTTCAATTTTTTTCATTTCGGATTCACGGACAAAAATTTTATTACGTAGCTGCGACGTAAAAATTTTGACCGTGAATCCGAAATGAACAAAATTGAAATGAAAATAAAAAAATTTACGGACATTTTTGAGATGTAGATTTTTGTTTAAATTTTATTTTCGAGAGAACAGAATAAAACAAGACAAAAAAATTTAATGATTTAATTTAAAATAAGGGTTTAAAATTAAAATCTATTGCGCAATAGTTTGAATCCATAAAACCAAATTATAGTGTAGCATGGTTGAATACCTCAAACAGAATAACGGGGCACATCGCCAATCTTCGGCGCTCAAAGTTCAAATCTTTTTTGTCAAACAGATAGTCGCCGTTTTTTTGACATTTCTTTCATTTGTAGACAGACTTAAAATACTAAAAATAAATTAAATCTTTTTGTTTGTGGATAAATAAACATACCATCAAAATAGAAGAAATGGATAATAGTGATAACACAATAATGCTAATGAAAATGGCAATGATGTTTTTCACAATAAGTAATTTATTGAAAGATTAATTTCTCTTTAAATGAATCTTGAAAATTGTAAAACTCCATTGAGTATTTAAAACAAACTACTTCTTTATTAGAACAAAACTTAGTTGTGTATTATCACCTCATCCATTTGATAAAAAATAAGTTTTGTTTGTTTTTAACTAAATGTCACTCATCGCCCCAAAAAATATAAATTTTTATATTTTGACGTCGATTGTCGACGCTCTATCTGTTCGACCTTATGGAAATGCATGTATTTTATATTTAGCGCCGATGTTTTCGACGTCAATCTGTTTGAGGTATAAAAATTTATAAATACGAAATAATTTTTTTTCTTGTTAATTTTAAAAATGATGCCATAAAAATACTCGGATCGAATATATTTTATGGCAACATTTTCATTTTTATGGTGATTTTTGCTCAAAAATTCTTCTGCAAAATTTTGTTGGGATATATTTCTTTTCTTGTCTCTCATTTGCAAAAAGTCAATGTTATATCTTATTCATTTTGCAGAAGAAAAATGTTGGTCGTATTTAAACCGGGCTATATGCAGCACTAAAATTAAAAAGATACTTTTGATTTTTTTTTTGGGTTTGCTGTCACATTGATAAGAAAAAAATTGTAAACAAACAAGAAAAATATTTTAATAATATATTTTAAAATTTAATAGAAACCTATTTGTAAAATTATTAATTCATAATATTATTAAAAAATTATGCATTTTAAATTGTGTTAAATATGCAAACACGTATAAAATGTGTACACATTTCCTATAATTTACGAGAAGACATAACCTTACTTTTAGTACACGCATAAAAATATTTTTTTATTAGGCCCTCTTTACACCGTCTTATTTGCTTATACCAGTGCACCTAGAATACTACTAGTATTCTAGGTAGTACTACTAGTATTCTAGGTGCACTGCTTATACCAATGCCTTCTATAGTACTGGCCTGTGACAAAATTCGTTTTTTGCTGATGACGTCAACGTAAGTCGACAACCAGATGTCAGCATAATTAAGTAAAAATAAAACACCTTGCCTCCTTATTACGGCGACAATCAATTCCACAAACTTAACAAATAAAAATCTAAATTATTATAAAATAAATTAATAAATTATGAACAATTTTAGTGTAACTGATTTTCTTAATTCGTAAATTGAATTTTTCCGATCCATATTCAAAAAGTTTAGTTAGCATTTGAGGAAATGCTCCTATTTAGATAACGTAATACGAAGTTTAAGTGTATTTCACTACACAAAAATATAAATACAATCGTGAGAGCAGAGAATATTTTGTGATCATTTTGATTATATTTTGTCCAGAGCCCGTATAGAAATGGCCATGACACCATAAAAAAAACCTCGTTGAGCTGGTGTTAGTGACAGGCAAGCGCGCGTACACATCTCCATAGTAAAAAAAGTTCGGTTACATGGGATTTTTTGCCAGGCAAGTTTTGTTTCGCTCGTATTTCCTTAAATACTTAAGTTTTCATTATGATTTTTCAATGACATAATCATAGTTTATCTAAGTACAGTTTCAGATTATTTTTAATCTAAATTTAAAAGCTTTTATTTTAAAATTTTATTATTTTCTAAAAGTTTACCCTATTTATGCGGCATTTGTTATTATGTTTTCATTTTTGTTTGTTTTGATTTTTTGCTGCGTTTTGATTTGTGCAGCGAGAGTCACATGAACCAATTAGATCCTTGTTTACGTTTTTTTTGCATATGCATAGGGTGGTTAAATGATAATTTTTATATTTTTATCCAGAGCCTATATATACTGGCCATGACTCGTTATTTTAACACTGTGTTAGCTTGCCTGTTCGCATACTATGAACTTTAAAATTTTACATGGATTTTTTCTTTTTTTGCTTTTATAAATTCGTTTACCGAAATGAAATGAACCAATTAAATTGTTTGATTTTCTTTTTGTTTTGCTTGTTTGTTACAGGGTGGTAATAAATTATTTTGATGTTTATAGTCGATGATGTTTCGTTCTCTCTTACTCTTTTCTCTCGTTAGTTGTATATTGTGCAGGCAGTGTAATGCAATGCAATGCAAGTAATTAGTAAATAATAAAATACCTAATCAGATTTTATTTTAAAAAGAGTTTATTAAGTGTTAAAATAGGTGTAAAAGTTTTAATACGTTTTATGAGTGAAATATATATTTCAAACAAGTGGTGAATAATAAATAAACAAGTGGTATTAAACGATTTTTCGATATGGATATTTTATACCTAAAGATACAGTTTTTTGGCGCAAAAAATAAAATAGTTTAAAAATGTGCTAAAGATAAGTTATAAATAATTTAGTGCAAATGTAATTGATGTGCCATTCAATTTAAAATTAACGGGTATAATAATTAAACAGATTTTACTAAATTTTTCGCAAGTTGAGTTTGATTGTCTAAAACTCTTGTACAATATAAATTTTTTAGCGCAACAATTACATTTGCAAATTGCATGTTTAAAAAAAATATATAATCAAAATTTGAATTAATTATTTATTCATTGAAAAAGTTCAGTTGTATTGGATTCTGCAACTAAAAAATCAGGTATGTTTATATACAATTTATACGTATTTAGTACGAACTTAACTTGGCGTAAGTGTAAATGACGTATACATAGCCGAAATCGGGTAAGTTGAACATATTTTTATAGGATTGTGTTCTTTATAGGATTGTGTATCTATCGTTTTTAGGAAGTGCAAGTCAAAAATTTCGGAAAAATTACCACATGTTCCAAGAAAATGTTCAGTTTTTCCAAAAATATTTTTTGTTTTCTTTTTCATTCAAAAATTAAAAATCTGCGGTTTGTCTGCGCAAATACTAATACCCCGTTTACACCAGTAGAATAAAAGTATGTAGCAAAAAAGTATGTTGGTGTAAACTCAAACTAAAATACTTTAATACTTTATCGCGTACTATTTTGCTATTAAAGTATAATAGCTATCAAAAAAATATTGACATTATAGTCGTAGTTTAAACTCTACTTTAATGTTATAATACTTTAATTTTGTTTATTATTTTTTTCAAGTGGCCGATAAAGACATTTTTTGTTTGGCTATACATTTCCATTTGTGATATTAACCAAAAAAAATATATTTACCAACAAAAAAAATAATATAGTATTATAGTATGGGTTTACACCGCTTGCGATGTAAACTGGCCGGGTATTATACTTTATTAGCAAAAAAGTATTATACTATTAAAGTAGCTCTGGTGTAAACCCAGTATAAGATTACAATTTTTTTAAAAAAATTTGTATGTTTTTACGTAGGTACATACATGGTATACTAAAATTTGGAAATCCCAAAGCCGCTTAGCAATCATCTCCTCTGCGCAAGGAGCCAAAATTTTCAAATCATTGCCGAATGCCAAAAGTTTTACATTTGAAAATATTTAGAAACTCTTTTTCGTGGAAAATTTTGTAGTTTCTCCATAAATTTACAATTTCAACCTCAAAATCTATTAAAAAACATTATATATTATTTATTTAACTAGTGAAAATTGATAGTTTTTCCGAAATTTTTGGCTTGCACCATCTAAAAACGATAGATACACAATCCAACACAGAAATTAAAAAAAAAATGTTCATCTTACTCGATTTCTGCGATGTATACGTCATCCACACTTTAGTCCTAACTTATGTACACTTGTCGTAAGGAATCTCAATTATTTATTTAAAGGTGAAATTTCGGCTTATCGATGCAAATTACGTTTCCATATGGAGAGTACATCCCATATCGAACCATTTTGGTATGTTAAAAATATTATTAGTGGTTTAGCCACATCGCGATTTTGTAATAGTCCCCCCACCTGTCGAATACACTGTATTGTCACTTGTTCGAGAGGATGATTGATGGGCAATTTAATCATTAGTTCCATTTTCGTTTCAACGATTGAATAAGTTTCCACCACTTCGCTAGTACTTGACCTTGTGACTTTTATCTGCATGTTATCGTCTTTGGTTCGTTTCTCTAGGACGCATCGTAGCTCATCTCGGCTCAACGGCTTTGAAATGAAGTTAATCGTAACCTTTTCAACGAACCAGGCTTGTTGTGGTGTTAAATCGTGCAAATACAACGAAAAGCCTTTAATAAGCGATGTGCTTATACCGTCAAGGGACTGTGGCGACGTTTCTGAAATCAAAATAACGTTAAATGTAAATCTAAGTTTATCAAAAAATGAATCTCTTACACATTATACGCCAGTTCAGTTTTGCTCAATCGTATTATTGCATCGTATATGTTCATCGCATTAGCAAGTATCACATCAAAGTTCGTGTCGAAACAGTTCCAATCAATAAATCGTTGAGATACATATTGTTAATTAGATTATCAGCACGTCCCTCTTCAAAATTGTTGAACGATTTAATAGTGATAGATTACGATTTAATTTTTATCAAAATTGTTCTTATTCTTTAAGAAATGGGTCAACATCGCTTTAGACAACAGTCTATTTTCCGTGTAAGGATTTGCAACAAAACCAGAGTATATATCGAAATTTCTTTCGTCGAGCGCGTCATTTTCAAGCAGTTTGATTAAAATACTTGACGATGGGTAGTAAATTGATTTCATGTTTTCTTGGAGTTTATCTTTTATACAGGTGAGGTTATCCCCTGATGTTGATTTAGGATATGGTTTTAGCGAGATGTTCGACACCGGATTTCAGAGAGTCAATCTAAATGGAATAAAATGGTTTACCACAATTTAAATTGATCAACATAACATGTGAGATACACATGGATATACGTACCTTTAAATCCTGTGAAAGCTTCCGAACCATCATATTTAACCAGCGTACTCATTAAGTACTCTACAGTATAGAAGATCAGCCGTACATAATTTAAATTATCATTGGTCCAATTTTTTTCTGTTTCCACAATTTTTTTCATAAACACTTTCATCATAATGGAATAATCTATTGACCAAAAATGTAGTCTGCTTGAGTAAATCGTTTAAAATTTCGTTGAAATCGGTGCCTAAATCATTACTTAACTGGATATTACTTAGATCCATACTTTCACTACTGTTATATAGTTTTTAGTTTTATTCGCATCACTATTTAGCGGCTGCAAGAGTATTTCCATTATTCCCTCAATTAACTTATAATCGATCAGTTTTGTCAAAATAATAGAACACAAGATACTGTTTAATAACATCCTGAGACATTAAATTTTCAGCGTACTCCTCATTACAAATCGGATGGCTATTATGGGATACGATCGTAATAATACGTAATAATATCATCATTTTATAACTTGTTAATAACCACAATCTTATCATTATCGCTATGCAAATAGTTGACCACATTAAATATCGAATCAACAAAAGTATCATTTTGAAGCGACTTTATTTCCAAGAATGATACGAATTTAACTACATATTTCATATGTTTCATAAGTTCGTATGCAAAAAAAACGTATACAAGGATCTAATTGGTTCATGTGACTACCCGCTAAACAAAAAAGCGTATCGTAAAAAACGATACGTTGCCGATACGTAAACGATACGATTTTTTACAAATCCGAAGAAATTTTTCGTACAATTATATACTACATACAATAGAACACACAATAAAAATTCAACAACAAATGACGAGAGCGAAATATAAAAAACACCATTCACTTCATTTTGGTTTTATATGTTGAGGTGATCTAAGTAAAGTAAAACTTGTTTTTAATTTTTAACGAACGACGCCATTTTCATAAGTGCTTTGGTTACAAAAGTTTTTATTAAATTTCTATTAATAATAGATAATTTATTGCTGTAATTAGGTTGTTTTATAGAATACAATTATTAACAAGTTGCAAGTAAGTGAAAGAACTAAAACAAAATTATTGGTTTCATTAATAAAAATGAGTAAACCAAACAACGAGAAATAAAAATACATCACATCACGATTCGTCTATTGAATGGAGTGGCACACAACATGAGGAATTATTTGATTTTGATGATTTCGACCCAACTACAGACGAAATATGTTGAATTTTAATGAATAAAATAACGAAAAATTTAATTAAACAAGCTTTTTATATGCTAATAAGTATCTTGCAAAATGCATGGTGTATAAAATGATTCATAATGGCATCGCCAAATTCGTGATATTAACGATACGAAAATATCGATTCGTAATGGTATCGCAAATTTCGTATCGTTTCCGTTACAGGAAAAGCGATACTAATGCGTATCGCAACATTCGTACTCTTTTCGATGCCCATTAATACATAGGCAAACATCGTAAAAAAGTCTAATTATCATAGGACCGGGGATTTGTAAACGTATCGTTTTCGAATCGAAAAAACGTTTCGTTTGCGATATGTTGTATGAACATGTTACATCGTTTTCGTATCGTAAATGAATCGCTTTGTTTAGCGGGTAGCGCTGCACAAATCAAAACGCAGCAAAAAATCAAAACAAACAAAAATGAAAACATAATAACAAATGCCGCATAAATAGGGTAAACTTTTAGAAAATAATAAAATTTTAAAATAAAAGCTTTTAAATTTAGATTAAAAATAATCTGAAACTGTACTTAGATAAACTATGATTATGTCATTGAAAAATCATAATGAAAACTTAAGTATTTAAGGAAATACGAGCGAAACAAAACTTGCCTGGCAAAAAATCCCATGTAACCGAACTTTTTTTACTATGGAGATGTGTACGCGCGCTTGCCTGTCACTAACACCAGCTCAACGATGTTTTTTTATGGTGTCATGGCCATTTCTATACGGGCTCTGCACAGTGTTAAAATAACGTGTCATGGCCAGTATATATAGGCTCTGTTTTGTCATTTCGGTTTCATTTCTACTTTATTTATATTTAGTGTCACATAATTAATCGAAGCTGTACGATGCATTTTTCTATATTTTACATAATATCCGTACTTCTTTTGCTATTTTTATTGAATCTACGTACCAATTACAACAACTTCGAATTCGATGGTATTACAAATCGACTTATGTTGGATAAAAATGACAAAAAACGCCAAAATCGAAAATAAAAGTGTACATGCATTACTAGGAAAATTAAAAAAGCATATCCTTCGGCTTCAACAGTTTGTTCGAAACTAAAACAACAAAATTACAAAACAACTGGAAAGAGAAATATTTTTATTGTGTCGGTCAAGTCGTCCCAAACGATTTTGCTGACTTATTTTGACAGATATAGCAAACAACAAATGTTTTAGGAATTTGTTATTTAATAATTAAATAAAAAAATTAAAATGCACAAAAAATAATTTATTTTAATGAACTATTTAATAAATAAAAACATAAAAATGTGTCTTGAGTTATTAAAACACGATGATAATTTATTATTGTAGCTGGAGATGCGCGAAATGTGCAAGCTACAATATTTTTATGCAAGATACACCTCGATTAATCCTCTTTATATCTCTAAAATATTTTTATATCTCTAAAATCTATTAATTATATTAATTTATTAAGACAATATTGTATTAATAGTTATTAATTAAGTGGAATATCATTAATGTTTGAAAATTATTGATAATATTTGATAATTTGTTGAATTTTTTATGTTTACATGATCAAATGTATATTACTTGTTTACATGATCAAATAAGTTTTTTGCTTTCAAAATAAGTCACCTCGATAGCAGACTTATTTGAATTAAGTCGGTATAAGCAAATAAGTCGGTGTTTAAGAAAGATAATTCGGTTTCAATCCAAAGTTAACTCTAAGTTGATTCGATCCGAATTGAATCCCAAATATACACGTAGCAACTGTGTATTCTAGGTGCACTGTGTTATCACTCCAGTGGCACTATTCTGGTAATTCCGCGGGAATAGAGAATTGGGGAAAGATTTTATATGTAATTACTGTTCAAATATATTTTTCCGGCCTACTGACGAAAAAAGTTTGTTGTAAATATTTATAAATTGAGAATAATTTTTCCATACCTAAATTGGTAGGGAAAATTATTCCCAATTTAATTATGTTTTGAAAAAAATTAACACTAGCTTTTTACCTCAAGAAGCAAAAAAAAAATATTTGAACTGAAATTACACATAAAATCTTTCCCCAATTCTCTATTCCCGGGGAATTGCCAGAATAGTGCCACAGAGTCAAAATGTTTACATATTTTGACATCCGAAGGAATAATCGATTCATTTACTATATATTAAGAATTCAATCCGGATTGAACCCGGATTGAAATTTCAATATATACGGGATCGAGTCAACTTCGCGTTATCTCGATTCGATCCACCAAATTTGTAGAAACACCAATATATATGGAATCGAGTCGAAAAACAACAACAACAAAAACATTTTTAATAAATATTAATAATACAACAACGCTATTTTTATTTTGTTTCCAATATAAATATATATATTTTGCGAATATATATTTTGATTTTAAATATTTTAATTTTTATTTGAATTTAAATAAATTTAGAAACATGTATTTAGAATATTTTTTTGACGTTTATCTCAACTCGGTTTCGATTCGATCCCAACATAAGTCGCCAATATACACGCTAGAAAAGATGACTCGGTTTCAATCCATAGTTAACTCTAATGGGGCATTTACATATAGAAAATTGTTTTCTTCTACAAATTTTTGCAGGTAAATAAGAAGGATCCGCTATATAAAAATATTAAATATGCCAGAAAGAAATAAACATATATAGTAATGGCGTATTTTTTTATAGGATCATTATTAATTTATTTTTAATGAATTCAAATGCAAAATTTACATTATTATCTATGGCGTCTGTGTTTAATTATGAATCCTCAACATTTCTAAATACGAAATAATTCTTTTTCTTGTTAATTTTAAAAATGTTGCTATAAAAAACTCGGATCTAATATATTTTATGGCAACATTTATTTTTATTGCAACATTTTATAGTCGTTTTTGTTGTATAATGACTTAAAAATCTTCTGCAAAAGGGGTATTTACATGCGACCAACATTTTTCTTCTTCGACTTTTTGCACATGAAAGACAAGAAAAGAAACATATCCCAACAAAATTTTGTAAAAGTTTTTTGTCACTATACAGCAAAAACCACTATAAAATGTTGCCATAAAATATATTCGATCCGAGTATTTTTATGGCAACATTTTCAAAATTAACAAGAAAAAAAGTTATTTCGTATTTATAAATGTTGAGGATTCATAATAAAAACAGGCGCCATAGATAAAAATGTAAATTTCGCATTTGAATTCATTAAAAATAAATTAATAATGATCCTATAAAAAAAATTACGCCATTACTATATATGTTTAAGCCTTTATTATTAATGAAACATATTTTCTCAGTAAAAAAATAGCGAGATAAAAATATAATTTCGCCACGTACCAAAACGAAACCAAAAAAAATCTCAGTAAAATTTACTGGGGAAAATGTTGCCATAAAAAGTATGAAACTCATTACTTTTTATGGCAACATTTGTTGTCTTTGTCACTCTAACGTAATTTTAATATGTATACTCTCCTCTTTTCGGTTTCTCAGTATTTTTTACTGAAAAAATATGTTTCATTGTGGAATAAAGGCTTTATTTCGGTCTGGCATATTGAATATTTTTATATAGCAGATCCTTCTTATTTACCTGCAAAAATTTGTAGAAGAAAACAATTTTCTACATGTAAATGCCCCATAAGTTGATTCGATCAGGATTGAATCTTTAGTATATAGGTACTAATTGTAAAAAGATTGATAGTGATATTTATTTATCACATTTCCATCTACTACTGTTGTATCGATGGAATCATAAATAAGTACACTGCCACCTAGTTTCTAATACATAATTTATTTGAATTATCAATAGTGTGACTGTGAAATTATTTCGCCGGGCATTTTTTACGGCTTCTTTGGCTTGATTTTCGAGGACATATCTATATATTGGGCCAACTATAGATGGAATAAAAAAATAACAGAACAACGTAAGAAACGAAGACAAAAATTTATTATTCCAATTTGACTTTTCGGCTATAGATTACTTTAAATATTAATTATTTTTGATTTTATATTCATATTAGTAGTATCTGTGTACATGAATATTTTATAGGTAGAAAACATAAAAAGATTATTCGCCAAATGCGCAACGCAAAAAAATTTGTTTGTGTTTTGTTGATGTACTCGTTAAGTTTTTTATTCCTGGGGTGGGAAGTTGTAACATCACTTCTTTCGATACTAGCGAAATTTACATCTCTTTCATCACAAATTATATTTATCGTTTGTCCATTTTTCAATTACATTGCTTCTATTACGATCTCTACCTATTCGAATAAAACATTATGTCGTTCTACTCTTATTGTATCACCTACTTATTTCAAGAGTGGTAGTGCGATGGCACACGAGAAAAAAAAGTAGAATTATACTCTTAGAAGAGGTCTTTGGGTTTTACCCATATAAAATTTGCTATTTCATTTGAGGCACGTCAGAGCAGGATGGTTATATAAAAAAGCATATGGCTTACTCATATTTCAAAACGAAAAACCCCAAATCACCTGTTTATTTATGTGCACAGTGACAACCTATGGTGACGACTTAATTTTGTGCTTTAAAAATGATTGTTTAAAATACATTAAAATAATAAAAATATTTAGTGGTTTATGTAGTAGTGCGTAGTAGTGCAACATTTGATAAAAAAAAATTGCAAACTTTTAATTGAAATGAAGTGTATTGTCAAAAATTGTAAAAATACGCCTAAAAAATTTCAGAAAGGCGTATCTTACCATCAGTGAGTTTACTATTTGTTTATATAAAATAAAATGTAGATTAAGTTAAGAAGAAAGTGATTTGTGGAAAATTTATCCTTAATTTAAGTTATAAATCAGAGAAAATTAAGTAAACAATTTTGTGTGCCGGCGTGGGGTTTTTCATTTTGTGTTTGTGTTTGTAAACATAGTTATATTACCATATGTAGGGGTACATGCTCGATACGTTCTAGCAAGCAAATTAGCAAGTTGCGGGCTGAAAATGACATTTTGTCATGCTGGATCGATTTTGCGATTTACTAGCAAGCAAAAAATCTAAAAAAGTTGCGACCAATATTTTGAGGTCGTAACACAAAAAAACAACAACAATTCTGCATGAAATATTAAAGTGACGTTTATCATTTTGTTGTGTGCGCGTAATAATTAAGTTTCTTTTAAAATTCTAATAATATGGAATTAATTATAATGCGTGTGAGGCGCCGAAGACGAATACCTCGAAAAGTATTCAAAGACCGGGGAAATCCATTTGAATGTGAAGACGATATACTTTTTAATAGATATAGATTCACGAAATCAGCAGCGGAGTTTATAATTGACAAACTGACAATTCAACTTCAAAGAACTACTGGGAGGAGTAAATCGATTCCTCCACACCTAACAGTAAGATATTCATTTTTAATATGTTTTATATGCGTACCCATTAATTTTAGGTGCTTACTGCTTTAAACATATTAGGGTCAGGAAGTTTCCAATTTGTAACTGGCGAAATGAACTATCACCAATTAAGTCAACCAACTATCAGCAAACTATTGAAAGAGTTTTTAGAAGCGATGTTAATATATATTAAAGAATTTATAAAATTCCCAATCACAATGCAGGATATCACCACTACAAAATTGCAATTCTACAGAAAATACAGGTTTCCAAATGTAGTCGGTTGCATCGATGGAACCCATATCCCAATAAATAGGCTGTACCTTCCGGATGCATATTCTTTCTACAATCGGAAAGGATTTTTTTCCATAAATGTTCAAGCGGTAAGTTTATTAAAATTGAAACGAAAAGAGGCATAAACTAATTTGGTTTAAAAATATATGTTTTAGATGTGCAATGCAGCTTATGAGTTTACTGATGTCGTCGCTCATATATATTTAAAAATTGCTCACTATACAAATTTTTAAATTCCAGCAGCCTGTTATGATATTCACAACCTCCCGTATTCAAAATGCCAAAACGATCTAAATCGTCACAGATCAAAGACCAAACGATACCATGCATAACATTGAAAAGTACAAAAAAATACACAGTAAGCGAAACCGACGCACCATATAAAACATAAGAAAGAAACCTAAATACAAGAAAAATAACAACAACAAGCAAATATAACATACGACACATACGTATTACTCATTATTAGCCTTATCGCATTTTCACATAAGAAAAAAAAAGTAATTACAAATAACATACGAAGAAAACGCAACAAGAAAAAGGCCGTACAAACACCGTTTCGATATTCAAAATACGCGGATCCGCTCGAAACGCGATATTTTAAAATGCGATATTTCAAAACGAGATATGACAAAACGAGATATGGTACAAAACGCGATATTTCAAAATGCGATATTTCAAAACGCGATATGGTACAAAATGTGATATGGTACAAAACGCGATATTTCAAAATGCGATATTTCAAAACGCGATATGGTACAAAACGCGGTATGGTACAAAACGCGATATTTCAAAATGCGATATTTCAAAACGCGATATGGTACAAAACGCGATACGATACAAAACGCGATATTTCAACACGCGATATTTCAAAATGCGATATGGTACATAATATGCGTTGCGAAGCGGCGGGAGCGCAGCTACCCACCTGATACCGATCCTACATACTATCGTTCCTATCGATTTTTAATTTCTATAAACTGAAATTAAATTTCCCCTTCACCCGCCTGATATAACCCGATCCTAAACTCTCGTTTTGTACCATATCCCGTTTTGTACCATATCGCGTTTTGAAATATCGTGTTTTGAAATATCGCGTTTTGTACCATATCGCGTTTTGTACCATATCGCGTTTTGAAATATCGCATTTTGAAATATCGCTTTGTGTACCATCGCGTTTTGTACTGTATCGCGTTTTGAAATATCGCATTTTGAAATATCGCGTTTTGATAATTCGCGTTTTAAAATATTGCGTTTCAAATGGGACCCCAAAATACGTTATGCGTGAAATACGTTTTCGCTGACTCCAAATAAATTTCGTTTAATGAACCATAACTTGGGCGACCAAAGTTTGCGAAATATGATTTTTGACTTTATGCAAATTAAATCAAAAAAAAAAAAGAAGAAAAATGCAATTCCAAGAAAAGTGATCGATTTTATTTCCACACGCGCTCCAAATAATATTTAAAAATAAAAATTGCTGAATTTCCCAAATTTAAATTGTTGGTAGAATCAATATAACAATTTTAGTATATAAGGTTAACATTTTTAGTCTACATTAATCAGTTCGTCAAATCAGTATAATCAGATCAGTTATATTAATCAGTTCAATTAAACTTTCATTAAATAAAAAAACCAACAACTACAAGTAATCGTAGAAATTCATTTCCAACAAATATAAGAACGAGGAAGTCCATCAACTAGCTGAATACAACAGTATACAACGGTAAGTATTTCTACAACTAATATCCTAGCACCAATTTGATAACTTGTGATTTCTTAACCTCGCACGGCAAAGCGAGGGGGTTTGTGGAAGAAGTGGGTAACCCCACAGTATATATTCCTGTGTCAAATCACACTTCATTAAATTTTTCTCAAACTAACAACAAATCCATCCATTGAGGTGCAATCTGAATTAAATCTCAAGTCGTAATCCGCTGAAGGTTCAACCCCACTAAGACAATATTCTACTTTGAATTCATCTGCGACAATTCAGATTATGATAGGTTCATACCAAATAAATGTATTTACCTTTTAGTTCGTCGGTTGATTAAGTATATCAACCCTAGTGTTGTTAATCGCATGTTGAAAAGACTAAATAACCTAACATAACAGTCTCGTAAACATACAGTTACAACAAGCCTTCCGGAAAATTGCTGTCTTTTGGGTGATAATGGATACCCACTGTTGCATTGTCTGATGATCCCTATTATCAGTCCGTCCACGAGTGCTGAAATAAATTATAATACTCACCACAAAAAGACCAGAAAAATTGTCGAACAGGCATTTGGTGTACTGAAAAGCAGGTTTCGAATTATTTGCAAAACTGGAGGATTTATGTGCTATGGCGTCAAAAAATGTGTGCAAATAGTAGCAGTATGCTTTATATTGCACAATATTGCTAAATTACACAATATGCCAAATTTTGAAACTGATGATGCTAGAGAAGAGATAGAATTATCAAATATAATTGAATTTGATGTAAATTTGCCTAGCCAATTACGCGGTAATTTAATTAGGCAATAAATTATAAATCATAATTTTACAAATAATTAATAAAATTAAATTTAATTCAAATATTCGTTTTGTTTCAGTCTTCTTTATCACATACATATTTCAGGTAAAATTTAAAACAATATAAATTTAAGATAGTTAATTGAAAATAAATAAACGTAATGTATAAATAATAAAGGAAATTTAAATATCTAACGAAACATTATGTTGGCTTTGTTGGCCGAGTTTCTCGCTAATTTCGCAAAGGAGGTTATTTGTTACTTGCGACTCCTTTAACCGCTGCTGTTGAATTAATAAATTCTTGCCGTGGTGTGCAGCTTAATGGTCTTGCTCTTTGTTGGACGGATGGTGTATTTACGACTATTTCATCCACTATTTCATCTCTCATTGTTGAATCCATATTTAATGGGCTTACCTCTTCAATTAAATATTCTGATTCTGTTTCTACAGTTATAATTGGGGCCTAAAAATATATAAGCGTGTATTATTCTGAATATCAAAAGACATTTTAAACATATTTACATCCGTGAATGAATCCACATGATAATTAAATCCGTACATATTATCTGTGCCCGCTAAATGTACAATTACCTCTTCGTATGGTTTTAGTTGAAGAGGCGGCGCTCCACCCGTCCCGTTTTGGTGAGTTTTAATTTGACTTAAACGTTTTTTTGTTCGACTTTTTAAGTCAGTGAACTTGTTTCTAAGTTCTTCACCTGATCTTCGAATAGAAGCCGTTGCGGAATACTCGTCTGCCACTTCTTTCCAGGCATCGCCAAATATATTCGATTCTCCTAAAATTATATTATTATAAATGAGTATCACACAAAATTTGCCGCAAACAAATCAAATAGACCACTTATTAATGCTCTCCTTGTCTCCAAAATTTTTAAAAAATTCATTATTTCACTATCAGTAAAATTGGGCTTTCGACTTTTTATTTGTGAATGCATTTTATACGAACTATTTAAAAACTAAATAAATGAAAAATATATAAATATAAAGAAAACAACGGCGACACACGGCTTCAATATTTTTGTGGTTATGTTTTGATTTTATTGTTTAGTTCATTTCAAAAAAAATCATCAATGTGTTGAATGTTAAGTAATATGGCGGATTTGCTAGATTTATCGAGAATGTCGTTTCTAGCAAATCAAAAATTGAATCGCAAGTCAGCCATCTTTAACTATGTCAATTAGTTAACTTGCGAGATGTACGAGCATGCCCTCCTAAATACGACCCGTTGATTTATATGCTTTCTCTTTTACCCTCCGAATTTGACTCACTTGACAGCTGCTATCATTCACTCTCAGTTCTAACTCTATGAAAAAAAGACCGTATTTTTCCTCGTTTCTTTCCCCGTTTACCTATGATACAGGTTTTAATTGCGAATGAGACAAATTTTCTGTGCAACCACACTAACTCAAACATAAATTAAATAAAAAATATTTCAAGGACATTTTTGACTCATTTTAGTTTAAATTTTATTTAAGAGAGAGCAGAACAATACAAAATAAAACACACATACATATATAAATTATCTATTACGACAAGTTGGCCTTGAAAAAAAATACCAAAAACCATGTGTGGAATTGGGCATACTTTATCAAAAAACAAAAAAGAGAAAAATAAACAATTTAGGGGTATATCCTCTATCCGGTCGCAAGTTAATTATTTGCGACCCGAAATATGGTTACTAGATTGATTTTGCCATGCCAATTCTTACATCTTTTTTAAATTTAAAATATTTTTTGCGATTGTAAAGTAGAAATACATAAAAAGACTGCGACCTCGGAAAATGCGTAGCAGTCTTTTCGTAGATTTCTACTTTACAATCGCAAAACAATTTTAATTTTAAAAAAAATGTGTCAATTGGCATGGCAAAATAAATCTAGTAACCATATTTCTGATCGCAAATAATTAACTTGCGACCGGATAGAGGATATACCCCTTTATTCTACTAGTGTGCGATCGCAATAAAGAAAGCAAAATTGAAAAATGAAATGACAAGCAATTTTGTTTTAGGGACAAGAGATATAATATTCGATAAATATTTAAAAGTGATGTTACAACAACACCTCTGTGGCGCTATTCTGGTTTTCCCCGGGAATAGGGAATTGGGAATTAATGACGTTTTTCTAGCAGTTGGGAATTTTTTATTCCCCAAAGTATATTCTGGCGTTTGGGAATTTTTTTTATTGGGAAAAAATAATTCCATTTTATAGCAGTTTTGACGTTAATTTTAACCCATTATTTTTCTGGGGAAGTGTAACTCGTACCTTTTTGAATTTTGAAACATTATTTTTTAATAATAAATATATATTTAAAAATAAATTAAATGTGTAATAAGGTCGCAATACGTGTTTTAGTTTATAAATATTTACATAAAAAAAATTCCCAAAAAATTATTCCCTGTCTGCCAGAATACACATTTGGGAACGGGAAATATATATTTGGGAATTAGATCAATTTGTAACTACAACAAAATATTTTCCCAATTCCCCGGGAAAACCAGAATAGGGCCACTGCACGAAAATTTTCGCTCTGCTATTCTTTTTAAGTGACAGCAAAATAAAGCGCAATTTCTGTTATAGTTTTTATTTTTGTTATTCTGAGTATGGTCACAGAATATAGAATACAAACAGAAGAGACATAACCTGATTTTTCTATGGAAAAATGTCAACCGTTTTTTTTGTCCTTGATTTGTATGGAAAAGGGTAGAATACAGTGGTGAAAAAATTGTGCACTGAACATTTTTACATTCAATAAGGGTATAGTCAAATTTTTTTTGCTCCACTTAGTAGCGTATATATATATATATATATATGTATATACTTTATAGTATATGGTATGGTCGAATACATATAAATCCTATCTCTCGCTCTCTTACGTTATATTTTTTACTTTTTTTATTCTATCTACAGTCATATTTTATAAAGTATATATATTCGTTACCGCGCTACTAAGTGGACCAAAAAAAAATTTGACTATACCCTTATTGAATGTGAAAAAGTTCAGTGCACAATTTTTCACCACTAGGTTCTACCTTTTTCCATACAAATCAAGGATAAAAAACACGGTCGGCATTTTTCGGTTATGTCTCTTCTGCTTGTATTCTATATTCTGTGCTACAGTTCCCACTAATGTTTGATTGATTCACATGACTCAACAGAACAAAGACGATTTTGTTCTACTTTTACATGCTGAAACTCACAAATATTCCTTAAAAGGTAAATGAATGGTTTCAAAAGTGCTCTCTATAAAAGAAAAATATTTATCGTCATCGTGAAAAATCAGACAGCTTTAACACTTTTTCATGAAACACAATGAAGCGTAAAACTATTGTAAATGTAATATCTTTTGTTAGTTTTGATCTACCGTTCTGATTGGCTTGAAATTAGGTAGGAAATATACCCATAACAGAATTTTTTCTGAGAGTTATCTTAGAATGAACCTGGAAATTCGCGATAAATGATCCAAGTGCCGCCTTAGAAAAAGATTGTGATTCTTCATTGGGTTTGTAAAAATTTGTGTCTACAAACCATGGCTTATATCCCAAATCGTAAAGCACGAGAGCTTGAACCAAGGTAGTGAGGAGCACTGATCAACATTCAGAGTTCTGTGTTCAAAAAACCGGAGCCTAACTAATTCGAAGGCAGCAAATAAATTAAATGCTGTTGTCGACCTCTTCAAGGCAGTCATTAAAAAAGGAATTACTAGCAAGCTTTGTAAAAAAAGTTTAAAACGATCATGACCAGTAAGAATAACGACCAAAGCTGTACCTGGTTTAAATTAGGTTCACAAATAAAGTATTTCACCGTCCAGCAGGTAGAGGAAGCAAGCCAATTGCGCTTACTTTCGTAGCGAACAAAGTTCTTAATAGAGTTCTTGCCATTATTAAAGCTCAGCAGTGCTACAAGCTCAATTCTACATTCCCTTCATTAATGAACCGGCACCTACACAACATTATATTGTTGCAATAGAGGCGGCTAAAAAAATGTATATCGTCCTTAACCAATTTGGAAGTGGTCACAGGATTTCTCAATGCATTGAGCCCAGTTTTACTTTACCGTACCCAAAATAATACTTTCATCTGAAATAGCGAAATTAGACGCATTAATCGCGCACGCATCGTGAAAGCAATCAACTCGGCCTGTAACTGTCGTAAATTTCTTGATCGTAAATTAAGTGGAGGGCAGTTAGTTTAAAAACCCGCACCTAAACCAGAGTAATGACCATTTGATAAACCACACGTCTTTTGATGGGTAACCACCGAGAATGAATTATCGAAGTTGAATTCTGGACTTTAACCATAATGATTTCTGATATAGATGAACTGAAGAGATTGAAAACTTGTCTTGTGCTGCAATCAAACTTAGATGATTCCAAGCCCCAAAGCACTTCACTTTGAACACTACGGACAAGCCTTAGCCAGAAAGAAAGAAAGAAAGACTGGAGCGGAGATACGAACAAAATTGTATGCCAAGCGAGAATTGGAGATTTGATTTTACCATGTGCCACCAGACAACTGAACCGTAACAAAGCATAGTTAAGACCAACAGTTTCAGAAAAAATATCAGCATTTTTTGGGCGCACACCTTTTATTGATGATTCCAAGTTCAGAAGTACTTAGATAGTTATCCAGAGACGAACAACTATTGTCAATATTGAAACTGCCAGCATTACAATCACAGCCTACCAGTCAAAAAGCTTATCGAACTTTTTTGAAAGTGGCCTTTACGAACGAATGGTTGACAAATCATACTTTATGTATCATCAATACGAACGGGATAAATTTTTTAAGTTAAAACGATTATATCCTACAGATAACAGATTTTGTTAGTAAGCTTAAGCAACTTTGCAATTTTATGAATGAAATTATATTCAATAAAACTAAATCCAAATAGTCAATCTTTTTAATAACTACTTTCACTTTGGTAACATATCATCTACCTTGGGCCAACATTTTCAAGTATTAGCTCATAAAGATTTTGATTATATAAATTCTAAAAAAAATTTTCCGCTATACAGTTAGCGCATACCACCGAACAAAAAGTGTGGAATACAATTTTGAATTTAAACATGAATGCGGCTACTGGAATGGATGGAATCTCTGCTAAATTTCTACAATACACAGTTAGTATTATATCACAGTTAGCATATTTCCAGATATTTGTAAAATAGGCAAAGTAGATTCGATTCATAAAGAAGTAAGTGAGACAGGTATATCTAACTACCGCCATATATCGATTCTATCTTCCATTTCAAAAATATTTGAAAAGTTTATATTGCTTAGACTAAATCAGTTCTTACAAATAAATACTGTAAGAAGTAAATGGCAATTCGGGTTTAGAGCCAAATCAAACATTTGGCTCTTTGAGTAAAAGCTGCGAAAAGAAAGTGTTCTGTGCCTGTCTGTTCCTAGATATTCGCAAAACATTTGATATGGTATACATTCTACTTAAATTAAAAAGTATGGGGCTAACAATTAAAATTGTTTGTTAGTTATCTACGCAACAGAAAGCAGATTGTTAAAGTAGAAGACAGTAAAAGTAATGAAATACTGCTGAATCTTGGAGTTCCCCAGAACTCGATACTAGGACCCAAGTTATTCATAATTTTTGTCAACATTAGCCTAGAGAGAAGAATACAATTGTATGCGGACGATGCTGTGGACGATAATGTTCAAGATCAACCATAGCGTAAAACACTGATCAGTGCCCGATGTAAAACGTCATCTCCTAAGATTGGACATGTGCCAACAACATGTTTAGTTTTGAACCGAATAAGCGTCATTTGCGGGAACTTTAGATTTATCTGTTTAATTTGAAGAAATTGAGTGGGATATGGTGAGACTGCTTTAAGTGAGAGAAGTTGTCGAGAGTGGTTTCAAAAGTTTAAGAACGGTGAATTTGTAGAGCTTTCTTTCATGTGAATCAGCTTTGCACTACGTTATACATGGCTTACCTGTACAATATACATAAAACTTCATGTAATCATCATAGTTATGTTTTAGTTTAAAAAATTTAATTCATTTAAAGCATAATTTAATTATATCCATTTGACTAAACGCTTTTTTATTATTATAAATTGTACGTTGTTCAGTTGTTGCTTTCCGTTCGTTTTTAAGGTATGAATATTCAAAGAATGAAACTTATTTTCGTCTCGGTTATGCTAAAATTATGGTTATGCATGTGGTGTGCATTCTTATCCTATCACCATCCCCCAAAATATTAAAAAGGCGATGCGACGACGGAAAATTATTTATTAGCAAAATGAAAATCTCTAAATTGTTGAACTGTAAAATACAAAATTAGGTTTAAGTTAAATAACCCACTTCTTAAAATATACTATAGAGCGTATCTTGAAGATATCACGAGAAACCAACGAAATTTTGATTTTTCGTTGTACCGCCGATGGGCTTAATTCATCATTAAACTTTGAACTCTACAGCAACGGGGGAGCTCATAAAATAATGAATTCTTTAATTAATGAAATGTTTTTACTTGTCTGTAGATACGTTTATTTTATGAAAGCATAATTTTAATCTGCCATCTTAAATACATCAAACAAGTTTATTCATGAAAGTTCAAGAATATCATTTTTGTGCTTTTATGAGATTTTATAATTTTAGTGCTGCGTTAAATTTAACTATTGCTAATAAGTATAATTCAATTTTTTTTTAAATTTATACGATAAGTTAAGTTTATTTTTATGAAGCTTTCCTTTGAGAAATTTTAATTTTGGAATGGACTGTAAATTTATCTGAACTGAAATTAACATAAAAAGGACAATTACCTCGATAATACAATCCCCAACTATATTTGGACCAGTTAGTTCGCCTCTACTCAAAATATTGATTTTTGGGATCTCATTTTTAGGGATTTTTGAAGTATCGTTATTTCGGATTAATGACTAGACCTATTTGTTAATTATTTCCTCTTTAAAGAATTAAGGGCTTACATTAATGTCCAATCTTAGAATTACATGTGGGTACTGGTAAAACATGTGAGACCAGCGAAGTTTGAAGACGCTGAGTTGGAGGCGTTATTGGACCAAAAATCATACCTTACTCAAGAGAATCTCGCTGAAACCTTGGGGAGCGATTCAACAAGCGTTTTAAACCCATCTCAAGACCATGGGTATGATGCAAAAACAGGGAAATTTGGTTCAGTATGAACTCAAGCCAAGAGACGTAGACGCCGGTTTTCACGTGCGAACAACTGCTATGAGCACAGCCCAGATTCGCGATTGATTGATTTGCCTTTTGAAAGTGTATGTGGTGAATGGTTATGTTGTTTTCTAAAAATTTTCAAGATAAACCGTAGCATAAAACACTCATAAGTGGTTTATCAGTTGCGACGAAAACCACAGGGAAATGGTTTGGCCAATGATGGGATAAACAAATAAGTCTCCGCCAAAAGATGGTGCCACTACTATGCTAAGGTTAAAACATATAAAACATCATATCCTAAGGTTGGACATCTGCCAACATCATAACCTTAAAATATATAGTGATTTTGTATCAGCGTCATACATTTTTTCAACTGGTCCAAAGACAAAAACGGAAGGGGTTTGCATCAAACCGTAACGAGGGACAAAAAGTGAATCCACGAATATTCATGGCCATGAGCTAATGCTGTGCATCTGGTGGAGTCAGCTCGGAGTTATCTACTATGAGCTACTGCAACCTAACGGAACGATCACTGAAGAATGTTATCAAGAACAATTGATGCAATTAAGCCGAGCATTAAAACTCAAATGCCCACAATATGCCAAAAGACATGACATATTGATCTTTAGTGAAGGAAACTTTGGTGGCACTTTAATGGGATGTTCTACCCGACCCGCCGTATTCACCAGACATTGCTCCTTCCGGCTACCACTTTGTTCCGTTCGATGACTCATGGCCTGGCCGAGCAGCACTTCGCTGCTTACTTAGGAGCCATAATATGGGTCGATTCTTGGATCACCTCAAAAGATCGGAAAAAGTCGTAGCTAACGATGAAAAATACTTTGAATAAAATACATTGTACCAATTTCTCTGAATAAAGCTTCGAAGTTTAAAAAGAACCTCAAAACTTAATTGTATCCCCAATAGTTAAGATAACATGTGAAGTCAGAGGAGTGAACCAAGCGGATGTGGGAATATACTATGATTGTATCCGGTTATCAGCTCTAAAATAAAAATAAAAAGATTAACAAGAAACAAGGGATATGAAGTTAGTCGAGTGAATTCAACCAGCGCACTTAGAAAATTTTTATCCATGCCATTTGTTTTTGAGCCGAAGCACTCCCTGTTCTTTTTTCCAGTCCTACTTTACGCAGTTATACTAAATCGAGGACGTACGGCTATAGAACCGATTTTAAGTTACCCATCTGTGCATTCCATAGCTCGATGCCAGCCTATAGGACATGAAAAATGGGTCGGCCCATGAGTTTTGCACGCCGATAGGGGGTTGTAGTTGTGTTCCTTTTAATCACTGATCGTAATCTGTTGATGAAAATTTCCTTTTTGATCCAACCCCTATCGGGATTCGAACCTGGTACCTCCCTCCCGATCCAAATGCCAAATCTTTAACCACTGTGCCATTTGGCCGGTACATGCCTCACTGCTTCAAAAATTTTGCTATATGCCGTCGTTTTATATCGACAGATCCACCAATTTTTGACTATAGATTTCAGTTTAGTTAATTAAGGGAAATATTGTTTGTTTATTTTTGTTTTCGTGAAACGTGATTAATTCGAAACTTACTTTGTTAATAAATAATTTATTATATTATTGCAAAAATAATCATTTAACATTTTATTAAACAACTATGTACGTGAAACACAGACGTAAAATTTGTTTGTTAAACAAAAGATGTAGGTACATATTTTTCTTTCATCTTTCGAACCATACTATTTTTGTTTTTATTTTTTTCTCGTCATTTCGTTTCTTGAATTATTTTCATGAACGTGGCTGCCGTCTACAGATCAAAAAGTAAACTGTAGACATAAATTTGATGGCATAGCAAGCAAAGCAGTACTGCCTCGTATTCTAGGTGCACTGATTCAACGATTGAAAATAGATGAAATAATAAACTAAATAAAAAAAAATCGTGGCGTTCCTATTTGTTTATTTCTGTTTTAAGTTCAAGCCTTACAAACACTGCTATGGGCTTAGAGTGATTAAAAAAGCCCAATAAAATATAATTAATAACTAGAAAAATAAAAAAACCGGAACATATAAAAAACGAAATATAAAAAATAAACTTATAAAATGGCGGTGTGGTAAAGAAGAGCACAACTATGTAGAACAACTGAGTGATGCTGAAAGTTTTATAGTATGGAAATTTAGAGTGCAGAAACAGTTCTCAGAAATAATACTCCTCCCAGTAAATTTAAATGAGTGTGCCGTTTTAAACAAAAGAAGTATACGAATCCAATAAGAATTTTTGAAAGCTATAGATGACAGTGTTTACACTGTTAAGTATGCGATACAACTAGTCAACGTTAGAAAGAGACAAACAACTCCATGTTTGTTCTATCTTCTATTTTAATAATCTACAGTTTGTTGTCTAAATACACATAACCGGAGTTTAAAATTAATAGAAAATAAAATACTGGGTTATCCAATAAGAGTGTCTTATTTTTGGATAAGGATTTTGGCCATATTGAATATTATTTTTGACAGCTGTTATTGTCATGCATGCTTACATTGACTCTCCACCTGCTATTGCTATCTAGTTATGCTAGGAAATTTCGATCAAATGGCAATTGGAGACTCGCAGTAATATTTATATGCTATCTGTGTGCTATGAATACATGTTATGTCGGCAGAACTAAATAGCATGTATGTAGCATGCATATTTTGACGCTTCTTCTATTTCAATACGGCGTCTACTAAATTTTTTAATCGCTTTCATACAAAAAATGATGACAAAAGACTACAAAAGAATGATTTATTAACGTCAAATTATAGCAAGTTTACCACACCAGACTCCATCTTGGCAATTTTTGATAGAAAGAGAAAATAGATTGCAATAGTATTCAGATAGCAGATGGAGAAGCCGTGCTAGTAAGGTTAACATTTTATAAAATGGAGCGATATACATTGCAACAACGTTTTGGAATTATTAAAACTTATTGTCAAAATCAGTGTTCTTCGGCTCATTCTGACTTTTGAGTTTGAATCTCATTTATTCTCCAAGACTCTTACGGGCTTAAAATATCAATCGAAGCTGGTTTCGCAAATGTGGATTTGGTTAGTACTTTTTTCAGGAAACTTGTCATTGATTGATTGACTAAACCCATATGAGTTATTCCGATATAGTGGCATTGTGGTGCAATCTCTGTGATGTCTTTTTATTGTGAAAATAAATGAGATTCACTCAACAATCGGAAGAAACCGATGAGAAGTTTGCACAGAAAACGTACTGAGCAAATCCACATTACAAGGAAACATGCTTCATTCTGTTAAATCTGTACGAGATATTTCTTTACATTGACATTTTGGCGCAATCTCTATGACGTCTTTTTATCGGACATAATGAGATTCCCGTTGAAATAGCAAAGAACCGATGAAAGTTTTACGAAGGCTGTAGGCCAATTCTCAGGTAAATCAATTAGTACAGTAAATTGAAATTTTAGTACAAATCACTTTTCAAATCGTACCAATTCTCTAGTAAATAAAATTAGGTAAATGCGGCTTAAAGGGACACATGGTTTCTAGGAATATACAAAAATTGGTATGTAGGTACACGAATGTCATAAATTTTGTTGTTGTTACTATTAATCGTATTGTTTATACGAATAAATTTAAATTGTATATTTGCTCAAATTAGTTGCGTAATATACACAATCAACTTATCGAAAAATTAATAAAAATTGTAACAAATAAAACTGTGTTCAAAAATATAAAAGCGCATTTTTACTTAATTTGAAATGCTAGTGAATATAAAAAAAATATGTCTAGAAACATGGCCGCCATATTTTCATGATTTGTTTAGCAAAAACAAAAACCACTACTCTTTTGTGTCTTCGCTATACCCCACTTTTTAGTACAGTATTTCAATTTACAGCATACACTGTTAAAAACGACATTTACCCTAGATTTACCTCGGAATTCCAGTAGCTCTGGATGGTTCCAGCGGGAATAAAGGGGAGATAGGATCCTGTGGTATCACAATGGGCCACTATTAGCCTAAGTGTGCGATAGCAGCCACTCTAACCTAACCTATAACCTAACCCTCCTTGGAATTGGCCCACAGCCTAAGAACATCCTGACAAGCCTATATTGAAATGGTTCATACATCGTTTAATAGGTAAGGCCCTAAATAATTACTACTAAATAATTGCATTTTGGTGCAATCTCTGAGATATATTGTTTTTACCAGAATGGATGCACTCGAAATCAAAAGGAAATATTATGAAATTTAATTTTTCACTGAAAATTCCTATAAGAAATATTTTAACAGTGTGATTTCCAATGCACGCCTAATTTTACCTATATATTTCATAAATTCTTATAATTTTCAAGTTTTCGAGGGAGCCGATTTGGTTCTGATAAGCGCAAGGACCTTTTGAATAGTCTACTATTTGACTATTCAAAAGGTCCTTGCTGTGTGAATTTTCTTTTTGCAGGAAGACATAGAGAAGAACTTTGAAATTAAATCGGAGCATCGGTCGGTCTGATTGGTACTCGTGAACAGTAGAACGAGTTTCTTTCATTTTTTGACAACTAATCCGGTTCAAGTTTTGGTGCGTTGATGTTTCATAATAAAATGATTGGTGAGTCAATTTTTAGGTACAAAATATGCGGCGGTAGTCCAATTAATTTCAGATCCAATAAATTTTAAATTTTGGTGGGAAAATTAACAGAAAGTGTTGCAGACGAGTGCATCAACATTTATGGCTGCCAATATAGCTCTTTCGTTTAACCAATGACGGTTAACTGGTATTTGACTTATACAGTTCATAGTCAAGGTTCCGTTGCCAATTTCGACCATTTAAAAATTTGCACATTCATGTTTGTTGTCAATTTAAATTTGTTCAGACGTGACACAGTCACAAAAAGAATGATTTTAAATGCATTTATTTCGCCTGCATATTCGTTGATCGGGGAATGTTTGTTTTAAATCGCGTGACAGCAAAACCAAAGCGCTGTCGAAAGTCTATCGGTCCCTTTAGGATCCTTACCGTGTGCGATTTAAGGCTTCTAATGAATATTTATGGACCATTTTAAATTCATCCCAAAATAAGGATATGACATCTTTTTAGAACTATTGAAATGCCAGAATAATGTTTAATATTGCACACCCCATTTTCATTTCTTTGAATATTTAAAACTAATTTCAAAGCCGAATGTGCTGTAATACGTTGCGGTCATATTTTGGCCAAGATGCATCCATGAGCATAAATTTTAATATCAAGCAATAAACAACATTTTCATCTCTTGGCTAATTAGACCTGACCCACGGTAATCTAATTAATCAGCTTGAACAATTAATTTGATAACGTTTTGCTTTACAACACAAACAGAACTGTCAGCCGTCGTAAAATGACTTATTTAAAATCCAAGCTAGAAAAGAAACAGCACAACACAACCAACTATTTATGCCTCTTTCAACATTGCAAGTAGCTTCAAGACGAACTACGGATGACACTGCAAAAGAGATGCTACACAACCTCGAGTTGCTCAATATGAGCTCTATATTTGAAGTATTCGTGGTCCTCATATTAACGAAGGAACTGGATTCGAATTCGATACTGCTATATGAAACATCGCTAGAAAATCCAAAAGGGGTCGCCAAATTAGAAAACATTTTCAATTTTTTGGAAAGTCGTTTCCAGTTCTTAGAGAAGGAAAATAACAAGGCAGCCATACCATGAGCACAAGTTATACAGTCTTTGAGGCGAGTGAATGCAGCAACTATCTCCATACCTTACTGACTACAACAATGCAAAGTCCATGATAAATGAGAACATTGCCGTTTGTTTAAAACATGCCAACGTTGGACAGAGTAAGATTGGCAGATAGTGCTAATCTTTGTACATGTTGTATGATCAGCCATCACAAACAAAAACGCCTAGCAACAACTTTCTTTTGCGTTGCAACAACTGGGCATCGAAAACCGAGGTTACAACCAAAACCTTTACCCCGTACAGCAACTAGACTTGGCCAGCTTGTCGCTTTAAGAGCTTTAAAAGGCCTATGATCGCAGGCAACTCTAATTTTGGCAAAGGCCGGAAACCAGTTCAACTTTAAAAAACAAAAAAATTACATTAAGGATTCGAGTGTTGGTGAAAGTGAGTTCGATTTGATCGTCGTACAAGAAAGACGCGTTTTTGTCTTTCTCTGTGTAGTGAAAGTTAAATTTCTTTTAAAGTGATTTAAGTGATTTAATTTTTTATTTTAAAGTTATTGCGGTTATAGTTATATAGTTATATAATATAAATTATAATAAAAATTTGTTTAAATTTAATTTTAGTGACATTAATATTGATAAAGAGATAAAAAAGATTGTGTGGTGCGCGGCAATGTGGGTGTATTACACTCATTTTTGTGTACGTGGTGTTTGCTGTGCGATTCCAAAGGATTTTTAAGGGAAGTGTTTTTATTAATTTTTTTCATGTTTTATTGAATTTTTAATTTAAATTTTAAATTTTAGTTTTATTTATTTAAATGTGTTTTATTAATTGTTGTAATAAGAAAAACGCATTTATAATATATCGTCGTAGTAGTGATATGGTACGGTTTGCGTGTGTGTGAGTGAGAGTTGTGTCCTTTTCGTTAGTATATACAAGAAGAATATATATTTAAAAATGTAAAAGAGAAAATATTCTTGTTTTTATGTACATAGATTTTTTTTGTATATACTGTTGTATGTATAAAAAGAATGCGGTGTGTTTTATCGTGATGATCAAAAATAAAAAGGATCATTGAAATTACGAGGCGTATTCGCGCGTGTGTGTTTTTGTTACTATGGGAATTGTATTTCCGAATATTTTTTTTGTTTTGAAATGAATGAGCAAATTTGTATGTGATAATATGGTATATACATATAAGTGAGTGTGTGTATTACGTATGTATGTATGTAAAATATATATATATATATATCCAGAATCTTCTTAAATATAAATCGTGCTAACTCGACACATATGAAATAAATAATAACTAAGTAAAGATGTATTGGAAATTTTTTTTCCATAGTAATTTTTTTTTAAATAACTAAGTATGTATAAGTGTGTTGATGCAGAAACAAAAAAAAATGAAAAAAAAAAAAACTCAAATTTACGTTGCATTGTTAGTGTAACCAACACACTCTTTGTTAGTTTTTTTTTTTTTTTAAATAGGTATCTGTCAATGAGAAGAGTAAGCGGGACTTATATTGGAGTGGATTCTGATATATCCCTTTTCTTGCCAAATAAAGTTTTTTTGTTTTGTTTTAATTTGAGTCGAGCCTACACAAATGTGTGTGTAAAAAATTATAGGTTGTATTGTCTTTCGGATTTTAACGGATCTTAGTTAAATCGGAATTATTTCATTATAATTTGATAATACATATATAAATTATATAACATACTAATTATTTGTTTTTGATAACATTTTAATTATTTTACTATTATGGTTTTAGTGTTATTTTTCGGACGATTTCAGTGGAATGCATAAATGTGTGTGTTGGTCCAGAATTCATTCCAAAAATAAGTTTTTGACATGATTATTTTGCCTTACCCACACAATTGTGATGGCAGGCAGGAAAGGGGATGTGGATAATATGTATATGTATATATAATTGACTGTTTTTATTTATAATTTTTTTAATAATTAGTTTAATATATTATTGTATATGTGTAAAATCCATTTATCATTTATGTTATTGTGTAAAATATTTTCGATGTGCATATCCATATTGCGGTTGCTTGAATCCGGTAGCTTCTTCGTTTCTTTGTACTTTACCTATACAATTATAAGTTTTATGGGTGGGGTGATCGAGACAGGTACACGATGTTATATTGGGTGAACTATGCGAAGACTTTTTAAAGTGATTTTTTCCGACATTTTTTTACACATACAAAGAAATTTATCGATGAGCTGGGACTCATGTGACGTGTGTGCGCGTGAATGATTTTTATTTTTTTTTTGAGGTTAGAAACCGGTCTCAACTCAAATGTGTCGTCGTGTGATTTCCCCAATGTAATTTAAATGCATGTATGTATTGTAATAATAATATGTACATGCATTGATAGGTGTTATTATTATTTATTTATTTTTTTACAGTCTATTTAACTGGTTTATAATTTATTTAATTAAATTATTTTACTCTATAATAATTAATAATGCGAGGTAAAAATTTGTATTTGGA
Organism: Nephrotoma flavescens; assembly: GCA_932526605.1. NCBI lineage: Eukaryota > Metazoa > Arthropoda > Insecta > Diptera > Tipulidae > Nephrotoma > Nephrotoma flavescens. The sequence goes on along the minus strand of OW052222.1, from coordinate 63,551,632 downwards.
AAAGTTTTAAAGATTTGTTTCGCCGTGGTATGGACGGGTGACAACTCAAAAAAATGAACTTTTTCCGTTAATTCACTAGAAGGATGCGCAATATTAGTATCCATATCCCTCAATAAAAACAGTTTTATTTTTCCTTCATCGAAAATGATAGAGCACAAAGTGCCATTCTTCGTTTTATGATTTTGGAATCTAATAACGTAATTAGCATTTTTTGTTTTTGCTCTCCTGCAAAATCTTAATTTTTGAGTTGTGTCTCTTTTTCATGTCATGAGCGATATGTGTTACGGCATGGCAAAGGAAAAATGGTTTTTAATTTTTATTTTCGTTGTAATTGTAACGACAAGTAAATCTTTGATGTGCCTCGGGCTATTAATGTTGGTTATTTTTTAGATTGCTTACTGCTGGCACTCTTTTCTATGAAAGAATTTATCCGACTCAACAATATTTCTTGAAACAGGTTCACAATTGCATGGGAACGTCAGACACAAGTATTGATGAGTTCTAAATCCTATTCAATGACTTGCTCATGCACCAATTATGTAAGAAGCATTCCGCGTGGTTTTATTTTCCGTTCGTGCCATCACCTCACGTAAACCTTGATCGTTTTTGAATGACTGAGATGTGCGAAATTGTCTCAGTAATCTATTTCTAGACAGTATACTGCAGAAGATGCATAAATTAATTTTTGGGTATGAATTGGGCTGGATTGGAATTCTAGCAAATTTTTGTTTTGGGAAGCTGGATTTGACTGGTTCATCTCTTAGCGGGTTAAGCGAAGTTTGTTTCAGCTATGGTGAATAAACGAACTGGATAGTTAATTGGCCGATTGCTTTCGGATTTGTTTTGTGGAAAGATCCAGAACTTCATCCGGGATTTATGTTGGAGTCGCAATTTAGCTCAACATACCAGATTCGAACATGATTGATTAATAAATTGCTTAGGACGGTCGAATTCCAAAACTTCGCTTTATACCATTTTTAAATCCCCACCCAATTCTGAATACCTGATTTGACAATATATATATTTTTTAATATGATTCCCAAGGTCCATTCAGAATGGTCGAATTGTAGAACTTCATCAAAAAGACACGTTAAAATCCCAATTTAAGCTGACCTTTCTTATTAGAATCCTAGCCCAGCACTGCAAAATGAAGTTTAAAGTTGTAGGTTAGGAGGCGGCCTGGTTTAATTCGTTATATCCGAATCCTAAAATTTAGTCAAATTCAGCTTTGTACATTGAATTTGATCATCATTTGTTGAGAAATGGCCTAGTTCCATTGAGCATAATGTTATGGTGCCAATCCAATTCTACATACCATATTTGACAGAAATTGGTTGAGGAACGATGAAGCTCCATTGCCATGCTCCGCATAATATGTCCTGTGCAGTATAAATTACTTGGTAATTAATCGAATATGTAACATTGCCTTTGGGATGCCTCACATATTTTTTATTAAATACTTATGGATTTTAGAGTAATTTTTAATATAATTTAAACAATTATGGTTTCAGGAAATTCTACTTTAAGTTTTGGAATTGCATTAGGATTAAATTAATAAATGTTTATATTATTTAGGAAGCCGGAAAATATTAATTTAGAATTAAATTTCAGGAAATCTACCGATGTAGGTGAAATAATATTCCTTTGATGGTTCACAAGCCAAACCGATTAACTCCATTTTTTGAATATTTGTAAATTTTAATATCAACGTACTTGATTGGCTCTATACATTGAAAATAGATTACAGTAATAATAAGTGTTAACACAATTAAATGACAAAACTAAAAGTAACTAAATTTGCAATTTCTAACGAATTTTAAAACCATTTTTGTATTTTCTCAGTTTTTATCAACTTTTTGTTTTACGGAGTTAATCGTTTTGGCAAATGAAGCATCCAATTGTAGATTGTGTAGATTAGAATTGCCTATTGTTAATGTGTTACTAACTATCGACTTTATCTAGATGTCTGTAACCGGGCTGATTCAATCAATCAACTTGTTTAGGAAGCCGGAAAGCATTAATTTAGAATTAAATTTCAGAAAATTTCCAGATGTACGTGAAATAATAAAAATTTTCCCTCAGCTTGCTGATTTAAAGAAGCAATTGTTGAAGACCAAAACCATCGTTATCCATCAAACCTATTAAGCCTTTATCCTCCCTCTAGTAGTTAGAAGTAGATTAGAATTGTGTTGTGCCGTACGATCGCTAGGTGTCTGAAACCGGGTCGTTCCGTCCCAAAAAAAAAAAAAAAAAAAAAAAAAAAAAAACCTTTCCTATCCCTCCTATTGTTATGTGTAAAAAGGCTGTAGGAATAGGCCCGGCGTTATCCGGGACCACCTGTCAAGTACTTGGTTCTACAGTCCAATCAATCAATCAATCAATTAAGGATTCGAGTGTTGGTGAAAGTGAAGAAAATATTGAAGCTCTCAAATACGAGAACTATCGTATTTGAGAACCTCCCAAAGGATGTTCCATTAAAACAACTCACCATGAATTCATTTAGGAATATTTAAGTTTTAATAAAATTAATTAATTCAGTAAAAATTATTAAAAAATTACTTGTACTGGAATTGCAACATGCAATCATTACGTATTAGTATTCAGTCGCCATGGCCTGATTAGATGATTATATTTTTTCATAATCTTATCATATCGAAACTGGATATTTCTTTCGAGCAAATAGCGAAGGGAACTACTTGTCAATACATTAAATATTATAGAATTTACTCAGTAACGTTGCACAAAATGTCGAACCTGTCCATCATTATTTCATAAACACTATCAACTGTGCGATAACACTACTCCATGGAAAAATTAATACTCATAAAAAAATCTTGAAAGCACATTTTGTTGAACGATTTATTATATCTCAAGTTTATTTTTTGCTGTTGCTCTTGCTGCTGCTCAACTTTTAATCTAAATCCGGAAATTATTGTATTGAATCTACAAATCATACACCACCAAGATGAAGAGCACGATATTATACTTATCGAGATACTCCAAATATCTAGCTAGATTGAATTCGAAACCAAAAAGTTACACAGATGTATCATTTCCAGTACGTACGTACTTGGGTCTCTATGTGTGTGTGTGTGTGTGTGTGTGTGTGTGTGTATATATATATTTTACCATTTTTCATGGCAACATAAACATTTTATCTTGATGCTCAAGTTTTTCATTTAAGTTTTGATTGTTATAATAGAAATAAAAACGAAGATTTAAAAATAAAATTCCGAAACTTTTTCTTTCTTATATCTCTTATCTTATCTCTTATCTAAAAGCAATCACAAAAAAAATGTTATATTTTTTTTTAATTTTCCCTTATTATGATACTTTAGTCTTCGATGATAAGTTTTCATTTTCTATTATTACATTTTTTTTTATTGGTAGTTTTAGTTTTCCAAGTAATTAAAACAATATTGAAACGATGAAAAGAATAATGGTAACGGAATCACGGATGAAAAGAAAATGATAGAAAATTAAGAATAAATACGACGAGACCAAAGAACAATAAAGAATTTATTATGGACATTGGACTGGCTCATAAGTCCTTTGTATTCATATTTGAATTTGACGTGAGTTTAACACAAACAACATTGATAATTTTTTCTTCCATTATACTAACAGTGCATCCGCAAGACGGATATCTATCATCCAGTGATTGGAGGAACGTGGATAAGGCTTTAGCCGCCTAGGTGAAGTCTGGCCTGGTGCTAGACTAGAAGTAGTCGTTAGTGATGATATCCCCTGCAGATCTAGAGTGAGAAGTTGGATTTCAGCGGAACCTCGTCGCGCGAAAGACATTCTGGAAATGCTCCAAGGCTAAGTTGGAAGAACCGAAGGCAGGCATTATAGAGGTAGGCTATTATCATATTAAATAGAGAGTCACTGGCTGCTCTGGCGAGAACTAAGTGTTTAATTAGCTAAGCGTTTATTACAGTCACACTCAAAATTTATAAGAAAGATGAGGGTGACTTCTTGAGGGTTTGCCCAAAATCATGAAAATCGATGAGGAGGTAGGAAATCTCTCTACAGACATTGACATTGAAATATCCATTTCATTGTGATTATTTTGTGAATCCCTGAAGGATACATGGTTAAGATAGGAATCTGATACAACTATGGTGGAGGTTGAAGTAAAGGAGCAAGCCTATTGTTGAGGTTCCTGCAAATTAACATTCATCACTTCAAAGCTCATGCTCCAAGTAAGAGCAGAGAAGATTCACATTTTCCCAGTCTATACTAACCTTGGGTCAATGGTAAACAGGTACTTGGTCTTATCACTCCTAAATATAAATTGTTATACGCGAAGAAGATGGGTAAAATTCTATCCAGCATTTTTGCAAAAAATAATCTGAATATCTTTCTGTTATCAAATTTCAGTAACTCAGATTTGGGTACAACAAGTTTTGAGATGAATGTTCAAAATCTCTAGCTAGTATCAGTTTATCTTTCACGTAGAAGCTTACATTGAGAGTTCGATTGAGCCAAATAGGCTATCGGAATCTCAATATGCATATTCTAAATTTCTTACATGTAAGTGGAAATTTGTAGAAACTGCTCTCCTCTCCCTTATTGATTTATCGAGAAATCCCTTGAATATAAGGAATACTTCATGGTAACTTTTCTAGATATAGTGTTGGCCTTCAACAATCAGAGGTGATCAAGCAGGCAGTCTTCTTTATATGCGTGGACGAGTCAATCGGAGGCTGGGTAGATCCAACACTTAAAAGCAGCGTAACAGAACGATAGCCGATGTGTCTGGCGCCTAAATAAATCCCGTAATACTCCGGAAATGGAAGTCAGAAAACCGAGACGGTCTTCTGTATGGTTATTTCCGGGACGTAGTTCATTCCCTATCTTATGCTTCTCTAGCTTGTAATTTAATTATTTCAATATCTAGAGCTCAAGCTGCTGCTTGCTTGGTTGGACGGCAGAAAGGCTACTTACAACTTTCACCAATTCAGTATCGATGGCAGATTGATATTAGTTTGTATTCTATGTTGATTACCGATTCAATCATCAATTGGAAGGTGACCAATGATATTCTCGCCTCTGACCACAGGTGCACCTCTTTTAACATAAACCTTAAAAGAACACCTCTTAAACGATAATAAGCGCAGGTTACCATCTGGGAGTTATTCTGTTCTAAGCTGGTACCTTTGCTGGTACCTTCTTTCACGAGCGTAATCGCATTACCTTTCAAAAAATTCTGTCCTCTTATTACCAAATAAAAGAGCCGAAAAAAGCCCTTTTGCTGTTCTAATCTTAAAAAATTTTAAAAAACTGATTAATAGTCTTTCTGGAATTGCCAGGCTCAATAAGCCGCTGGTCAAAATTGAATCTTGTAGACTTGATGTGCTGTTGCTTCCAGAATCTGGACTATCTGATAGTACTACTTTCTGTGCATTTTGCCAAGTGAGACGCCATCAATCCTGGTTTTGTTACTTCCGATCAATCTAACAGTACTGTTAGTCCATTCGATTGGGACCTAGGCCGACTTATCACTCGCGACATTTTGCGCTGTCTTAATATTAAGGAGTTTAGTGGCCATTTTAATGGATATGCAAGTGACTTTAACAGTACATAATTTTCTATCATCACTGAGGCCTCCACAAAATTTTGGCATCGACTAAACTATCGTTACATGGATTGGATCCATGCATAGGTCTCTCATTGCTATGGCCTAATTGAATTCTCTTTCTGATTATGTTTAGGTTACTAAATCCTGACTCCAGGGAGATGTCTAATCACGATGTGATTATTGTTTTTTATGAATTTTTTGTTAAACTGTAGCAATCCGGCCTTACTGTTCAGAGTTATGCTATTATGACTTAGTCGTTTTGGTTATGAGTAAACACCCTAATGTTGTCGAAATGTGGTGCCTTGACAAGTTTTTGTACGTTAATGCATATAAAACGGTCTGCCAATCTTTAATTTTAAATAATGGCGAGCTGTCTGCTCCTTCCCTTTTTGAATAAACGATCGCCAGATCTGACACAATAAAATATCTTGGTGTAATTTTAGACAATAAGCGTTTTCTGAAAAATTCACCTGGGAAGCAAACTTCAAGAAGCCACTGTCATTGGAGATATCATATAATCGTCATCTCGATGATATTGTTCATAAGCTTTTTGATTTCATACTGGACTTTGGTTGATAACTGTGTCAATCAATTTGAAGAAAATCAACCGCCCCGGAATGAAATTTTGAATGGTCGACATCTTAATTTTTCGGCACCAGCCATTACGGTTTTTAAAGTTTTGCACTATGTTTGGAAAACTATACGTCGCTAAAATGAGCTTTGCCTTCAATTCGGTCAACTGGCAGAAATCAGTGGGAAATCCGGTTGAGATGTCAACTGCGATTTTCCCATTATCAATGTCCAACAATTGCTTCAAAAACACATCTGCAGTTCGATCGTGTTGCAAAAACATTCGCATTTTAGTCGTCAATCGAAGGGTCTTCACATGCCGCCACAAATTTCAAACCCAAATCATGGTCCCAGCGCCTCCAATCACCTTTTGTAGGCCATCGGCCGTTTCAATTCGCATCTTTGTTGCAAGTTGGTGTCTCGTTGATTTGCCTGTTCATTGGCAATTTCAGTGTAGAGTGTGCAATTCGTCCGCCTTCTAACAAAGTCACTGCTATTCCAGATTAAGTCAATGCCAGCAACTGTATGAGTTGACACGCCTCACGGTATGTCGCACACTGATTCCCATTAACAGTTCTCAGTTGTTGAAGCAACGTCGGACCACAAACTACACCAACAACAATACGTCGTTATTTGCATGCCAGTGGGAGCGAAAATGTCTGCTTGGCAAACCGAGAAGAAGCTTGTCAATGTTGTCGACGGTGGCCACGTCGCTCTGTCCGCTGCGTTCCCTGGATTGAAATACGCTCTCGTTGCTGCTCACCTAGTGACCAATCTGATACTGAGATACTTCGTCGTTTGCCTTTGTCACATCTAAAACAGCTCTAGCTGCCTTTGTTCACATATTTGCGTATGTACTTGATCGACTTGACGTAGTTACAGTATTCCACATTGATGTGGGCCTCAAAAGCCCTGGACAATATCAGCGAATATGGCATAATCCAACGATTGTTCACATCAACATTTTGCCCTTTAATCTTCACAACTGTAGACCCATCGGCCGCAACTGATCGCCTACAGTACAATGGGTATCCGTCTTACATGTGATGGTTTCTGCAATCAGGTCTCTCGGGTATCACTTGAAACCTTGCCATCGATCATACAGGGTAAGTCGTTGTTGAAAGCTCTGCAAGGTTCATGAATCATATTATTAGTCACCACTGAGATGATGTAATTGATTTCACCCGATCTGATTTTTCGAACGAACCAAACCGAAATGTTTGCATGAGGTAGAGCACCACGTTTTTGCCATTCAGCGTAGTAAATCCAACAATGAACTTGGACATATACACACGGTGCTTTATAATGAAATCCATCAGAGATTTTAATTTTTGTTTGAAAACTCTGGCTGAGTAGCAGTTCCTTCTTGATTTTGATCCATTGCGGGTTACAGGTAAATATTATATATAGGTCTGGGCGGCCGTAATATCTAACATACGATATCGCATCTTGCAAGTACTCGTACATGTGGCGAAGGCTTTCGATGTAAGCGGCGTCGCGGGGATGAATGCATTTTTTAGATCGGAGCTGCTTTTGGTTCATATGTCAGTTGTTTAGTCTCCTCCTCTGCCAAAAGTTCAAACACTGAGAAAAATGTTGAGTCGTAAAATTATAGGCGAAAATTATTAATTCAATATTGTTTCTGGTTCAAAAAATCAATCACGTTTGTTGATGAATTTATCATGAAACAGTGTTAAGCAAAAAATATAGTGTTAAATTAAATTTAAAATTTTTGAACTCCTAACTATACAAATTGTAGAATTAACAATGGAGCATCGATGAATTTACTATGCTTCTTCTGTGATTTTTGACTGATAATAATTTTTGGTTTATTTATGAAAAATTCGCTATCTTAATGAGTGATTAATTTGTATGTAAACACTAAATATCCACCTTTTACGTTGTACGTTGTAGCTTCATAGCTGCAGTAATTATGCGATTACCAAATATTTTATAGGAAATGTTAATAAAAGTTTGAGTTGAGATGATAGTGAAAAACCAAACTTTCGGTGCTCAAGCAGGCGGAGAAAATAAATTCCGAATATTAATGATTACAGGCTGTAATTTACAGCAAGCATAAAATGATGACGCATTAATATAGAAAGAGAAACATAAACTCCTATAATACCCCACCCACCCCACGTGACAATTTTGTACCATTTTTGTTCTACAAATTGTACAGTTAACAACGAAACATCGATGAATTTACTATGCCCGCTGATAGATTAACAACGTTTCATTTATGATTTAAATATATAAATTGTTGAATTAACAACGGCTCATCAATGAATTTACTATACAAACTAATAAACTAACATTGTAATTCTTATGATTTAACAACAAACACTGTTGAATTAAATACGATTTATTTTACAATGCATTACTATTTTTATACATAATTTAATAAGAATCGCTAATAGCGCATTTTCATATTTGAAAGTTTTTGAATTAAAATGGTTTGTTAACAAATTTACAATTTTTTTTTTCTCAGTGAAGGATATTGTAGCGCATCGTAAGTCCTGCTTTTCAGACACGCGTTTCAATTCAATATTCCGAAGGTATACATATTGCAAATTTTCTCCGGCAATAACAACAAGCACTTTGTCGTGTCCGTCACGCCAGCCGGAACCAAACAAATATGGCACAAGTTGGACGATGCATTGTGCATCACTGCGCACTAAATGTTTTTTCAACCGGAACCTTATAATTCCAACAAGAATCTGTTAAATTCAACCAGAACCCTACAACAACCAAACCAACTATGGCACTAGTAGCACGATTTTGCATCATTATACAGTATATAACTTTTCAACCGAAACCTTACAAATCCAGAAATGTACGATTTTTCGAAAAAGAACCTTACAAATTCAGTCGGAACCATACCTTATACAGCCAAACTAAGTATGGCACAACTAGCACGATGCATATTAAGCGTCATTGCGAATTATATAATGTTTCACATGGAACCTTATAAATCCAGCACTATATGATTTTTCGGTGGAACCTTATAATTTCAGCCGGAAACGATGGTATGGTAATATACAGTCAAACTAACTATATCACAAGTAGCACAATGGGTTGTTTATTATTGTGCACTATATGCTTTTTCAGCCGGAACCTTATAATTCCAGCCGGAACCTAATAAAGCAAACCAGAGCCTTACAACAACCAAACCAACTATACCACAAGTAGCACGATGAATCGTGCTACTTGCACCATAGCTGGTTTAGCTGTAATATGGTTCTCTCTGGTTTTATCAGGTTTTGGCCGGAATTATAAGGTTCCGGCTGAAAAATTATATAGTGCACAATGATGGACAATGCATCGTGCTTCTTGTGCTATAGTTGGTTTGGCTATAGTACGATTTTGGTTGGATTTATCAGGTTCTAGTTGGAATTACAAGGTTCCGACTGAAAAAATTTATAGTTCTGAATGATGCACAATGCATTGTGTTATGGCTGGTTTGGCTGTAATGTGGTTCTAGCTGGCTTTATCAGGTTTTGGCCGCAAATATAAGGTTCCGGTTGAAAAATTATATAGTGTGCAATAATGCACAATGCAACGTGCTGCTTGTGCTATAGTTAGTTTGGCTGTAGAAGGTACGGTTCCGGCTGAAATGGCAAGGTATTTTCTCCAAAAAATTTATATATTTATAAGATTTATAAGGTTACGGCTGAAAAATAGTATAGTGCATAATGATGTACATGCATCGTGCTGCTTGTGCTATAGTTGGTTTGGCTGTAGTACGGTTCTGGCTGGCTTTATCAGGTTCTAGTCGGGGAATTATAAGGTTTCGGGTGAAAATATATATAGTACATAATGATGCACAATGCATCGTGCTACTTGTGCCATACTTTGTTTGGCTGTATAGGGTATGGTTCCGGCTGAGTTTGAAAAGGTTCTTTTCCGAAAAATCGTATATTTCTGGATTCGCAGGGTTTCGGATGAAAAATTAATTAATGCACAATGATGCACAATGCTTCGTTCTACTTGTGCTATAGTTGTTTGGTTCCGGCTGATATGGTTCCCGCTTGCGTGACGGACACACTTTGTTGGATGGTATCAATTTGTTGTCCTGATGAAGAAGCGTTTGTCACTACAGTATGTGAAATTGGCTGTGGGAAATGATTTTAATGTGTTTTCTGACGCAACGGGGAATGATGCGGAAGAGAATTGTGTTGCAATTATCTTGAAAGCATGCCCACATGTCCCGCACTACGTGCGTTGTGCCAAACAACGTTATTTCGATTATTTTCATTATCCGCGGGTCATCAGTGCGATTGATCGCCGTGCATTTGACTGACTGCGACGACATATGTGAGCTTTAGGCCGGACACATATTGTTTCGATGCCCGTGATATTTCGAAAATAATAGGCATGATATGGGTGACTGCGTGATCAATTTAGATTTCTGTCCGTTGGTGTTTCTATGGCAGTTGGTGAATTTGTTTCTTAATGACGAGCTAATTAGTCGTGATAATATTAATATTCTTATGTTGCATCGGGGTTAAAAGTTAACCGAGAAAATATTATTGTTTGATTATTATTTTGATAAGAATGAAAACTCGTGGCATACTTTGCACAATTGTAATACGATATTCACGGTTTTTAATCTTAAATGGGCAAATTGAATGTGGCAGTAGACAGATGTAGGAAAAAATTGTACACTGTACATCGTGATAAATAAATCTATTTGATAAAAGATGGCACCCAAATCAAATGATCTATTAAGGCTGTGGGCCAACTTAAGGTAAAAGTCAATTTGAAATAAATTTTTCGGTAAATTCATTTATTTTTCAAAAACTCTATGGTAAACTGTCCTTACGTTTTACACACAGCCTAAATTAAATTTATTATTAGTAGCTATTTTATATTTTTAAATAGCGACCCGGGTTGTCTGACAGATTTGGTTGTATCAAAAATTGGATGGTGTGTATTAAGGTCGGCCCTACAAAATTAAGTTGGACGTGTCGGATGGAAATTCCACCCAACCGACCAACCAAATTGGATAGTGTGTAGGCGATATTTCATCATACATAGTAAATTTTAGATAAGCAATACATTAAAAAAACAAAAAATATGCAAACGTTTAATTTCGAAAAGCTATTATCGACATTGCCTACATTATCGATAGGTATCATAGGTAATCTACGAAATAGAATACGTGTCGACAACCGGATAGATTACATTTTGTATTCTTGACCACCATTAATCTAACCAAAATGTTTTCTGCTTTTGATCTACCGTGACATTATAGATTTACCTGGTAACTATTATAAAGCTATTTCAAGTGTAACCCGGTAACCTCAGTTAAAATATAGTCAAAATTTCTAGCCCAGCTCAATAAATTTTTCCTCTTAAGAGTGATATTCATCTTTTCACAAAATGGTATGTTCATCTAGAGAACGATTCTTACACATATTATATTTAAGAAAATATCGAAGTAAAAATAAAATAAGAAAACTAACAATTATTTGAAATAAAAAAGTTTTAGGACACGTACTACGAGAAAAATACAACAACGGAGTGAACCAAGTCACGTTCAAAACTTGACAACTTTATTTTCATCATCGCATCTTCATTTTTATCATTTCTTCATACACCAGGCAGCACCAGTTATTATTAGTACCCTAGTGGTGTGTTATTGTTGTTTGGTTTGAAGAAATTTCTTCATTTTTTTTGCGAAACTGAGATGAATAAGAAAATGAAATTCTGATATGAATTTAGTTTGATAAAAATCATTTGTTCTGTTGTTGTTGGTTCTTTTTGCATAGTTCGTTGGCTCTGCCCGTACGTGTGTTATCAACTACTCGTTTTATTCGTATATGCTGGATGAATTGTCCTCATCGGTTATTATTATGTGTTGTGTTGTTTTGTGCTGTGTGGTATGTATGGTTAGTTTGATATATCTTCCCAATTGTACATATGTGGATCGTAATGCAATTTTATCAAGTCGAAACCAAAAATTGAAATCCATTAAGCATCTACTGCCCTCCAAACAGACAAATCATGTACATAGTTTATCTAAATTCCCAAACAACTATTTTATGTTGAATGATTTTATTGTAATGGGATTGACTTGCGTGGTTGTGTTGTAAGCATATATGAATTTGTCGAGGACGTGATAAAAAGGATTTTTATCATTTCAAAATTGTATGAACCTTTGAGATTTACGGTGCAGGTATACGCGTTATAAAGAAGTTATGGGTGCGCATTGAATAAGTTATTCAAGGTTCTTTAACAATTACAAGTGAGGTAATCTTTAGATTTTTTTTTTTATTTTGTCTATGTCAGATCAAAATTTTCAAGACATAAATTGAAACAACATAATTCATCTGCGTGGGTGGAGGGTTTGTTGGTTCGCCATTTAGTTCGACGATCAAGGGTAGTAAGGTATTTGATGTACCATCGGGTCCAGAAATGTTGGTTAAGTTATTGGACAAGGGACAAGGTGCCATCTATTTAAATGGGATGAGTGATATCGGGTTCGGGAATCTTAGTCTTTGGCCAATGAGGTAGTTCGATCTAGAATTAAGGATGGCTTCTATTTATTCTAGGGTACTCATTTCCTCGAGATTTACGATTTTATTTTCAATGACTCGGGCCGCCACCACAATCCACCAAAATTGAGATAACTAGTTGGAATGAATTCTCAACTATTCGATTCCTATAAAGATAATTAGAAATAAAATTAGATGCTTTGAGGAGTTTGCTAAATTCTGTTTGTAGCTTGCTATCGAAACCAAAGTAATTAATCCTATTGTCACTGAACAGTTCGCATTTTCAAACTCCTAACAAAGAACCTGTTGATAAATCGGTTCGAGTTGAAGAGCTCTTGGACTAAGCCATACAAACAGACAGATATAAGCTTTCAGGATTTTTGCGCGCGACCCTTTGCCAAATTGATAGGAATAGGACCGGCTTAATCTACTCCAGTTTTGATCAAGTTTGTAATTACAATGCCCACCAATTGTTGTTACCAATTAGCCTTGAATTTCCTGCAGGTAATGCATCTTCGTATGACTTCCTTGGTCTTTATTTTACCTCTCGGTATCTGGGATTGTTGTCGCGTGCTATAGATAGAAGAAGAGTAGGCCTTATATGCTTGTGGTGTAAATGAATGTCTCGGAGGATTAAAAATGTCATTCTTGGAATATGGCGCAAGTCTATTATCGATTCTACCTTTTTTTTATTTTTTATTTTTATTTATATTACGACTGAGTGTTGTACCCATTTAGTAATTTACATTACATAATAAAATATTTTGATTAGTCTGCGTAATCAAGTGATCATCCGCAGTTTTTTGTAACTCTTTCTCAAATTTTTCGCCACAGTAAGTCTACTGACCTCCTGGTTGCGATAAGTCCAGTAGTTTGATTATACCATGGATTCTACCGCAAACTATTTTGACTTGATTTGACGGAGCTGCCTTTATTGACTTCTCCTGAGGTTCCTAATGCCTTTAAGCAATTTTTGTTGCTCGTGCTGGCAATACAGCTGTATTATCATCAGTTCTGGTACCTTTGGGTTTTATTAAGTTGACGATGTACCGAATGTGTCCCTTTTTGATTTTGCTTCCTGATGTCCGTAATAGCTTTCCTAACGGCCAAGAGTTCGACGTTTGTTGTAACCAGTTTGTCCCTTTCCACCACAACAAATGTGACTTCACTTCAGAGGGGGACAAGCCTCTGGACACACAATCAGCAAGGTTGTATATTAGTGAGAATCGTGGCGGCGCGATTACCCACAAACGTGCTCCAACGACTCATGTTTTCAGCTAGACAATCAAGAGCCGCACGTAGTAGCGTTGATTGCTTGACATGTGCCACCTTGCTTTTTGAAGAAATGAGTGTCACTGAAATTTTGCCATCACCAAAAGTCCTTTTGAAATAGACTACTGATCGGTAATTGACCCCCCCCCCGGAACAGTGTTTATAAATTTAGGAATGGAAATTTCGTCTGCATCTGCTTCCTTAACTCCTCCCACATGATTTGCTAGTCTTTCCAAATTATCTGCAATAATATTTTAAACTGATGACAACTGGAACCAGCCAACCTAGCGGGTCAAACAATCTACAGGCTTCCGAATTTCTTGCAGTATTTTTTTGCAGCTCCGCAATTGTGACGTTTTTGTTTTTTTTATTTATTATTCTGCGTAATCAGTCTCAATGTTTTACTGGACGTGCTATCGGACGCGACATGACCCTTTACTTGCGTTTTTTTCGAATCAGCGGTGGAACTGCCGCGCCGGTGGCAAAGTGGTCAGCATGCTTGCTCCAGCGACCGGAGGTTCGCGGGTTCGATTTCCGGTGGTAACAAGGATAAATTGCACGGCTGGTTTAAGATCAATGAATTAATCACTCATTATCCGAAATGAAAATATGATTATGAAACCTCATTTGAGGCGGCCAAATCCCTTGATGGGATATAGTGCCAACTTAATGATTCGGCCGTTGGCCCCGGAACCCTGCCTTTAATTTTTTCTTTGGCTCTGGCGATGGAGTCTTTCATCGGATAATTCATAGAATTCCCCGGATAGGCCGTCATGTTGCAGCGCACCATATTGCATGATACACATATTGCGCGATGTAGCAGCATCTTGTTGAGAATGTTGTATGTGTTCCACTATGTCGCTCCATATTTTCTTGGGGCCTTCTTTTAATCGTTTATTTGACGTGAACGATTTTGATAAAATTTCTAGGGATAAGATTTTCGAAAGCAAAGAAATGGTCTGAAGGAGTTCCATCCGAAAGACTCCTCAATGAATTATTCAGAAATCAGATCTGGATGATTCATTAGTTTTGCATAATGTTTCAGGATGTTGCTTAATGTTAGACCAAGCTGCGCCATGTTTAAAATGTTGCACCATGTTGCATGATGTTGACCCATGTTGCGTGATGTTGCACAATGTGTTATTATGACGCGCCTTGTTGTAGGATATGCACTATGCGGCTTCATGTTATACCATATTGTACCATGTAGCGTGATGTTACACATAACATGGTGCAACATCACGCTACATGGTGCGTAGCGATTTTGTAGTATGTTGCGTCATACTACTTCGTGTTGAAATCGATTTAGATGCGCATTAATTTCGGTAAAATGATACTTTATAACCTTTCACAATAGATCATAACTTCCAACGATTGCGGACACTGAAAAAATTTTGATTTTGTAATGAAAAAACGGCAAATTGGTAAATTTAAAGAAAACTGAGAATTTTTTAATTGCCTGAATTAGTGTGGATTTCATGAAGAGATTATGAGATCCTATGTGAGAAATTTAAAGTACAGTTTCAAGCGACAGTAAAGAACAATTGCTGCGGTGCAGAAAAACGCACTCATTTTGACTCTTCCTGCGCTGCAGATGTCCGGCAAACTGTATCCGGAAGAAAGGAGCTGTGAATATCATGATTGAGTGGGAACTAAGATACTGGTCATAGAAATATGCAAGATTAAATTCCAAAGCAACTCGTGAGGAAAGGCTGCAAGACTAAGAGAGGGAAGTAACAAAATTGGTACGTCAAGTATACGCCAGTACACTTGCAGATGTATTGAACGGACTAACAATGGACGTGTTTATCAGTGCTGCCAAAAATTACCATCTGACCATAAATGAAGTATTGGCAATGGCGTTAGAATATGAGGCACCTTAGGATAAGGAAACCATGGTGATAAGGAAACCATGGCTAGCTTCTCGAGAGAACGGTAGAAAACGATAGCGTTCCTAGTCTTGATGTTTTCTATGCAAACAACCCGGGTATTACATGAGGGATTGTAAGCAACCAAACACCCGAGATAATCTGACGTATAAGGAAAGAAACTTGAAAAAATGAGACAGTTAGACGTTAGATGAAACGAGAAAAGAAAGCGCTTCTATCATTTAATGAATATGGGTCCGGTAAACTAAGTTACATTCGTTTTGAGAGGCGTGAGGGGAGACAATACCCCATAAGGACACCATTAAAACCACAACTAGGAACGGATTACAAAAGTGTCGCTGTTATTGGTGTATTGTCACAGCGTGAATGCACCTTTACACTGGATACCGGAGAATTGAAATCGGTAGTGCGCCCTGATATGGTAGATCCAGAATAGATAGTAGCATCTACGGTCCATTATAACTTGCTAAGAGCAACTAGTGAATCTGCGATAGTCAAAGGAGAGTGTACCCTTGCAGTAATGTTAGGCGGAACAAATATCGGTTTATCGTAGCTGGGTTAACTAATGAATGTATCATCGGACTGGATGTTATGAAACAGGGTAAAGATACCACCAGAAAGTACGGTATGTATTTTGAACGTGAGTTCATTAATAAATGTAAGCAGAAAAGCGGCAGTCTTCGGTACAGCTGAAGAAATTTATTATATTGCCAACTGCAATTCGAAACAATGTTGTTGATCACCAAACCATAGGCAAAAGAAGGTTATTCGCCCACTGTTCAGCCACCTTCCAGCGGAGCCAGCGAAATCAGTGGAGCACTGGATGAATGCCGATCTGTTTGCACTTTAATGATATGATGAATTAGGAAAAACTAATATAGTGCAACATAGAATCATCACAGGAACTATACCAACTACTCCAATCCGGCAAACATAAAAACGAGTACCGCAGGCGAAGCAGCCAGAGGCAGCCAAATTAATTAAAAAAAATAATAGAACGTGATGAAATAATTGAAGAGTCAACAGCCCATGGAGTTCGCCAACAGTACTTGTTCAGAAAAAGAATGGAACAACACGATTTTGGGTTAATTGCCGCAAATTAAACGAAATGACGTAGAAAGACAGTTATTCGTTATTGTGCATTGACGACACCTTGGACACAAAATCAGGGGCTATGTAGTACATTGGATCTGAAAAGTGGATATTGGCAAGTAGCAGATCACCCTGATGATAGAGAGAAATAGTATTTTCAGCAGGAAACGGCCTTAGATTAATGGAACAAGTTCTAAGAGGTAGCTGGAAAACATGCCGCACATTTGATGAGCACGCAAACAAGCGGCAGGATTGAAGTTAAGTGCAATAGAATGCAGGCTGTTCAGCGAAGAAAATTATTTGAGTCACATTGTTTCACCTTCTTAAAGTTAAGACTGTTAAAGTTAGTGTTGTAGAACGGTGTGGAAATTTAAGGAATTCAATTTCAATTTTTAAATAAACTAAACTATGCACTTTTAAGATATTTTATTTTATTGACATTTTTTATTGTTTTTTATTTTATTTATGTATAATAATATAATTTGTTTTGTGTTCATTAATCGATACCCAAAATCTGACTGATGCAATCAGACAAAGTTGGTAATTTATAGATTTTCGTACTTACAATACATATACAAAGATGCTGTACCTAATCAGTATTTTAGTTATATAAAGTAATTACATGCTTATGTACTTATATACATGCAGAGGTATATATTATGAGCTACAGTTTAGTATCAGTAATCCATAACACCATCCCCCTAAGTTTTAAATAACCCTAAGGATTATTTTATACAAACAAAATTATAAATATTTTCTTTAATTAACTTTCTAGCTATAATTCAAAATTTAAAAAAATGTATATCATAATAAATTTAATAATTAATAATATAGTATATAAATATGAATGAATTTAAAAATAAGTATATAATAATTTTATAATTGTAATAAATTTGAAAAAAAACTTTTATTTTTATTTAATTTCAATATGGGACTTATTTTATAGTTTAAATTCGTTTCGAAATTCTCAACCAAGAATCATTAACTTACAAACAGCTTTAATCGATTATTATGAACTGTTTTCAATTTATTTTTTATTAATATTGTAGTATTGGTTTGTGAATTAATTTGTTTAACTTCGAACGGACCATTCCAAAGAGGTGCAAATTTGGTATATCGAACTTCATTTTTTAATAAAACTAGATCACCGACTTGGAAATGTTTAATTTGGGTGTTGTTATCGTAATACTCTTTAGATCTAAGTTTTTGATTTATAAGATTCTCCTTGGCGTTTTGAAATGATATTTGCATTCGGCTTTTAAGTTCCAACATATAATCATCATAGTTATAGACTATTTCTGGTTCCTGCAGTAATGCTGTAGGTATCACAGGTTTCCAACCAAATAGTAATTCAAAAGGCATGTATTTGGTTGCACTGTGCGGAGTCGAATTAAAAGTAAAGATAGCATAAGGAAGCCAAGAATCCCAATTGAGTGGGTCTGACTGAGTGTAATTTCTCAGGTATTCCGTCCATGTTCTGTGGGACCGCTCTAACGCTCCATTCGTCTGTGGATGGTAGGCAGTTGTGTTTAATTTTTTAATTTTTAGAAGTTTACATATGTTTGTGAACAGATCGCTCATAAAGTTCGTCCCTTGATCGGATAGTATTTGTTGAGGGGTTCCGAAAACACATATTATTTGTTCTAGAAAGACTCGAGCCACGGTTTCCGCTTCCTGGTTCTTAAGAGGAAATGCGAGGGAAAACTTAGTGAGGTCGTCCTGAATGGTAAGTATATATTTGTTTTCTTGATAGGACACTGGGAGAGGACCGACTATGTCTAAAAATAGCTTTTCGAATGCTTGAGACGATGTTGAAGTTATTTGCATTGGAATTTTGTTGAGTTTGTAGCATTTATTTTTTTGGCACAATTCACATGATCTAATTATTTTTCTAATACGAGTATACATATTATTGAAATAATAATACCTTTTGATCCGCTGTGCTGTTCGGAAAACACCTTGATGTCCACCTAATGGTTTAGAATGAAATTGTTCAATCACTTTATAAATTTCAGAATCGTCAGTGAGATGTATTATTTTGGAATTAGGCAAGTTTGTTTCAGAACTTTCAATATTTTGAAGATTTTCGGCATTTGGCGTGATTTCGGATAGTTGTTTGCTTTGTGATCGCGTTGTGACATTGACTTCTTTGGTAGTTGATGGAAGTTCTGGAGGTTGATCTGGTACAATTACTACTCTGCTTAAAGCATCCGCATTTTGATTGTAACTTCCAGGTTTGTGGTAAACCTTATAATCAAAATTTTCCAATCTAATGCGCCATCTCATTAACCGAGAAGAAGGGTTTCTTAAATTACACAGCCATATCAACGGCTTATGATCTGTAATTATGGAAAAGTGACGACCATATACATATGGCCGAAAATGTTCGCAAGCCCATACTATAGCCAACAGCTCCTTTTCTATCGTTGGATAATTAAGTTCAGCTTTATTGAGCACTCTACTAGCAAATGCAATTGGTAAATCAAAGTTGTTTATGTTTTGAGAGAGCACTCCGCCGATTGCAATATCACTTGCATCGGTGGTTATAGTGAAGGGTAAGGAAAAATCAGGGTGTTGTAGAATCGGAGGATTTAGTAAACAGTGTTTTAGTTTGGTGAAAGCTTCATCGCAAAACGCATTCCAAATAAATGGTTGTTCCTTCTTTAATAAAATTGTAAGAGGTTTTGCTATTTCGGAAAATTGTTTAATAAAACGGCGGTAATAACCTGCCAGGCCCAAAAACGATTTAACTTCCTTTTGAGTGTTAGGTTGGGGATAATTTCGTATTGCTTCTATTTTCTTTTGATCCGGTTTAATTCCTTCTTCAGTGACTGTGTGACCCAGGTATATGATTTCCTTAGATAAGAATTGGCATTTCTCAAGATTGACCTTCAGATTATTGATTTTGAAACAGTTGAAAACGGATTCTAATTTGTTGTTATGATCATCAAGATTATAACCAGTCACTATCACATCATCCAAGTAAACAATGCATTTAATCCCATTTAAACCACTTAGAATAGTATTCATAAAACGTTGAAACGTTGCCGGTGCACTTTTTAACCCGAACGGCATTCGCTTAAACTGAAAATGTCCTAAGTGAGTATTAAATGCAGTCTTCTCCCTGTCTTTGGGATTTAACGGAATTTGATGATAGCCCTTGGCAAGGTCTAACGTTGAAAAATATTTAGATTTGCCAAGGTGGTCCAAGATATCACTTATGTTTGGTAAAGGAAATACGTCGTTTACGGTTACGTCGTTTAATTTACGAAAATCCACCACGATTCTCCATTTCTTTTCTTCATTGTTAGCAGTTTTTTTAGGGACTACAATTAATGGAAAATTCCATGGGCTTTTACTTGGTTCAATTATGTCATCTTTCAACATTTCGGTTATCTGTTTGTTGATTTCAGCTTTCGTGGACTCGGGTAACCTGTATTGCTTGACATATATGGGCTCTACGTTACTACCGGTTCTAATTTTGTGCATCGTGACATCCGTTGTAGTAAGCTTGTCACCAGACACAAAGAATATTTCGTTGTATTTCCGACACAGGTTTATAATAGAGTTTCGTTCTTCTTGATTAAGATGGTCGGTTTTTAGAGAAGATTCGATAATTTGCAATCGATTTCTTATAACATTTGACCAAGAATTTAACTGGATTACCTCAAACTCGTCTAGTTTCGTTAGCGGTAAATTAAGATTTTCTATTTCGACTTCATAATCGTTTGTATTTACTATGCTGATAGTAACGAGATTGTTTTGTGATTTAATAATGGAATTCGCTATATACACTCCAGAGACAATTTGAGATGATTGGCATACATAATCGACTTCGTTTGGAATATTGGAATATATTGAAGTTGTTTTTTCTGAACGAGCAGGAATTAGAACAGAATCTTTAGAGGTTAATTTAAGTTGAATTGAAATATCGTTAAACAAGATTTCAAAAACGTAATTAGAAAAGTCTATCTTACATTTGTATTTAGACAGAAAATCCTTACCAATAATACCAGCACATGAGATAGGAAACGAATTTGAAACGATTTGGAACGTGTGGTTTATGGAAAGGGTTTCCGATAGAATTATATTGCCTTCACAACTAGCTATCGTCTCGATTAGTTGAGTAGTTATACCTTTAATTTTACATTTTCTTTCTGGGTAACATAGTGTATCTTCAGCCAAGAAATTCCGTTTTATTATGCTAATGTCAGCGCCGGTGTCGACCAAAAAGAGAAACGATTTTGTATTCAATATGTCCAATTGTAGTTCAATATATTTTTTATTGTTGTTGTGGTTAGTCATGTTAATTGAATAAGGCATTAAATTTAGGTTGCAAGAATTATGAATTGAATCTGGATTAGATTTGTGATTGAAACGATGTGAATTAATATTAGTAGACTTAATTAAGAAATTGGAATTATCATGATTATTTGGTAAATTATTAATGGTTGCATCTGGGAAACACTCTACTTTAAATTCTGGATCCGAACTGGAGTGTTTGCCGAAATTGTTGGAACGGATCCCGAGGCATTTCCCGAAGAAGATTGAATATTTTGGTTTGAAATTTCGTTCTGTTTGTTCGTGTTAACAAACTGGCGTTTTCTGCAAATACTGATATGATGACCAGGCGCCTTGCAGTAAGCGCAAATTAAAGTTTTCTGAACTATTCCGATTTCTGGTTTGTGACGTCCTGTTTCATTATACCTTTTAAATGACGTATGATTTGGTATAATTCCACTTGTAACTTGGGTTTTCTGTTCTGGATAACGATTGTAGCATTTTTCAGCAGAATGCCCAACTCGCTTGCATATTTGGCACTTAACTTTATTTGTTTGATCATAAGAATGGAATGTATTACGTGTACTTAAAATAAATTCTTCTTCACAAGCTTTATTTATGGAATCCTGAAGTGTAGTAAAGCGACAAGCTTTAATGATTAATTTGATTGGATCAAGTAGGCCTTCTTGAAAGGCTTTGAGAGCTGTCTTAGAATTTAGGTTTACAATGGTTTTTGAAGCAGTCGTACCTTCACTAGCTATACACACTTCATTCAATTCGGAAAGTAATTTTTCAACCCTGCTTGCATATGCTGTAACGTTCTCAGTTCTTTCTTGCCTAATATTAATGAGCTCTATTTGTAATTGTTCTATGGATTTGGAGCATTGAAATTTATTTTTTAACTCATCTTTCAATTCTTTCCATGTACCATAATCAGTATATTTCACTATGTCGTATGCTTTATATGAAAGTTTTGTTTTGATTAAATTGAGAAATTTTTCATATTCCGTGTGCAATAAACCATTATATACCATATCACAACATAATAAAAATTTATGTAGACGATCTGTGCTACCATCAAAATCAGGAATGATTTTTAGAGCAACGTCTAAGTTTAAAACGGACATGGTTGTACGCGAAGATTTATTTAACTGTTTATTCACTTGAGACAAATCAGTAGACTTAATGTCGTCAGTGTTATCTATGTTATATTTTTCATTTAGAGATCTTGATCGCCTTTTGGTTTTCTTTATACTTCGACTTCGCAAAGTAACGTACGAGTGACTCTTGGAATTATCCAAACTTTCGGATGACATAAAATTAAATTTAAATGTAGGAGAGTTTTAAAATATAACTAGCAAAAGAATAATGTGATAACAACATATTTAATTTAAATATAGAAACAAAATTTAAGATGATCGATATGCTAATATGAACCGGTGAACGGGAATCACAATATCCACAATATAAATGTAAAAATAAATTTGAATTTTGACAAATCATAAAATTTTTTTTTTACAGAACAGTCATCAATTAAATAATATGATAAAGTTGAGAATAAGGAAAAAAATGTAAACTAATCTTGACAAAATCTCCGTAATGACATATACATAACCTGATGTCATAATAATATCCATTGAATGAAAAAACTGAATTATTCTCCGATTGTATGATCTCTGTTGTTGGTTTATATAATATTTAGCATCAGCATATTTGTAGAATAATTCGTTGGGAACAGGAATTTGTTAACGAAGCGATGTGAGATAAATATTTGTTGAATTATGTGTTAATGCGGCTGTAACTTTTAATGAAGCGGCTATCCGTTGATACGATGTCCAATATATGAGTTATGATAACCCGATGAAATAATTTGTTGATTTAATTAATTGTTGTCTTTGATGGCACAAAAAATCTTTTATGATGACTGGTTACACACTTTGTAAATGATGATGAACCGTTGAAATTTTTGTTAATCCGTTTGGTTATCGTACGATGATAATAGAATGGCTTTGATGAATGACTAATTTTATGATGATCCGATAATTGCTTTGATTGCTTTAAAACGATGATGAAATTGGACCCATAATGAAATTTCTCGAATCATCTATACGGTTTCGCTGGTCAGTTAATCCTCGTATGATATGATATGATACGAATTTTATGTGATTGAATAATTGTTCATATCGTATGATTGATGTTTAATTGCGGTTTTTATACATCAGCCACATGTGTTTACACTTATGATTTTAACATAATGTTAAATTAACTGTTATTACGAAATTGTTTTAATTTTGAATTTAACTTTTTATGATAAAATTATAGATTTATATTTTAAATAATTCCTTATTGATTTTTAATTATTAAAACTGTGCATTTTCACATTTTCAAATCACGTTTTTTCTAACACATGTGTTAAATATTGCACTACACTTTTACGTTAAAGTAACGTTTAATTTCACGTTATCACTTATTGTCCATGATGTTTAACGTTTTTAATTGGAAGAATTTCCACACCAAGAATTGCTGCATAGAGCAATCCCACCGCTGTCACCAAGTTTTTTTGTTGTAGAACGGTGTGGAAATTTAAGGAATACAATTTCAATTTTTAAATAAACTAAACTATGCACTTTTAAGATATTTTATTTTATTGACATTTTTTATTGTTTTTTATTTTATTTATGTATAATAATATAATTTGTTTTGTGTTCATTAATCGATACCCAAAATCTGACTGATGCAATCAGACAAAGTTGGTAATTTATAGATTTTCGTACTTACAATACATATACAAAGATGCTGTACCTAATCAGTATTTTAGTTATATAAAGTAATTACATGCTTATGTACTTATATACATGCAGAGGTATATATTATGAGCTACAGTTTAGTATCAGTAATCCATAACATTAGCCGAAAATTTTCAACCGAAAGATAATGCAGATAGTTGTCCCAGCAGAAACACTAACTAGACAAATGCAATAATTGTAGTGGCTATAACAGCTTCGGCAACTATCACGGGCACGCGAGAGGTCGCTGTGCCCCCCCCCCCGCTTAGCCCTCCAAAGGGCTGTAGATTTGAACTTCGGGGGACATAGGAGCCGGGATCAGCAAACATGTCGCACTGCGTGCCGCACGTAGGAGCGGATTATATAGAATCTATATTGGCCGCCTAATCGAAAAATCATATCGTATATTTTTTCGGCTGGGATAGCAAAGACACTATCTGCTTTATCTTTCGGGTGGAATCTTTCGGCTAACTTTAACAAGGTGGACGATTTTATCGATGAAAAATGGGAAAAATCAAAATTTCACCCCTATAACCTCATCAGACCAGTCGAAAGATAATGCAGATAGTGTCTTGAATACAACAAAAATCATTCACGAATTCGAATTCAGAAGAATTTAGGATCGGGTTATATCATTCGGGTGAAGGGGAAATTATTTCAGTTTATAGGAATTTAAAAATCGATAGGAGTGAGAGTATAAAGAAAGTTTAACTTTCGGCTGAAATAGTTAAGACACTATCTGCATTATCTTTCGGCTGGCAACTTTCGGCTAACTTTAACAAGGTCATTGTTTTAAGCGACGGTGTGCAAACGGATTCAAAGAAGTTAGTATCTGTAATGGTTTGGCCTACAGCAAGGAATATTAGCCATCGAAGATGTTTTATAGGATTATGCTCATACTAACAACGATTTGTGCCAAACTTCGCAAAATTCGCACGAAGTCTCCATCGTCTCACCGAAAAAAGTCCACCATTTCAATGGAACATAGAGCATCAAAAAGCATTTAAAGAATTAAAGAAGGAATTATGCAGCGCTCCTATTATGGCGTATTTGCGCGGTGGGATACCTGTATTGGGTTTTTCAATAAAGACATAAACATTTTGTATTTAAATAAAACCCAGAATAATTAAATAATTGAGATATTGTTACGAAATTTATTCCAGATGATACATATGTTACATTTAATTATGTTATTCCATCTCGTTCATATGACCACCGCGAGTACGTTTGAAGCGATCGAATCTTTGGCGCCAATTACCACTCTTACACACACACACACACCGAAATTGTCCCTGAGCTCCTATAACGATGTTGGCTTGTTGTCATAAACCAACGACTTAACGTAACCGAACTTGCCTTCAACTACTTGACATCATCTTGTTGGAATCACATATCACTGGTGTCCATCCAATTCGAGTAGTCTTTCAACCTGGTACCATGGCGATCATTTTCATCGATTAAAAAAATATGGTCCAATTACGCCTCCAACATGAAGGCCACACCATACGATCACTTTTTGTGGTTGTAATGAAGTCTTTTGAAGCACATGTGGGTTTGTTGTTGTCCAATACCGCATACTTTTTTATTGATAAAACCATTAAGCCAAAAATGAGCTTCATCGCTGAAGATGATTTTTCGATGTTATTCTCGATTTTCTCCAAACTTTAGCGGAGCCCAATCGGAGAAGTCTTGCCGCTTCAAATGATCAAGCGGCTTCTGTTTTTGAGTTAATTTGATCTTGTAAGGGTTTAAGCCATGATATTTAAGCAAAATTCACTATAATGTGGTTTGAAATTTGGCTCATTTTGAACTGAAGCATTTACGGTGGAGATATTTTCGGTAATTCGACCGAAGCGTTGACTCACTTTCGTTGACTCGAATTTATCCACTTTAGCATGCATAGCTGTCTTAAAGGACGTTATAACGATCGAAAATTGGAGTAAGCGCTTTTAAAGTTGTTACCACTAATTTTCAAACGTTGCTTTTTCGTGAACTTCACCATGATAAAAATGTTAAACATAACTGACGTTTTGACGTCGACAGATCATGAAAAACGACAGATCATGAAAAATGCCTCTATTGGAAAACCCTTTCTAATCGTTTTTCTTGTAATGAGAAAAATTGATAATTCAACCCTGCTATATTTTTTGTGTGCATAACTACACTTTTTATTTTATTGTGTAACTACACTTTGGTTATTCGTTAATTTGAGTAGTTACACTTTTGATAATTGTTAAATAGTGTACTCCGGTGTTCTCATCTGGTCTAGCATATCAGATGACCGCATTTTTTAACGAAAAGTGTTAAGTCATTTAGGGGTTATAGAATTATGTATCCATTATTTCTATATAGGCGCTACTTCGTAATGAAGTGACATAGACTAAAATTTTTATAATTTCATTTCTACGAAGCAATGTAGCAAACCAGCACCGTGGGAATATATCTCATCGTATTATATTTTAATAGCCGCCCCAAAATCACTAAACACACGATGTAATTAAATTAATTCACCTTTGAATTTGTTTGATATTCAATATCCGATATACAAACCTAATAATTAAACTATCAAAAAATAATTAAAGTAAACGCCCAAAATAAATCAATTTTAATTGATTTGTAGTATCACATGTTATATAGATTAAGATTGCCGGTAAACAAGGTAAGCATACCAAAATAGAGAAAAACGAGTTAACCTCTTGATCTCTGTTCTAACGTCTTGATTCAAAAAACTGTAACACAATTTAACTCATTAAATGTTATATAAATCTTGTGGTTATATTCGTGATGAGTCATACTGTTGTGTAAATACCGCACTGATTGGCTGTCTAAATTATGTATGATACTCGAACATAGGCTTTGTTACACGTTTTCTAAACATATTTCTCTCGATTCGTCTCTTTAAACGTTTTCTTAAAAAATTAAAGTGTAAATATGGCAGCTTATAAATAATTTACCTAAAGCAATCTTTTTAAATCTGTCGTTTACAAAATTATTATTTAGGATTAGAAATAAATTAATTGATTGTTTTGCCTAAAGGGATATAAATTATTATTGAATAAGTGGTGTAGGGATTATACAGCTTAGTGAAAAAGTATTGAGGTTATAGAGACGCCACCTCCACCTTTAGATATTAAGGGGGCAAAATTGTATAATTTTCTTCCGCAAAGCGACGAATAAAATTAATTCATCCTATTCTTTCGAAACGTGTGCCGATTGCATTATTTCAATAAAATATTATTCGGCTAAAAACCCTATCATATATCCCAAAACCAATAAAAATAAATCCAAACCAAAAGTTTATATACGAAATAGTAATTTAATCAGATATTTTCCGGACAAAACTTTTCCAAAAATTGAAATAAAATGAAAAACTTTGTTCCTTTTATTTATTGATGGTACACGAGTATTTATGTGTGGCACATAAATTATCTTTGCATTCATCACATCCACACACAGTAGAAATACGATTTATAAAACAAAATTTATCGATTTTCCTCCAAATTTTATCTCACGAACAAAACAAAACCAAAAAGTTTTATTCTGTTTTAGTCTTCTCGTTTTACCCTACCATCGAAAGACGAATGGATTAGCCGAAGGATTCATCCAAATGTTCAAATGTCGAATGAAGGTACCGTTATTTAGATATCGGAACACATCACACGCCACAACGGGCAAAGCTCCTGCTGAATTATTTTGGGGCGAGGACTGCCAATGATCTTCGATAACATTAAGCTTGGCCATTTGTAGAATGCAATATGCAACAGACACAACTTGTAAAGTCAGTTGTATCACGATCGGGTTAGAACAGACAATAATTCGAAATTGTATAAGGGAAAAATCACACAACAAAACAACAGATGGGCATACAGTGTTAGTTTTCCCGATTAAACTGTCAAACGTAGACACGCAGATGCATTTCGAGAACGATACAACCCACAGACTTATGCTGAGTTCATGGAACGGGATTATTTTTTATCCAACTCTTTAGCCAATCAAATCTTTATATTCCACTAAGCCCCGCCCAATTTGATCTCGATTTAGTTGAAATATTTCCATCTTTTGAGCAAATAATCTAATTCGTACCAACATAGTAACAAAAATAACCGGAAGTATGAGCAATAATTTTGCTCAAATATTTGTTGTTGTTGTTGTTTATTTTTGACATTTTTCGAATGAATTTGTTAGTTTATCGCCTTAAATAATTTAATTTAATGTTATTATATAAAATAAATGGAATAAATATGCGAGATACATTTAAGTGAAACCATTAGGATGAGAACCAAAAATTGTATTTTGCTGCAACTTAACAGTATAAAACCGAATATTGTGTATTTGTAATCCCCAGACATACGTTTATTCGATTAAATTAAAATAAAGCCCCAACTTCATCGTAAACAAAGAAATTGTAAACAAAAAATACAAAATACCAGAAAACATATCGCACATCCTCTGAAAAACTGTCACCACAAAAAAAAACAGTTTTGATATAAATGTTTTAATTTTTGTTTAATTGCTAACGCTCTATGATGCTGAGATTTATAATTATTAGCTTTATAAAATGAATCATATACTAATTTAAAATGCATTTATCACAAAACTGTTTTTTGTCTTATGACATTTTTTTACAGGATGTGCGATATGACTTACATGAGCAGACAAATTGTTTGAACAAAAGTTGGTTAAAAAAGCCAGTTTTTTTTATCTCGTTCTGTGAACACAGTGAAGGCGGCCGCACGAAATTTGTCTCAACGATAAAAGTGACCATTATCAAAATTAAATCATTCTGGAGGGGAAATACATTAGTGCTAAAATTAGGACCCCCGTCCCTGTTTGTAAGGGGGTGGGGGCAACTTGGAAACTAAGATAGGAACCCCTATTTTTTATTGCAGATTCGGATTCTACGACAAAGTGTGTATGATTTCCTTGGAAAACTTTTTTCTATTCACGATAGATGGCGCTGTAATAGGCGATATTAATTTTTTTTCGATTTCTCCTATTGAGAACATTATGCATACGATTCTGCAATATGTTTGCATTAAAATTAACACGTTTTCAATGTAAATACTTGAAATTAGTTTTAATCAAATTGTATTTCTTGAATTTAAAAAAAAACTACTTTTAGCGTAACACAGGAACAACAACGGCCATGATTTTGCATAGGAACATGTGGCTAAATTTGTTTTCAAATAAATGATATTTTTTGTTTTAAAAATATCGATTCAGTTCAAAGATTATTTCAAAAACAATAAGACCTGTTTGCGTAAGGCTATAACAATTCAAAAGATAAAATTGAAATGGTCCTGGTTTATGGAGAAGCTAGCCGTAGTCTTAATAATGCGGTCAATCTCTACGCTTCTCGTTTTCCAGATAGGATTCGGTCACGTGCTTCATTTTACCGGACTATAAAACAATTCACTACTGATGGAAGTGTTCGACCGAAGAAAAGGACCCGTCGAGCAACAGTTACTGAGGAAAATAACGAAATTGCGGTATTGGCTGCAGTAGCTTATAATCATCATACAAGAACACGAGAAGTAGCTAGCGAATCCGGATTATCCCAGACCAGTGTTTGCAAAATTTTGAAACGACATAAGTATCATCCGACATAAGTATCATCCGACATTTTGTCAGTGGGCAGTAGAACAAATACGCAGCAAAATCCTAATTTTTTTCGCTATGTATTGTGATGAATCGTCTTTTACAAACCATGGAACGGTTAATCGACACAACATGCATTACTGAAGTGTTGAAAATCTACACTGGCTTCGCCAAGTTGAACATCAGCGCCATTGAACTGTCAACGTGTGGTGTGGAGTAATTGGCAACCAACTCATCGGCCCCCATATTATTGAAGGCAACTTGAATGGTCAAATGTACCGAGACATTTTGGAAAATGAACTGCCAACATTATTTGAAAACTTGAGCATAGAATTGCGACAGAACATGTGGTTTCAACATGATGGATATCCAGCACACTATTCGTCGGTAGCACGTGAAGTACGACTTTGATTTCAATGGTCGCTGGATTGGTAGAGCTGGCCCGGTAAATTGGCCTGCCAGATCACCAGATCTTACTTCGCTAAAAGTAGTTTTTTTTAATTTAAGAAATACAATTTGTTTAAAGCTAATTTCAAGTATTTACATTGAAAACGTGTTAATTTTAATGCAAAGATATTGCAGATTCGTATGCATAATATTCTCATTAGGAGAAATCGAAAAAAATTAATATCGCCTATTACAGCGCCATCTATCAATCGAAAAAAAAATTTCAAGGAAATCATACGTACTTTGCCGTAGAATCCGAATCTACAATAAAAAAGAGGGGTTCCTATCTTAGTTTCCAAGTTGCCCCCAACCCCTTACAAACAGGGGCAGGGGTCCTAATTTTAGCACTAATGTATTTCCCCTCCAGAATGATTTAATTTTGATAATGGTCATTTTTATCGTAGAGGGCTTATTTACCGAGAAATTTGAAAGTTTCGGCTTAAAAACTCACCCGGTTTGTATAACAATGCATCCCCAATAGAATTCCTTATGACTTTTTCCTTACAGAAAAATATAAAAAAAAAACTTGAGAAACAAATTTTTGTGGAAAGAAGGTTCGTGCCACTCTCAGTATGTAACGATTTTCAACAAAAAATTTACTAAGAAACTTTCTTCTGTGGCGGTTGTTGTCACAGGGATTACCTGAAACTTCGGCTACCGTCGAGAATTAGTGTAGCCCATCTGGAATCCAAATAATGTAGCCCCATTTATGTACGAGGCGGAAAGAAGGCTCGTACCAGTATTAGTATATACCGATTTTCAAAAAAAAAACATTTATTAATGGCCGGTTGCACAGAAAAATGATTAACGGTTTGTTAGTTGTGCGCCAGTTAAATGTTATATGATTAAATATATTTTATTCCTTGGAAATATTTAGCTTGATTGAATAGAAATGGAACCTCGTACAGAAATAGGGCTACATTATTTGAATTCCAGATAGCCTACAGTAATTCTCGACAGTAGCCGAAGTTTCAGGTAATTCCTGTGACAACCGCCACAGAAGAAAATTTCTTAGTAGTTTTTTCGATGAAAATCGTTACTTACTGAGACTGGTACGAACCTTATTTCCACATAGTATAAAAATAAGGTTACATTATTTGAGTTTTACAGAAATGGGCTTGTTAAATAACGTAGACTAATTCATGGCAGTAGCTGAAGTCTCAGGCAGCCTCTGTGATAACCGCTTGATAGCAAAATGATTTGGTATTTTTTCCAGAATCTTACGTCATATCAGTATACTCGTTATTTTATTACAGATTAATTTTTTGAAATTGTTACTAAATTTGTTTTTCATATACATATTATATTTATTCATTAATTTTTTTTCTATTTATATTGTAAAATCAAAGCTTGTTGTAGATTGTAGTATGTTGATGTAAAAAAAAATCGGGATAAGAATTAATGGGATTTTTCGGGCCAGCCCGAATATATTACAGATAAAGCAAAGACACATTTTTTTCGGGCTACTTTTCGGTCCAGTTTCACATCGGTCTGAAGAGTCATATAGAAGTTTTACAAAGACTTCGATATTAGCGATTTTCACCGAATGTAGATAGCGTTGGTTTCTACGTCTTCCACGAGGATGAGAATTGTCAAATCGATTGTTATGACAGTTTTGATTCAACTTGCACCATAGTACGAATAGAATTAACTGTGGTCTTACTTTGGTAAATTTACAACATAACAATCCCATATAGTTATTCCAAATTGGAATAGTTTTAAACCAACTTTTCTGCTGGTATAGAATAATTCTTTTCTACCGGTTGTAAATTAGTTGTGATTTGTAATAGTATTCAATATTATGCCCGGTTTACATGAGAAAATTGTTTTCTTCTGCAAATTTTTGCAGGTAAATAAGAAAGAATCCGCTATATAAAAATATTCAATACGCCAGAAAGAAATAAACATATATAGTAATGGCGTAATTTTTCTTATAGGATCATTATTAATTTATTTTTAATGAATTAAAAAACGAAATTTACATTTTTATCTATGGCGTCTGTTTTTATAATGAATCCTCAACATTTATAAATACGAAATAAATTTTTTTCTTGTTAATTTTAAAAATGTTGCCATAAAAATACTCGGATCGAATATATTTTATGGCAACATTTTCATTTTTATGGTCATTTTTGCTCAAAAATTCTTCTGCAAAATTTTGTTGGGATATGTCGGTTTTCTTGTCTCTCATGTGCAAAAAGTCAATGTTATATCTTATTCATTTTGCAGAAGAAAAATGTTGGTCTTATGTAAACCGGGCATTATTCTATCATATTACTATTTAATTAGATATATGAAGTTGGCCGAAAAATCTAGTCCAAAAAATGGCGGATTTAAAAGTTGGCAGCACTAGTGCAAGTGTCGTGAAATATGAAACTGTCGTGATAGAAAATATTAAGATACAAAAATGAAGTTGAGCCAAAAATGTTAACCCCAAAACTATTAAGACTGTAAAATATACGAACATTTACTACATCAAGTATCTTTTAAACGAATAGTCGGCGAATACTTTATACATTTGTATGTGAGAGTAAATTTTTTTTCCATGCGGCGTGGTTTACCATGTGGCGTGGAAACCATGTGGTTTCCATGTGTTTCCATTGGGCCTGTTTAGACGAAGAGTAATTCAACAATCATAATTCAACATTTGCGTTTACACGGTAAAACGTAGTTTATGTTATTTACTTATGTATGTGTAAAATTATTTTCATTTCATATTGAATTTCTTCGGAGAAGCATCGTAAAAGCGGTTGTCAATTTATTCGTATATTTTTTTGGTTGTGTTGTGTTATACAAAAAATTTTTTTTTTGTGTAATTTACATTAACGATAATTTTGAAAACAAACTGTTGTTAAAAAAATAAATAATAATAAAAATTATTTTAATTTTTAAAACAAATTGACAGCTACTTATTAGCTATTTTGATTAAAAATTTTTATGCAATGCACAGCAATGCTTTACAATAATTTATAATTATAGTTTATAAAATTTTGTATTTGCTATTTGAAAAAATTGTATTTACTGTATAGGCTTTTTATATTTGTTTTTAAGAAATTTATATAAAAAAATTTTTATTAGCTTTGAAAATGATGTCGATGAGACATCGAAAGCTCAGTCTTTAAATTTGTTTTACTTTATTTAAAATAAAAACGAGCCCTAAACAATTACCAACTTTATTATAGTTATTATTGGCTCAATAAATAATTTTTACTTCATAAAATTTGTTACTATATTTTTTATAAAAAATAAATTGATATTTAGGAATTAATTATGTTATACAAAAAAAAAAAATAAAAATAATTTTTTTGTTGAAAACCCAACGCAACTACATAAATATTTATTTTTTATGTTCGGTAGATGTTTTTATGTTTTGCGAACGAAAGACAAATTGAAAATGAAACCTGTTTTCAGAAAAAAAAAAATTGGACCCAAATTTTTTTTTATAGCTTTTCTGTTTGTGTTAGTAAATTAC
The DNA here is from genome assembly GCA_932526605.1 of Nephrotoma flavescens. NCBI lineage: Eukaryota > Metazoa > Arthropoda > Insecta > Diptera > Tipulidae > Nephrotoma > Nephrotoma flavescens. The sequence goes on along the minus strand of OW052222.1, from coordinate 63,518,141 downwards.
AATTCGTTCAACACCTAAAATTCGTGTTGAAAAAGTACGCAAAAAAAAATTTTACATTATAGGCAAGGGGGAAAGGAACGAAGAAATTTGTGTTGAATTCAACTCTCGTGTAAACAGGAGGATTGATTGTAACATCCAATTTTTTTGTTTGCGAAAACTAAAAAAAAATGTATTCTCTTCTTTTGTTTTACTTTTCGTATTTGTTTCAATAGATAATAGGATAGTCCACTACAGTGGGAATAGGGATTTTGTTTTAGTGTTTTATATTTAATGCAAGATGAATATAATCAGTAAAATTTTACTTTCTATTCACTATCCGCGACGATCAGTAGAAAAAAATATTTGTTCGATCAGTAAGGAAAGAATAATATATTTTGTAGAGCGAATTTTAGAACCATGGGGCGATGTGTCGTACCATCACTTCGAATCGAAATTCGGAAAAAGTCGAATGGCGGTATGTTGTATCATTTTTGAAAAGCAAAAATGATACAACTTTCACTTTTTCGTTTCGACTTTTTTCGAATTCGACTTTTTTCGATTCAAAGTGATGGTACAACATACATGGTTTTGGTACACCTTCTTATGATGGCGCGTCGGTAAGAAGAAATAAAAAATGAGAGCGAAACCAATGTGCATCGAGTGTGTGCAAAGCAAAACGCTCTGGAAGAATGTTTTTTTCTAATATGCTTCTCGTTTACATCGAAGCGAATCAGCCATGCTACACACAATTTTGGTTTCTGGATTCAAACTACTGCGCAACAGATTTTAATTTTTAATTTAAACCCTTATTTTAAATTAAATCATTAAATTTTTTTCTCTTGTTTTGTTCTGTTCTCTCAAAAATAAAATTTAAACAAAAATCTACATCTCAAAAATGTCCTTAAATTTTTTTATTTTCATTTCAATTTTTTTCATTTCGGATTCACGGACAAAAATTTAATGTCGCAGCTGCGTAATAAAATTGTTGTCCGTGAATCCGAAATGAAAAAAATTGAAATGAAAATAAAAAAATTTAAGGACATTTTTGAGATGTAGATTTTTGTTTAAATTTTATTTTTGAGCGAACAGAATAAAACAAAACAAAAAAAATTAGTGATTTAATTTAAAATAAGGGTTTAAATTAAAAATTAAAATCTGTTGCGCAGTAGTTTGAATCCAGAAACCAAAATTGTGTGTAGCATGGCTGAATTGATGTAAACGAAAAACAGAGAAGAAAGAAAATTCTTCTAGAACATTTTGCGCGTCGTTATTTGGAGCGAGAGTTTTTTTTTGTTAGTTAGTCTTGGGCTTGGCTAGAATTGTGTAAAATAAAGTTTAGTTTTTGTTTTTTTTGCAAAAAAGCCTGGTTTGTAGTTTTGAGACAATTAAAGATTTTTTTTGGAAAAGAAGGTTGTTAAGTTGTGCCGTTGGGTAACAACAATTTTTTTGTATTGTATTCAGTTCGGAGATAATTTTATTGGTTACAAGTAATTAAAATTATTGTAATTAAAACTCTAATAATAATAATAATGTATAATAAATTTATCCGGTGCTAAATAAAAAAAAAGAAGAAGAAAAAATATAGATATAAACAGTTGTACGTGTTTTAATGTGCATGGGAATTGGAAGGATGTGCGCAACCGGTATTGTGAAAAACATATTAAAATTAGTGAATTTCAAGTTTTGTGATGTTGTACGAGTGCCTCCGTGGAGCACGAATAAATCCGGAATAGTTTTCATTCTCGGCGATTGGGAATTTGGGAATACCGTATTCGAACGGATTCCGTCTAAGCAACTGGGTGGAGTGTCGTTAACATTAAAACTATAGTGCGGTCGGTGGAGTCGATTTGGGTGGTGAAAATTAACTGCGAGGACTCATTAACGGCTGTTGAGTTTGATGAGTGGCCGGGTTCGACAAAGGCGAAAGGACGCCCAACACTTTAATCCCCGCAACGTACGGGTAGCCAACCGGTTGCCCGTCCTGTCGTATTTTGGTAACGGTGAAAGGCACCGCAACGGTCCGGGTGCATCTCACCTGTGGCATGACGGCACCAAGGCCGGAACGGTGAATTATTTTTTGGTTGTAAGGTACGATTTTTTTTTATATATATTTATTTAATTTTTTTTATTTTATATAAATATTGTAAATTTCTTTTAAATTTTGAAAATTTTGATTGTAATCGAGCACTGGATAACGGTCGACGGTCGCGCGCTCGGTATGCATTGGTCTCGCTCCCTCATTTTTTTTCTTGTGGGAAGTTGTCGTTTCTTTTCTTTTCTCTTTTTAATTAATAAAATAAAAAAATGAATTCTTAACTTTCTCGGTTGGGTATGATGAGGGGAAAATTCCCATCCTGTGTCGGCGTAGGGTTGGCGGTCTCTTGGTGCCAGCATCCTGATTCGAAACCGGTGTTTACCACCGTGTGAGTTTGACCGGATGCGCCCACCAAGGCATCTCTCTTCCATTATATTTTTTTTTTTTTTTTTTTTTTTGTTGTTTGTTCCTCAGGTTCCGGCCGACAAATTTCGGTGGAACTCCGGTTTATTATTTTTTATAATTTGCATTTTTTTTATTTTATAATCTCTGTAATCACGGTGTATGCCAGGAGCCATGCAAGCCTCAACCCTTACGACCCATAGCACTTCTCACTGAGTTGTAGCCGGCAAAAATCACCGTGGAGGCCTCTGCGTGCGCTTAGTGATTTCTGCAGGATGGCAGTAGCCATCCTGTAACATCCTGTATCACATTTCTGGATTTATGACATCCTGCAACACATTTCTGGCTATATTGCCTATAGTCAAAGTCTGTATATTTTAGTATTGCCATAGATTTTTTTGGGTTACAATTTGGGCCAACTCCATATACATACATATATAAACATTCATAAGACGAAACGTCAGAATATCGCTGATTATTCATTATTTTCCCTGAAGCCGTATACATACATCGGATAAAAATCCGGGATTTTTCTATCCCATCGTTTTAACTAATTACATCACGTAAATTATACAACAGTCACGCCTCTTTTCATACAAAAGGTTTGAAAAAAATTGAAAAAAAATCTCGGATGTAAAAATCCCGGATTTCCATCCGACGTATGTATCGGCTTCAAAATTCCTTTTTCAGGTTCATGTTTGTAGACTACTTTGTTTTGAATTGTATCACAAAAAAAGTCTAATAGTGATATAAATTCGTGATATAACCACCATAAAATGACCACCCAGGTGTTACAAGGTATGCAATTTCCAGAATCATGGGCAAAAAGACAAGCTTCCTTATACATTTACAGCGAAATACCATATAAAGGGTGTCCCAATAAGAAGTTCAAATTTAAAAATTTAATAAAATAAAAACGGCTCTATATATTTCCAAATTTTTTTTTTGTTTGAAAGTACAATCCTGAAATGGGACCCGCGACTGGCGTACTCCATTCGGTTCTCCAATTTCTGAGCACATTTTGGATTGCGTGCGGATCTATTTCGGCAATGGTTGCTTCAATATTGGCTTCCAAATGCTCAATTGTCTATCGATTGTCCGTTTAACTCTTGTCCTTCACGGCACCCCACAAATTAAAATCCAAAGGCGTTAAATCACCGCTCCTTGATGGTCAATTCACGTCACAATTTCTGACGCGATTTTTGACGCAGTTTCGCTATTCTAACGCCCAATGTGTGGCATGGTGCACCATCTTGCTGGAACAAAAGGTCGTTCAAACCAATATCTTCAAGATATGGTCACAAAAAAGATGTTAACATGTGGCGGTAGTTGATTTCGTTGCCGTAAAGGTCGCGCCGGCCTCATCCTCGAAGAAATACGGCCCAATAATGCCGCCATGCCACAAACCGCACCAAACAGTAACACGCAATGGATGCATTGGCTTCTCCACATATCCTTGTAGATTTTCCGAAAAAATGATTTTTTGATCAATATCCTCATCAATTTCGAGCTTGTCGTAGACTCACACAGTGAATCAATATCGAAGCGAATGGTCACGGGATTGAACTTTATAGGGCCACAAACCAAGATCTTTACGCAGAATTCGTTGCATGAAAGACTGGCTGATGTTCATTCCCGATGCACGATGATGAATTGATATTTTCGGCCACCGCGGCGATATTTTCGGCTGAACGAACACGACGAGCACGGGTACGCGTTGGATTGTCGACTAGGTAGCCCGTATCATGCACTTTATGCACAAACTTCTTGATACCGTTGGGCGTGAGTCCCGTGTTTTGACCAAATTTTGTACGACAGTTTCTTGCGATTTCGAACCAATTGTCTTTGTTGTGGAAGTAAATTTCCAACATTTCCCACTTTTGTTGAAGCGTTAAGCGACTCATTTCGGCAACTAGAAATAATATTCTGAGTTTCTGTCAAAGAAAGAATGACATTAGTGTTGCCAGACCCAGAATAACCGATATGTCAAATCTGAACCGGTTATTGTGACACCCTTTATTGTCTAAAATAATAGAAATGACAAACAAAGAAGAAGGTTTAGTATTAGGAGCCGGATAGAAACGAATGTCAACAGAAGAATTTTTTGAATACATCGGTATTTCATTATTGGCTGGTTTGTGTAGGTCTTGGAACGAGCAACTCAAAGCTTGTGGAAATCTTCAACTGGTCGCACTATATTCAAACCTACTATGTTTTTGAAAAGATTTCATGCTATACTATGGGTTGTGATATTGGTCGATAAAGATATACGAGAACTGAACGACGCCAAAGGGTAAACTTGCGCCAATTCAGCAGATATGGAATAAATGGGTTGAAATTTTGCCAAATCTTTATAATCTCACGGAAAATGTTACAGTAGATGAGCAGCTGGTGCCACTTTGCGGGTTTGATCTCTTCTGACAAATATTCCAGGCAAGTCTTCTAAATACGGCATAAAAATATGGGCAATGTGTGACTCCAAACATTCTTATGCCTATAATATACAAGTTTATACTGGGAAAGAACCCGGAGCTCTATCAGTTAAAATCATGGTTTGGGAGTGTTTTTGGACCTTACCAGTGGACTAACTAGAGGGTATAATATAACATGTGATAATTTTTCACATTGTATCCATTATTAGGCGCGTGTAAGTTTCAGAGATGACAAGAAGCTAAGCATAATCCTGGATTAGACAATGCCGTTGACGCCCTAGTGGTCGGTTGCTCTGAAAAATATCTACGGCCGGTTACTTGTGCGTCAGTTAAATGTTTTATGTGAAATCTGTTTTCGCAGTCAGGAAAAAATCTATGCAAGCTTCACTGTTTATATTTTATTCTGTGAAAATATTTTATAGCTTGCGTATAAATATTTAAATGGCTAATTTTGATTGAATAACAGAGCTCTCACAATAGAAAAACTTTTCCTTTTGCCTTACAAGTTTGTTTGAAAATAAAACTTGAGAAAAAAAAAATTTTTCGTTTTTACCTTAAGAAAAAAGTTTGCAAACTCTAAACTTTTGCCTTAAGAAAAGACTTATGAAGTTGGCTAAATTTCAAAATCGTTTCTATTTTGTTGTATTTTTTTTCGATGATGTCAAAAAAAAATTTGAAAACAAAATTTTTGCGTTACACCGACACATTGGTATAATAAAATTTCTAAAAAAAAATTATCGTATATTTCGATTAATTAATAATTTTCTTTATTCTGTATTATGGAAGCAAAATTAATAGAGTGTGTAAAAAAATACATTTTTATTTACGATAAAAGTTGTAAATTATTTAAAAATAAAGTTGCGGTGGAAAATGCCTGGTCAGACATTGGAACATGTCTCAAAATATCTCCGGACCAATGTAAGAGTAAGTGGAATCTTCTACGTAATAATTACTCAAAACATGTTAAATGGGAGAAAAATATTCCAAGTGGGTCGGGGTGCCACAAAAAAAAATGTAAATTTTATAGTGAGCTCAGTTTTTTGAATTCACACATTCAAACCAGAAGGTCAGTTTGTAAAGTTATAGCTACAGAAAGCATATTAATATAAGTTTCTTTTTTAGAACATTTGGAAGCGTGGAGGAGCAGGACGAAACGATGTTGGAGGAGTACTTGATAACGTCCGATAACGAAAAGGATGATGTTTATGACGAAGGTTTTAGCTCCAATCGTAACATCACAGAATTCCCAAATAACGACCATGAGTTATTTGAATGTGTTCTTCATGAGACCGAAGAAAAACAACAACTTTTAGAAGGAGCCACCGCAATTTCCCCTACACATTTCGAAATTGAGGAATCCACGATGGCGACAATCACGCCATCCTCTGCCCCGTCAGCCAGACCAAAAAAAAGAGGCGCCAAGCTCAGTGAATCGCAAAGCCCGCTGGAGGAAAAAATTAGCGAGGCAATCGAGCTAATTAAACAACGAAACCAAATCAGTCAGTTTCCTGAGGTGGAACATTTTAATAATTTATGTTCGTCGGTTCTATGTTCCGAACCATCCAAAAAGAAACGTATGCGTACCATTTTAAAACTTACGAAAGTTCTTTATGAAGATTGTTTCGACTAAACTTGATGTTGATGTATAACAACACTTTGAATTTTATAGACTGAATTAAATAAATAATGAAATTAAATTATGTTATTAAATTTTTATTTGTTATTTTAACTAAATATGTACATTTTTTGAATTTTTAATGAAATTCTTTTATTAAAAAAAAGTTATATAAACAAAAATATATTTATTATTTAAATTCGTCCCACATTGACGCTGTTCATCTGCCAGCTAAGGATGTCGTCATTCATAAAATACTCTTTAATCCTGTCTCGCATATTAAAATTCTCGCGAGCTGAATTTCTAGCACCGAACCTTAATCCAGCATTGTCGCTCTGCTCCAACTGCACTCAAATGGTCTTGGCGTTTATTAATAATAAAGTTGTGTAAAACAACCGTGGCCTTTATTATGCTGTCTACTGTATTCGGTGATGCTCTTATTTTAGAAAATAGAACATTAAAGCGTGCCACTAAAACTCCAAATGCCCTTTCGACGCAATTTCTTGCTCGTGCTAAACGGTAGTTAAATATTTTTTGCGCCACAGACAAACCCATGCCACCATATGGATTAAGCATATGTTTATGCAGTTGAAATGCAGCATCTCCAATAAAAAAAAACGGAAACTTTTGTCCATCCTTGCTCTTCGGAAACGGTTGATCATTTGGAAAATTTAATTTGTTTCCAAAATATTTTTTTCCAAAGGCTGATTGACGAAATATGCTGCCATCGTGATTTGAACCATATGCTCCTATGTCAACAAAAATGAATCGAAGATTCGCATCGCATACCGCCAGTAGAACCACGCTAAACGTTTTTTTATAATTGTAATACAATGTTCCCGACTTGTTAGGACATTGTATTACAACATGCTTTCCATCTATGCATCCCAAGCAATTCGGAAAATTCCACTTTGTATAAAACTGATTGGCATTCGCAAGCCATTCTGCCTCTGTAGGTGGTTTCAAATGTGGAATTTTTAATGCAGTCCAAATTGCTTCACATACCTCGTGTATAATTCCAGATACTGTCGATGATCCCACCCGGTATTCGTATGACATGCTCATCATCGTGTTTCCAGTTGCAAGAAATCTGAAAGATAAAAAGTAATAACTAACAAAATGATTCAATTAAATTTGTTAGACTTGCAATAATTTTACCTTAATGTTAACATCAACCGGAGACCTGACGGTAAACTTTTCCTGATACTGTGCTTTTTCAACAGCGGTGTAACTTTCATAAGTAATTCTTGGTACTCTGTAATAGTTAGCCTGCAATAGTTTTTAAATTTTTGTGGATGCTTATACAACTCTTGAACAAGATTGTCATAAGATCCAAATCTTGCTCTTTGTTGCCAAAGCGGATGAACCCAATATCTTTTTTGCGGCTTTTTTAGCTTCATGTAAGCCACGCCAATTAGCGATAACAGTAATAGATCTATATGAGTATAGTTACTCCCCATTTTAAAATTTACTATCTTTGAAATATATGTAACAAAGCACTTTAAAATATGTATAAACAATTCAACACCACAGAAATTTTTCAACGACACAAAAATAAACAATTTACCACAAAATTAAATGTCAAAATTCAGTGTGTCAAAAATTACAATGAAGTTGGTTTCAATTTAATTTTTTTGCTCATTGTGAGAGATACTCTTAAGGTAAAAGTTTAAGGCAAAAGGTAAAGGCAAATTTTTTTTCTATTGTGAGAGCTCTGTAACTTTTTAATCGTTAAATATTTTCATTGAATTAAATATATTTAATCAAGTTTGCATTGGGTTTTTTTTGTTTGAGAAAACAAATTTCATATAAAACATTTAGCTAACGCACAACTAACCGGCCGTTAGTCATTTTTCTGTGCAATCGGCCATAGATAAGCTAGTCCTCACATAGACATACGGAAGACAAACAAAGCGATGGCCGATGACTGTGTTTTGTGTTAGCTTATAATGAATTCATGCTATGGTGCCAAATGAAACCAGAATGGAAAGTCGGAAAACTTTCAAAAAGACGTTTATTTTTAAAGGGGCTGGGAAGAAGTCTAATAGGGCCTTTGTTAAAACCCGACCCTTGACCACAAGTACAAGCCAATACGACTCATACAACAAATCGTGCCAACACTAGTCAAAAGCGGAAAAGATGTAATTTTTGCCCATCATCAAATGACAACATGAAAAGTATATAACATCTAGTCATTGCGCGAAATATTTATGCAAGGTTACGTCATTTCACCCATGAAAATACACAGTAAATTTTTATTATATGAATTCATGATTTAATAAAATAATATTTTTATTTAATTCAATGATTTTTTTCATTCTGCAAAATGTTTAAATTAGTTCAACGGCCTTCAAAGAGAAAAAGTGCATAAATGATTTGAGGAAAATAGGAAGGTTAATATATTCGTTTGTTGTAAAAGCCGGGTTAACTACAAATCTTTATGAAATTCCGTTGATGGCATTTGACGATTTGTGTTACTTTGGCATGATTTGATATGTATAAAACTCTAAAATTCTAAAAGTTTTGAATTAAAATGCACTTGAGTTCAACAGCTATTTGCCTATTTGTTAACTTCACATTAAAACAAAAAATTTAGAAGGCGATTTCAATTAGAAACAACACTTTCTCGCGGCATATGTAGTAGTACCTAGCGGTAGTTAAAGCGCAAATAAAGTTTTTTTCATGGTTTATTACCTGAAAATACGTACATTTTGGGATGTATTCACCAATAGAAATTATACGTACATCATAAATTCGATTGTAACGTATTAAAGACGTACGTCTGGCAACCCTACTCGTAACCACCAATTTACGGATACGTAATAAAATAATAGAATTTAAAAACGCCGCAAACTTAAAGAAAATATCTACGGTACAAATTTATTATTATTTTAGTATTTTGTAAATTTTCATTTTCCAATCAAATTATTTTATTTTTCATTTTTTTGTGTTGTTAAATTTTATAAATTTTTAAATAATAAGAATTCGTTTTAATGTACTTTACCGTCTTTTCTTTTATATAGGAACGAGTTAATTTCACTGGTATATCGGAGTGTAAGACGTTGCGCGTCTTTACAAAAAGATTTCTTCTATTGTTACTTTTGTTCGTTCGTACAATAAAAAAAGCAACTTGCCGCAAGGATAAATTTCTACATTTCTTTCTCGTATTCTTCCAATATAAACGAGTACACCATTATTAAAAAGGATTTGCCGGGAACTGCAAAATGCTTTACTTTTTAAAATTAAATGATTTCGTTATAATTTTTTTTTATTTGGTTTGATTTAGAATTCGGTTTATCTTGTTCGTACCGACATACAGTTTTCGTCATATGTACTGATTCGTACCGTAATTTAATAAAAACATTAAAATTGTATATTTCATATTTGTATGATTTCGTAGAATCAAGGTACAAGGATATGTGAGGTTTGATATTTATTTCTTGCAGAACCGAAAATGATAAACTCACCAGGAAAGGGCATCACAACCATTGGCGGCAATGAGATAATCTTGATAAATAAACAGATTTTTTTATGTTTTATGTTCTTAATTTAATTATGGTTCTGTTCTGCAATCAACATCAAATATTTTCTAATCTTACCTGATTATTACATTCTGTTGAACAAAGGATTTTCAGAAAGAAAAAGTTTAATCAGGTTTGGTATATAGCAAAAAATATAGTCTTCTAGGAATGGAAAGTGTGTTGTGTAAAATTTTGGCCTGAGTAAGACGATCTGCTAAAACCTTTAATTGTAGTTAATTTTCCTTTTATGCAAAAATAAAATGCCGCATGTATGAAAAATCATCACTTGAGAACGGCTCAACTGATTTGGCTGATTTTTTTTTGTGTTCATAATTGTCAGGAAAAGGGTTGTATGAAAGAAAATTTTTGGAAAATCCACCAGAAAAGTTGGAAATTTATTGGTATTTGCGGAATACAATTAAATTGAAAGCCATATAGTCAATTTATTTAAGTTCGTCGTTATTTGGAGTTCGTAGAAAATCAAACGAAAATACTAGTGTTTTCCGATGCAAATCTCTCTGTCAGTCAAAAAGTGTAACATTTATGGAAGTAACGTTTCTCAGAATTCATCTGTCGTTCGCATCGTAACATTGTTATTTACTTGAAAAATTGAATTCAGTGAAAAAATGGAATTATCGCGTGAAAATTTTGTGATGATGACTTTTTACGATTTTCGAAAGGGGCTAACTCAACAACAGTGTTTCGAATCACTTCATTCGACTTTTGGCGACGAAGTACCATCCTTGACTAGTGTTTATAATTGGTACAATGAATTTAAACGCGAGCGACGTTCACTCAAAGAGATCGTCATTTGACTTATCGTGAAATCAAGGCATGCCTATAGGCATTAGTAACACCAGCGTACATACGATCATACGCATGAACAATTAAACGTGCGAAAGCTATATATGCACGTTGGATTCTACATTTGTTGACAGACACACAGGCCCGCAAATGCTTGAAAAAATTCGTTGAAGGTACTTCCAAAAACGTATACAAAATTATGGCAGGTGACGAGTCATGGATATATGCGTATGAGACGGAAGAAAAACGCAATCGACTGTTTGAGTCTTCCAGTTCGAAAAAAACCAACAAAAGTTGTGCGAGCTCGGAGCGTTAGGAAGCAAAAGGTCACATGTTTCTTCACGAAAGCCAGTTATTTGGCTACTGTGGCTCTTGAAAATCAAAAGACACTCAATTCAGCTTAGTTTACGACCATTTGTTTGCCCGAAGTTTTCAACAAATTGAGAGAAAACAACCCAAAACGGCAAATCATTTTGCATCACGATAATGCGATCTCACACACATCACATCAAACAAACGAGTATTTGAGCACTCAAACGATCGAATTGGTGGGGTTTATCCACCTTACATCTGACTTGGTACCTAACGACTTCTTCCGGTTCCCAACAATCAAAGATAAAATGCGCGGACAACGATTTTTATCGCCTGAAAGAGCGATTAAAGCGTTCAAAAACCATGTTTTGGAGCTATCATCTTCGGACAATCATCTTCGGAAAAGTATTTCGATAAATAGTTTAAGCGTGTGCAAAAGTGTATAGATCTTAAAGCTGAATATTTTTGATGAAAAATTTTAATTTTCTATTATTTTTTCTAAAAACTTTTACGGCAGCCCGCGTGTTAGTTGGAAATACTGCCACTAGTGAGGGGTTTAAATATCGGTTTGCGCACGTGCAACGCAAGCCAACTACATGATCGTCGAGTCAATGAGACAGATAAAGAGTGTAGACCGCGTTTGGAGGCAACTCCATTATAACTCCGGAACAACAGGTATAGTCGAGTTCGACTCGCTCAGTTGGAACTTACGCCTAAAACAATTCGGAGCGTCGACAAAATAGACGGCTAAACGTGACAATTCGAAATAAACATTTGGCGTTATGGACCAACAGTCGATTACGCCGCGGATGTATCGCCCGACTTCGGAACAAGAAGCACTGTTTGTCAACATTAATTTGCTTTGAGACCTCGTAGGAACCTCCAGGATTATTTTATGCGAGCGGAAAGGTTAAATTAACACAGTTAACACCGGCACCACTGACACTGGCATATCATTACTTTCTGGCCCAGAACGTCGATTGAAACATTTCTTGCAGAATATACAAAAACAGTTTCTTAGAAATGATATCATTTGGAGCGAATATTATCGAAGCACGAGGAGGTTTTAACTAAACTTTGAATTCTTTTTGGATTATAATACACATACGCAAAAAACATCACTAACATCGTACACACCGCCGCTGCGTAGGCTTTCTCAGAGATATCGCTGAACTCATGAACTTGAAGACGATTGCGAGTTGCCGAATGATATATCCAGTGATCGATTTTGAGAGCCTCCAATGATTTGAACTATCTCGAGGAAGCCATATGCCGAGTACCCACTTTTCTTGTAATACGATTTTCGCGATAATTGTGGAAGGAGTTACCCAGCCGAGCGGATCGAATTTCTTTGACGCCTGCGACAGTATTTTTCGTTTGGCTAGCCCGAGTGTTTTATTGTTGACCCTGATGTGTGCGATTTGTTTTACGATTAGTATTTCGTTGAGATGCTCCTTAGGACCTTGATTAAATCTATGATATTGTCGATCATCACGTCGTCGACGTATGAGTCAAAATTGGGTATTTCTCCTGTTCCTCTTGTGCTAGCTGAAGGAAGGTGCGAATTGTGAGGTACGTATAGTGCTTGCAGTACAGTGTGTGCTCAAAGATAGTCTCGAACTGGCTCATCTGGAGAATCTATCTGCTTAATATCTGAAACGAAAACAAATTGATTTTTATGAATACGGGATGGAATTTTAAACATGTTCTGTTTAAGCTTCGAACCAATGCGAAGCTTCTGGTTAAGTGAAATTGATGAAGCGAAAGATGTGTATTTTTCGAAGAAGTGCATAAAACCGTGTAATTCTCAAACGAAGCCATTTGGATTTACTTGCACAATTTACTTCCGATATTCGACACATCTCGGGAAGTTCTAATGTGGTTATCGACACACTGTCACGGATTAAACAAGTGGGCATTGGAACCACAATTGATTACGTTTTGTTGGCAGAAGCACAACAATCAAATAAAGAAGTTACCACATTTATCGAATCAAATCCAAATTTATTTTTTCATAAATTAGCAATATTTGGATCGGACAAATGTGACATCTCGAATGGCAATCAACGTCCATTTGTTTCAAAACCATTTCGACGACAAATATTCGATTGTTATCATAATTTATCCCATGTCGGAACTAGAACAAATATTAAAACACATTACGAAATTGATATGGCCTTCAATGACAAAAAAAAAAATACGCACGTGGGCTAGAAACTGTATTGTTTGTCAGTTACCAAACACGTTAAGAGTAGAATTGGTACATACCAGCCAACCAGTAATAGATTTGAAGAAGTTCATATCGCTATTATTATGGACCTCTACCACCGTCTCAAGACAAAATGATTGATAGCTACACACGATGGGCTGAAGCAATTCCAATTGCAAAGATCCGAGCAGAAACGATTGCCGATGCCCTAATAACAATTGGTTTAGTCGAATTGACATTCCTTCAAGCATCACGACCGACAAAGGTGCCCAGTTCAAATCTGCACTCTTTAATGAAATTCCCAAAGTATTAAGATTTCAACACAAACGAACGATAGCATATAACCCTGCATGGAACGCCATCATACATAGAACTACGGCAACGAACGTTAAAAGCTGCAATTATGTGTGCAACAAATATGCAGTGGACAAAATCTCTTCCAATAATTTTACTCGGTTTGAGAACTGCATCTAGAGAGAATTTTCAAAGCTCTTCAGCAGAGTTAGTGTATGGGCAAAATCTTCGTTTGCCCGCAGATTTTATTATATTGAACAAGTGCACCAGCCAATCTGATTTTATTAGTCAACTTCGAAATCAATTTAACAATATTCAACCATCATTAGCCTCACGGCATTCCAAAGATCAAATTTTCATTATCAAACATCTGTCAGATTGCGAATCTGTTTTAGTAAGAACGGATGCATTACGAAATCCTTTACAACCCCCATATATGAGAAACGTTTTCCGGTAATCAAAAGAGGTGAATATTTTTTCTTTTTTCTTTCTCTATTAATCAAGGGTGTTGAATCAACAGTTGCAGTAAACCGACTTAAACCGTGTTTTATTGAATCTCAACAAGCCGACCATTTAACGGATATATCAACACCATTACATATAATACACAAAATACTAGTTCATCACCAAAAATTTCGCAACTTGTAACTCGCAAACGAGTAACTTTCACAAAAGATGTTGCCGAACAATTTAAATCAAAGTCCGGACGAATTATAAAAAAACTAATTCGTTTCGAATAATGTGTATCGTTCTTATATTCAATCACTGGGGAAGGATAGTGTGGCGATTCGACCAACAAATTTATTCTACTACTGAATTTATGTAACGATTTGTGTTTGTCAAAATAGGTTGATTATTTTTCCGCAAGAGGCGCCACTATCACGCAAAAGTCTAGTGTTCCAGTAGACTAAAACATTCTTATTTGTGTTTCCTAGAACGCCCTCTGCTAGTCTTATTGAAGATCCAGATGTGGCTTTGAAAGGAGTAATTATTCCAACTGGTGCCAATCTACAGTTGTAACCACTATCTCCAAGGTAATAAAAGCCTCTCGGTAGAAAAACAAAGTTTCCATTGTTGTACAGACAACTATGCCTTAGACCTCTTTGGTCATGTACGGAGCCAGGAAAACCACTACAAATATAAGTAAATTTTCCGCTATTGTTACATGCACCTAGCAAGTTAGTTGAGTAGTTCAACTTGCGGATAATATTGTATATTCAGCAGCCCTCGCCCTTGGTACGGTCATATTTACATGGCATCCATCAATCGCGCCAACTGCATTGGGAAACATTGTTGTTCTAGCACGTCTATTAAAGCCAAATCCGATATCTTCAAAGTCTTCTTAGCTGAGGTGTTTAATAACTTGTTCACATATGCTCACCAACAAATCTAGTGTTTTGTGCAACATAGTAAAGGACACTCCTGTCACCAGATAGCTGCTCCGCTAGCCAACCAAAATAAAAAACTGATTTTTTAAATTAGCGGACAATCCATGGCGGCGTTTAATGATTAGAAAACAAGGCGTTAAAAGAGTCTAATATAATCCTTAATTAACGCCTAATATAATCAATTTTTTTGAAGTTTGAATTAATGAATGATTTCTCCATTGAATCTTATCTCGGTTTCGGAGCAGCTTGAAAACTTATGCTGCGACTGAATTAGGCCACTGTTGTTCCCTGATTTGTATATACACTAGCATAGACAAGTAATTCAATAATTTTCAAATGTCG
The DNA here is from genome assembly GCA_932526605.1 of Nephrotoma flavescens. Classification (NCBI taxonomy): domain Eukaryota; kingdom Metazoa; phylum Arthropoda; class Insecta; order Diptera; family Tipulidae; genus Nephrotoma; species Nephrotoma flavescens. Next base: position 63,502,808 of record OW052222.1, on the reverse strand, counting down.
AATAAACTGTGGCTAGGGGCGGTATGTTGTATCGTCACTTCGAATCGAAATTCGAAAAAAATCGAATGGCGGTATGTTGTATCTTTTTCGAAAAGCAAAAATTATACAACTTTCATTTTTTCGATTCGACTTTTTTCGAATTCGACTTTTTTCGATTCGAAGTGATGGTACAACATACCGCCCCAGCTTTATTTGTTTTGATGAGAATACGTCTTTTGTCAAGCGCAACCTACAATTCATACAGCCATATGTCATTTCGAAACATTAAAAAATATATGTAAAGACTAAACCAAGACAATTTAAAGTTTAAGAAATTCATTTCAGTCCATTTAACATGTATACAGAAAGATAATTCATTTCGTTTTATTCAAACCATAAGATTCCTACTTCTATTATATTATCGTAGTGAATTCATCTGGTAAATATGTTTTTGTAGATATATTGCTCCTTTGCAACTTTAAATGGACCATACGTACAAAAGAATGTATGAGTACACGAAGACAAATAGTTTCTGTGGTATTAAACTCATAAACCACTCTGCATCTGTCGTAAAATAATTTTCATAATTTTATGAGAATGTCTGATGCACCAGTAACCAGGGCGATGAAAGAAAAATCCATTAAAATTACAAGATTTTTTTTTTTTTCGAATTAATTTTCATTCAATTTATGGGTGTGTGGGATTTTATAAGTTACTTCAGGACATTCGTTCAACTTTGGCTAATTAATTTTTCGACCTTTTTACTAATTTCCTTTCGCTTAGTTTAAACTAGAAATGTAAAACACTTTTGGTACCAAAATAAAATATTATATACAAATCCAATATTTATATGTTATGCAGAATTTTGTATTAGTTAAATTCTTTTTATAAAAGACAATATTAAAGGTGCATTTAAACGAGCGTCTTCTTTGAATATATTGTTTCCGAGAAAAGTACGCATAACCTTCCTGCGGCAATGACACCGCAAATGATAATTAACTGAAAATTACAGTTCAGGGCTTGCAAGTAGGGCATATTTCTCTTTAAAATTTTTAATAAAAGTTTATGACAGCTGTTCAAGTGCTAGGTAGTGTTCAAGGTCGCTGCTTTGTAATGGTTCCATTTTTTCTAGGAATTTGTTCAGTGTAAACATCCGTTTGTATGATACAAATTAAATACTTGCGCAAATTAGCAAAATGGCCTTAGCACCGATATGTTCGACATCGCTTTAAATTAATTAATTCGAATTATAATCGCGCCATCGCGTAATGAAACGAAATTTTTCAAGATCTTATCAGGTTGAAACTGGATATTACTTCTGTTGCAAAACTTCTTCGAAAATTTAGCTTCAGCAACAATTAAACATTCATGAATGTAAATCTTAAGGTGTTTTCAAGGTTGCAATCGTTCCGACAGTCAATATATTTTAAACCAATCCATAATAGTCAAAATGACGTCAATTTTTGTTCGGAGGTTTTTCCATCAAGTTCGATTAACTTTATCATTTTGTCTGAATGAACAATGTGCGAAAGAGATGGCACAATATCAGTTACAAAGAGCTAGTAGTAATCTTTCAAGAAAAAATGTTGTTTTATTTTGTTCCATATAAAATTTGAAAAAAGAAACAAATTTTAAAATGAAATGAAACAAAATTTTCACATTTCATTGTGTATTTGTCTTTTAACGGAAAGTGGCTGACATCTGTCAGAATATTTTGGAACCAGAGCGAAAGGTGATCGACTTCCCGAAAAAATAGTTTTAATGTAACATAAACTTCATAGATGACTATAATATGAATGGATATTATGTAAAATGTTCAATTAGTTTACAATTAATGTAACAAATGATGAAATAATAATAAAATGGAATGAGGCTTTTTCTAGTATAAACAAATATCACGTTTTGCTTTCATAGGAAGTGGCGCTAACTACCTAGGAGGTGATTAAAAGGCCAATACGGGTCCGAAATTTGTTAAATAATTCAATAATTACGGACGAGATGGTAGCAAAATCGTTCCGACAATTTGTTGTCAACTATGAAATTATAAAAACAAAATTGATTAAACGCGGAATGAACAACTGATATAATGAATGCAACCGTTAAAGCGCCTTTAGAAATAATATTTTTCCCGTTGAATGTGAAATCAATTTAAAAAATTTCTATGACTTGACGTTTTATTAATTTTCTGATAAATTTTATTAAATTGCCTTAATGCTAGGTAATCATTTCATCACAGGTAGGTATTATAGCACTAAGCTTGTGTGTGAATTAATTAAAAGTAAATAAAAATTTAAACTTGACAGTAAAGTAGGCCAATAACAAGCCAGTTCAGAGATTGAATTAATCTATCTTCGCAGAACATTGCCGGTATACGATTTTTTCAGGGAGAAAATGTAACGTTAATAGCAATGTTCCACCAGATAGATACGAGTATTGGGAGAATATAGGTCAAATTCTGTTATCTTCAAAGAAAATTTCTCGGCATTTTCATTCAGTTTCGCTATTGGTGATTTTCATCGAATGAAGATAGCGTTGGTTTCTACGTCTACAAAGGGGACGAGAATTATGACCCCGTTGCTTCATAGCAAACTATGATTTACATTTTGTTCACCAGCTACTTTGTTGAAAATCACGAATACAATAGTTCTGGTTCGAGCACACCATCAGATAGCAATAGAGGAAGAAGATATAAAAAAACTACAAACGCAACACATTTTAGACTCTTTGAGAAGACCCGGTTGACTTTAAGCCTTCGTAATACCTTAAAATACCTTAAATAGATCTTATTTAAGGTTGGCATGAGTTTTCTCTCTCTCTCTCTCTGGCATTATATCCCATCAAGGGATTTGGCCGCCTCAAATAAGGTTTCATAATCATGTTTTAATTTCGGATAATGAGTGATTAATTCATTGATCCTAAACCAGCCGTGAAATTTTTTCCTTGTCACCACCGGGAATCGAACCCGGGACCTCCGGTCGCTGGAGCAAGCATGCTAACCACTTTGCCACCGGGGCATGAGTTGGTTGCGGGAAAATTGTCGTTTCCTAAAAATTGAATGCCACCTGTTACCGAATTAATCATCCCATCTTGTGAGTGCTCCGGCGTGGTTATGTTCTGCCGAGAAGAGGGGGTATGGGGTGGGTCTTTCCGAGGATCACAAGATGCGTGCTACACAACAGGAATTTAAAATTTACGAATGAAAAAGAATAACAGGACTCGGAAAAACTTACCTAAGATGCCGTAATCACACTTATCCTCAACCTCTATCTTAAAATTTTTAGTTTCTCATCAAGAATACTTGCCAAGCGGAAATTATTCAACAGAAAAACGAATAATTCCATCCCGACAAATAATTTGAGTGCAATAGTCTGTGAATGTTCCCTTCATGGACACAGAAAAGCGGAGAAAATCTATTTCTGCTTGCTTATTCTCTCTGAAAGAAAATTTATTTCGTTTTAAAATTTTAACAAGAATTGTGGCCTAATTGTGTCTATAAAAGTGCTAAATAAACAAAACATTCTCATTTTGTTCTCTAGTTTCCGTTGTATTTTTTCAATGTGCTATAAGACGAGAGAGCCGACCAACATTATGAGTACGAGGGACTATAAATACATATTTCCATTATGGACACAAAGTTTACCATGCTCCTGTAAATATATTTACTTGTGTTCCTTTTGTTGTAGCAACACAGTATCCTCTCATTCTGCTCTCAGCTCTTGTTGTTTATAAGAATTTTCTTCAATTAGTTATTTTCAATCGCAGTGTGATCAGCACATGGATTTTGTTGCCTTTTCAAAATCAATTCAAGTTGAATTTTGTGTACGTATACAGTGTATAATATACACTTTTAATATTGTGTGCTGTCATTTTGTATCATTGTGTGTGTGCAAATCCACATGAAATTTCGCCAAAATGTTGACCCGATTTTATAAATGATACTATCGGTAGAGGAAACAATACATTTCCTCTGCTCGATAGCAAAGGAAAAAATGACATGTTAAGAAAATAGTTTCGCTTTCAATATGTTTTTTGTGAATGTTTCATTTATATTTAGATAAAACTTAAATAAAATGAATTTTATTATTGTTTTTAATAAAATTAATATTTCCAGTTTAATTGTAGGTACATTTGCCTATATTTTATGTGTTATTTATGGAAATAGTATTGAAAAAAAAAGATTAATAAATTATAAAGTGAATTAACACTTTAATTGCCGCTCACACAGCATGTGTGTGATAGTCGGAACAAGTATTATACGTACGGCCATTAACGTGTTAACTGAGGAAATACATATAAATAAATTTGAAAAATATTTTTATTCTCTCTTGTCTTGCAGTCGATCGCATCGAAGTTATTTTTTTTGTTGTTTAGTTAGTAGAAATATGGAATGGAAATGATAGACGAAAGACGGACAAATGCTTAAATTTTTTTTTATGTTTACATTTGACTATGATAATAATTTTTTGATGATAATGTAATTACGTTTTGATTTATTTACTCGGAATTGAATTAAACTATATAGGAATAGGGACACAACACTTTATTAACTTACATAATGTTGTGAAATTTTTTAAATTCACAAATTATGTACTCAACATATTATTTTGTGTTCTTAAATGACGTCAAAAACACAAAACAAAACAAAACACATATACCAATATGCACACCACTACTATTACGTTCCGGTAAAATTCAAGTTGAATTGTAAAAAGGCAACAGAAAACCACATAGTCGGAACACCAAAGCTTTTTTTAAATAATATTATTTAAACGTGTTGTGAACATCATTTAAAAAAAAAAATACGAAACTACATTTAATCAAATTATTTTAATATTACGAGTAATAAGGTGAGTTATATTTTCAAAATATTATCTGTGGTTCTTGAAAATAATTATTTGCTATTTTAGTATTTTCTATGTTCGCCATTTTTTTTTTTCAACCGCTGTGGCGTTTTATCATCGAGTCGCTGGTACCTACACGTTATCGGTGTTACACATAATAACAAGGGTAATCATAATAATTAACAATTATAATAATTAAATACATTTATTAAATAGGTAATTGATAGTTCGAGTAATTTTATTAATAAAAATGTATGGTGATCACTAATGTTTTACGTTTTCTTTACATTTGCAGTGACACGTCTTCATTCTTCGAAAAAATGATGATCATTGATAGAAAGTCAATAATCATAATCATAAATTCTAGCGCGGAAGATTTCGTCAGATACTAAACAGATGGTAATAAAGGTCCTTAAGTTTGAAATTTAAAAACGTGATTTTACATATTGTATATTGTTCAAATAATTTTTTTTTTATAATATGTACAATAAAAACACAAGATTGTCAATTTTAAAAATTATTTATAGCTTTTTATTACTACTGTTTTAGGTTATTCGGTCAGCTACCTGTAACCCGTGTGTCAGACCTTGGCAAAGACACAAATACTTTACGAAATAAAGTCACATGTCAGTACAATGTCTTTACCAATAAAGTACACATGTCACTACTTTTTATTAACAATTAAGTACACAAGTTAAAACAATGTGTCTCTATCTACTAATAATCAAATTTCTCTCTTTTTCACTTAACTCTCTTTAAAGAGAAAAAAACAATAAAAATTGATTACAAATTTTTTCCCCATAAATACTTTTTACCCCGGCGTATTCCACCAAATGTTGTTCCCTCAGTCGATACTTTTACTTACTTGGTAGGACATTTACCATTGGACACATTTCAGACCCGATGTGGACACATTGTTTGTCGTGCATCAGAACACACCAAAAAAATAAATGAAAAACTCAATTTCGAAATTACCACAATTATTTAATGGTTTTATTGAAATCGTATAAAGAGACTAAATCCATAAAAACACGATTGAAAAATTGAAAATAAATCGAGAAACTTAACGTTATATAATTATTGAATCCTATTAATTATTGAATCCTATTCATGTAGAAATTTTGTCTGACAGACATAAATAATAATCACTCTGATTGGTTAATATGTTTTTGTCTTATGCGATAAAAATGAAATTCATATTTAAGCGATACATGTATAAAATTTTGTCGTATGGATATTTTTTGACATTTTATAAAGCAAGAAACTTAAAAAGTGTTTTTATTAAGCATTTTTGTTAAAAAAATGCTATATGGTTTCGGTTTGCCGTCTGTCCGTCTGTCCGTCTGTCCGTCTGTGTGCACGATAACTTGAGAACGGATGGATATATCAACTTTATTTCTTCACTAAAAGTTCAAGCAATTTATGGGAATGATCCCTATTGATTTGGACATTTCTGTGCTTAGGCTGTTCGGAGATATGTAGGGTTTTGTTAACCCCCCTCCTTAAAATTGATAGAGTTTTTTTTATTTTCTATTCTATTTTGGTTTCATCGAGCATGGGAATGAGGAATAAAAATATATTTCGTCTGGATGTGGGTTTGTGTTAATGATGTGATTATGGGGGTGGTAGGATTGGTGATATGGGAGGTGGAGGGGGTGGGATGAGGCGTTTTGGGTATGGTATGGGAATTTATGATTTGGTGAATGAGGGTTTGTGTGGGTGGTGTGTGTGTGTTTGTGGAAGTGGGTGTGGAGGTGTTAAAGGTTGATAATATTGGTGGAAGTGCGGTATAGGGTGGTGCGGGTGAGTTAGGTGGGTGTAGGAGTGGGTGGTCGTAATATTTGAAATACGCAAATCACACTGCATAGAAGTTCTTTATAGGCAACAAAAATGCTTATAGAGTTCTGCTCCGAACCTTTCCCGTCTTCTTTTTATTCTTTTTGATTTTTTTTTATATTTTATAATGTGTTGTTTTGTTCTCACTGCCGTCAAATCACACAAAATTGAGCAATGCTCAATTTTTTTATTTTTTGCCGTACGATAAAAAAATATGGCCGACATTCAACCAATCAGAGCGATAATTATTTATCTCTATCAGACAAAATTTATACATCAATCACCGCCTTTATCCTATTATTTGTGTTGTTTTGTTATTTGGTATATCCCTTTTGCTGCCCAGTAACACAATTGTGTGTACCATGTCAAAAATTTATTTTTGTGTGTGTTTTCAACAAACTTACACATTCGTGTTTTCCTTTCAAACTTATTTCGTCCGAAAAAAACACTACAACTATACACACAATTATGTTGGTTGTACTTCAACTCGAGCGAAATTTTTTATCAAAAAAGCCATTACATACTATGATTTTTTACACACACATTTGTGTGGTTTGGGCTTAAATAGAGCCATTTTTTTTTTTTAAGGGCTATAAAGCGCGATTTCCATTGCGAGAAAATTTATCTCAGTAAAAAATACTGAAAAACGAATACAGAAAGGTAATATTACATCTACAACAGAGTGAAAGAGAAACTACGATTTGTTTATTTTTTTATAGCAAATTTTTATAGTTAAACAATTGAAAACCTAACCAAAAAAAAATTCATAATATGTGTAATTTGTGTCACCTCAATTATTATCGATTACTTTAATTTTATTGTTATCGACTATTTTAATTTTTGATATTTTAATTTTTGTTGTAAACCGAAGCCGGAAGAGTACACAACACGAATCACAAAATCCAACAATAAATGAGCTATGTATAATCTAAAATGGTGTGGTAGTGTGGGAGAATTTTGTTCATATTGCCACACAATATTTATGTAGATGTATTGCAATTGCGCTGTTGCGCAAATGATTTGTTGTAATGGTAGATATGATTTTAGCATGGTCGTTTTTTACAGGAGCGGAATCATGAAATACGACCGGAAAATTTAAACGGATTTAAAATTATTTTCAAACTTATTAGATTAAAAGTATTCAAATTTACCATGATGGATGCAGATTGATGTAAAAATGCAACTTCTATACTATTTGAAGAGCAATGGCTAATCTCCTACAAGATTTTTGAAATCCATTTTTTACCGGTACAACATTTCCGTTTAAAACTGCTCGATTATGAAATAGTTGTCTAATACAATTTTTAGGTTAAACATTTATTAGTGTTTTCATACAAAATATCTACGCCAACTTTGACCATTTTTCGAATTTTTTTGTGTTTGTCCATTGAAACATTTTCTAATAGCAATTTCTTTCCAAAAATAAATTGATTTTTTTGTATGTCAAAGAACACGATACACGATTGATTTTTTTTGGTAGTGTATCTGTGAAAAAATGACATTCCAGTTTGACATGAGTTTGTCAAAATATCACGGTCAACTAGTCAAAAAAATTATAATGTTTATGTTTATATTTGTTGAAGTGTTTATGTTTATATTTTGACGTAAACATATTTATGTGTTTGTAAACGTCAAAAATAAATCTAACGAAATGTTGAGATTTTTCAAAACTGATTGCGATAAAAAAAAATCAATTTTTTTACTTGGAAAGAAATTGCAACGGTATTTCGATCAAAAATTTTTGATCGCAAATCAATTTTTTTGATTTATAAATCAATTTTTTTTGGAAAGAAATTGCTATAACAATTCATTTTTCGGTCGGATTTCATGATCTTACCCCTCTATTCATCAAAATAGTTATATATTTCCGGAATTTTTACAATTTTAAAATACAAAAGACTTCAATGCCATCTCATAAAATGAAACGGCGACGAACCTGGGGCGAGAAAAATGAATTTTGAAAATCTTGTAAGAGATTAGGAATTGCTCTTAAAATATTATAGAAGTTGCATTTATACAGTCTGCATCCATCATAGTAAATTTGAATACTTTTAATTTAATAAATTTGAAAATATTTTTAAATCCGTTTAAATTTTTAATTTTAAATTTTTCCGGTCGTATTTCATGATACCGCCCCTGATGTCACAATCTTAATAACACGGGTGGTTTTTTAAGCAAAATAGAACTTGAAATTGTAAAAAATAAAACAAAAAATTAAATTTTTATGAAAAATGTACTCTGGCAGATCTCAGTATACTCTGGCAAGTCATCATGAATAGACTTACGCTTGAACAACGCTACGAAATTATTAAAATTTACTTTGAAAATCAGTGCGATTGTTTTATCGTCAAATTGTGTACTGCGATGAGGCTCATTTTTGGCTTAACGGGTTTATAAATATACAAAATTGCCGCATATGGAATGAGACCAGTCCACAAGAGACCCTACAGACTCCGTTACATCCAGAAAAATGCACCGTTTGGTGCGGTTCACACGCTGGTCAATGGAGATCGTTACCACACCATGATCAATGATTTTTTGTTTGAAAATATGGATGACATTGATCCGGATGAGATGTGGTTTCAACAGGATGGCGACCACAACCATCGCGTTATTAAAATCAAAATTTGGCGATAAGTTGATTTCGAGAAATTGACCTGTCAATTAGCCTCCAAAGGTCGTGTGATTGACACCTCTCGATTATTTCCTGTGGGGCTACGTGAAGTCACTGGTTTATGCTGAAAAACCAGCAACAATTGACGCCTTGGACCCCAAAACTAGACGTCCAGAATAGCCGCGGTGCCCATATGCCCGAAATCATTTTCAAATATTAATGCCATGTATTGATCTTTCGAATAAAACAATTTTTGATTACAATTTAATGTTTTGTGTTATTTTTTACAATTTCAAGTTCTACCGGGCTTAAAAAACTCTCTTTATATAATTTTAAATTGAGATTAACACAATAATCCACTGTATATACTTAACATTATATTGACTAATAATATAAGCTAATTAACAGGCCAGTATCATTATTTCAATTCGGCTATCTAAATTGTTAAATTTATTAACAATAAATTGCAAGTTCGTGGAACTAACAGTGTAAGTTACCAAACAGAGCTTAGAATTCACAAATGACTTTTTCCTTTATTTTTTTTTTTTTTTTTGTAAGCCTTGGCAAAAAATAGATTTGCATAAAACAATGAATTTGCTAACTTTAGCTTAGTATTTATCACAAATTTCAAGATCAGCAACATATACATCACACTGTAGTGCGCAACTCAGAATGTTTTTTCAACAACTCTTCCGTGCATCCAAAGACAAAATCTATTTATACTTTTCGTTTTTGTTTTTGGTTATAAACCAAAGCTTGCCCACCAATTGTGCATATCCATACTAGAGTAACTTGAATCCGGTAACTTCTTCGTTTTTCCCCCTTTACCTACAAAACCGGCTTTGTCGTGGATTCTTTTTAAACTAAAATTTTTGTAGATTCAAAGATTTAAACACACAAACAATATTTAAACACATTTTAACACAAACAAAAATGAAATAAAAATATCAAGACCAATTTTTTGTATTTTTTTAGTTTGATTTTGTTTTTCGAATTTAAATAATAAAAAAATAAAATTTAATTTAATGACTGTTAATTAAATGTTTAATAAAATGGAGTGGATGATAAATAAAATTAAATGATTAATAAAATAATTTTTTTGTTAGCATTTTACACAAACACATAGAAAATTTAAAAGTGTGAAAATTAAATGTATGGACGTAAAGGGTTTAAGCCATAAAAGTTACCAGATTCAAGTTACCGTAGTATGGATATGCACATTAACAATTATTACCAAAGTATTCAATTATACTTCACTACTTCATGTTATAAAATTTTCCCGCGATTTCAATGTTCAACGTATTTGTTCGTTACTGTTACATCAGGGGAGCAAAACTGAACACATTGAACAACCAGAAAAAAATGTCTCTAGAAAGTACCATTATACAAAGCCATGAGTCAATTTTGTGGGGAATGAGGTCTCCATTGACGCTAACAAGAACCAGCACTATTACTAGATTATACCCAAAAGAAACGACACCGCTTAAAACGCATTTAATCGTAATACGGTACCATCAATCAATGCGATTATTTTGGTTCACCCAATATAGCGCACACGATCGAGTCCTATATGTCGATTACGCTGTAGTAAAATAATTTATGAACATTATCGACGGCCGCATTTTCAACCATTTAGAGAGTATTCTTTCAGATGCATACAGAAGTAGAATCTGATTATAAAACAATTGAAGAAGAATTTTTGGAACTACAGCCAACTGAAATGGGATATATTGTGCGAAAATCGCATTCTAAAGTAAGGCTGGGATTTCTGGACAAATCTTGATGAAGTTTGGGTATGGTAGATCGAAATTTGTTTGGAATCAGAATTACGGCTGTCATTTAAGATTTTATCATTGATTTAATTTTATTTTCAATTAGTTCAAATATTGAAACATTCCCGAAATAATATATTTTACACTGTTGCATTTTACTATATAAATTGGAAACATTGTTGTTGGATTTAGGTTAAGTTAGGACAAACCTAGTTCATTCTAAAATCTATATCTTGAATTCCACGATTTTGATTTCCTCAATTTTTGATTCCGGATTTTGATATTCCAGGATTTTGATATTCCATAATTTTGATATTCCGGGGTTATAAGTCTTCTCCCCGTGACAACATTGCCTAATGTGACGAAATTTAAATTACATAAAACCTTAACATAAAATGATGTTCATAGTTTGAATTTAAGTAATTTTGAAAGAGGAAAAGGAGCAAAAAAAATTTCGAACTAAAAAATTGGGAAGTAATCCCAGAACTCCCTGCCGAGTGGATTCACCAAGTAAACTTTAAATCCTCTAAGGATTATTAA